>JZKD02S2250251.1:235275-255155 GCA_000966675.3 Picea glauca | reverse complement strand
AAACTGAAATGGATTTTCTGGACATCTCATCACTCGGTGCTGCTTATCGATATGTTGTTAAAATTGAGCAGAAATTTAAGCACCAGAACAAATGGGAATTCGGGTCTGCAAATCCACAATAACCAAAGTATGACAAAGACGGGCCGAACAAACAGTCCCCCAAAAACCAGTCCAATACACAGGAAAAGAAGGGTCACGGGAAGACAAAGAAGGATACCGGAAAATGGTGTGAGTTCCACGAAATCCCTTGGCATAACACCGATGAATGTTGCTCAAAACAGTCATTGGTGGCCAAGATAAAAGACAAGGAGCCAAACCTTGATTCAGAATCTGATTGTGAAAATAATGGTAAAATACATATCATTGACGCAAACCCCACTACTATTGTCGTGACTGCAACAATTCAACCAGAAGAACCAACAGATCCTGAAGATGGGGAGTGCCTTTTTCATTCACAGATGTGGGTGAAGGGGACCCCACTGCATTTTATTGTTGATAGCAGAAGCCAGAAGAACCTCATCTCAGCAGAGGTCATCAAACAGTTGGGACTGTCGACAACACCACACCCGCAACCATACAACATTGGGTGGCTTCGCCAAGGACGAGATCTTCATGTCAGCCAACAGTGTCGATTGTCATATGTCATCCAACCCTTCAAGGATGAGGTATTATGTGATGTTGCCCCACTGGATGTTTGTGATGTTCTCTTGGGCCAACCATATATGTGGAAACACCATGCTATCTATGAGTCTCGACCCCGTAGTGTCATTATTACCTTGGGGGGTCATCTCTACAGGATACCAGAGGTAGTTCCAACTACTTCCCCACCTAAACAGTGCCGCAAGGTAGTATCTCATACTACAAAATTCATATTCTCCACAATCTGTTCAAAAGGGGAACAAAAGGATAATGAAACCACTATAGCCTTGCCCCAAGCACCTTCTATCCAACAGAAGCAGGTCAATAAGGTTGCAACAAAGCGCAAATATTCCTTCTGCACATCGTCCTCTCATGGATCTTGAGTTACCCAAACGGGGCCCACATGACTTTTGGCACTTCATCTCCTAGGGTTAGGTTTTTGGATGTCTAGGACTTTTGGCATTCCCGTTTATTGTAAAAGGGCCTTCAGAGCCTCATTGTAACCATCTTCTTGCGAATGCAAGTAGCCATCACATATCTTCTCAGAGATAAGCTGCCACCATTCTAGCGAGTCTTTCACTCTGTATTTTTACAGTCTCTGTACATTTCTCTGATTAATAGAAATCGTGTATTATTGTATATCTGTGTTCATGGTTTCATATCTGATACATTTCTGTTATATTATTGAATATCTGCAATATCTCTGTGCATTTCTTTATTATATCGCCGCTCTCATTTCGTGCCGAAAATAATCTGGATCATCCATCCTTGCTCAGATTTCACTGATCTCCTTGTCCATCTCCACTTTGCTCCTCTGTGAATGGACTTCTCCGTGACCATGCTCATAAATTCCAAAGGCCATATTTCCTCACCTACAACCCACCTAGCTATTTATCATCTACTGCACACCTTGAAACAACTTTAACAGAGTATCAAATTTTGTCTCCCTTACCTACAGTAATCAATTATGCATTAGCTCTGATACCACCTCTGGTGCAAACCCCCTTCCCTCCAAAGGGTTGATCGACCTCCTAGTCTAGGATCATTCAAGTTATCGAATCAAATGGCTCGTTGGGCTCCAAATGGGAACCAATTTAACTTGGCACAGGCCCTTCTCCTTTTCAGCGCAGGTTGTGTGGCACCCACAGACCCATTTCCTTAGCGCTTTTTAATATTAATGCCAACAAATGTTGGATATCTATGATAGGATCCTTGCTTTGTGTGACCACAATTTATGACCGTGGGATAGCTCCCTTCGTGACACTATGCTTCAGGACTTCCACAAACTGCTTGCTCCCTTTTTCTCGATTTCTGAATCGATGAATTCTTCGAGACCATATCTATGGTGCACGTTCTTCTCGTGCTTGATTACTGAGATCAAATCGCGAGTTCAGACTTCACGAATCCTCTCTTCTCTCAAATATATCCTTCCCGACTTGAGAATCAATGAAGTGTTGATTTGTCGCCACGTGTCCTATCTCAATGGACGACCAAGATCTCTTTGGCTCTCAGCTCTTCGATATTCTCTCCTTGGATTTCCTACGAAGGTTTCTTCCTCCAAAATACATAGATATCTGCCACGTGTCCTTCAAGATCCAATGACATGTATTTAAATCGCTCTTCACAACTTCACGAAGATCCTTGTTTGCACTTGGAAAATCTCCCAAAGTTCCTGCTCCCAAACCTCTTGATCTTCTGCCACCTATCTCCTCTGATGATGGGTGATTTTCATAGTCTTTGGGACTTCGGCAAGTCTTCGACTCCTTTTTACCTTTTCCTTTTCGAGACTTAGGTTATTCTCAAAATCCTTCTACACTCCTTATAGAGTTCTGTGCAGACTCTTCTCCAACTTTTCTCGACTCGAAAACCTTCATGGTTCTCAGTTCCCCGGTGTCCTTTCGTGGACTTTCTCGTGCCCTCCTAGTAGATTACGCCCTTCCTCCTCAACTTTGTAAGATGAACTTACAATATCCTTGGTGCACTCCTTACAGTCGACTGAAATTTTCAACGACTTCTCCCTTTGTCTATCTGAGCATCTTAAGGTATCTCCTTTCCTTTGTCGATGCTTTGCAAATCCTTCCTTCCTCAGAATGTTCAACAATTATGGGATTCTCTTAAGGTGTCCCACACTACAGAATGTGTTGGTCGTGTGAGTCCTCGCCCCAACTCAATGCCCTCCTGGTAGAGTAATTCAGAGTGTTTAGTAACTCTAGACTATGTCTCCCCTTTCACAGTCTTTCCTTCCAAGGTACTTAACCACCTTGAAATTTCCTCCTGAGTTTGTGAATTAATTTGGTTTTCCCTCCTGCCAGTCTCCCTTATGACTCCACTGAGTTTAGACACACACTCCTTGCATTGGCTCACAAAGTTTCCACACTCTGTCCCGCACTCGCACTTATCCTAGAGAACCAGACTTAATCCAACACACTCATAGATAGAAAACTATATCTCTATCCCTGCAGACAATTTATAACATTCATATACAACTCAAATGCATACAAATGACATTCATAACACAACATCCATTATATAGAAATTGATAATAGGAAAAACTATATTTTTCTATTAATGGTAGAATTTCAAATTACAAATGTTTGAATCTGGACTGCAACTAAGTCTTGGTCCTCTGTGTTTCTCTTCTTCTATCCTATGTATCCTCTACCCTATGCCTCTTATACTTTCAACAAATCAAGAGTTTTGTACAAGAGGAGCTCGATGAGATTCCCTCCAAGATAATCTAGTGGTGTCTAATCACCATTCAAAATGCCTGACTACCGAGGAAGATTACAATGATGGAAATTTGCTCCAAATCGGATGCAGATTCATCCTACCATCAACCACTTAATGACGACCTTATCTCCAGCTTGTGTGAAGGCACAACTTGGATCTTCCATATTGTCAACATTAAATGTTGTGATCACACTTAGATTCCCAAAGGAAAAATGAGAGGGTGACACCTCTCCCTTTCTGGAATGCTCACCACTCATTCTATCCGGCTAGTGTGTGCTGAGGTGGAGCGATGCTCTTGCATCACAGTGGAGACCAACATAAATAATAGCATTGGTAAATTGATCGCTAGAGGATATTGTAGAGGGTGTTAGCAACAAAAATAGCTTTGAACCATAAAGATATGCAATGACCCTAAATAAAGAAAATATACTTATGATTTCAAACCTTGCAAACTTGTAGATTTATCTCAGGATAGATGAAATAATGATTTGGGAGAAAAGGAGGTTGTTGAATAATATAACATGCATGTTGTAAATTAATAGGGTTAGATATTATAAAAGATAAATCCACACAAAACTAGATTTGAACCTCAGTTCTTGTTAGCACTAACCCTGCAAAATATTCTTTGAAATAATGGTTAGCACATGAAGATGTTAAAAAAAGGATGAAACATTTAAGCTCAAAAAACAAAAAAAAATGACGGGGAAAGATTTAAACGAGTGTCTTTTCATTACAAAAAATATTCATTAGGAAAGCTTTCCATTGGGATATGGGTTCAACTAGATATAATGGTTACTAATCTATATTGTATTGGTGTCTTCCCTCACCATAGGATAGGGGGGAAGATATAGATATGGGTGGTTAGGGCCTCTGCTAAAGGGGGTTGAATCAATAATTGGCAAACAACCTAGAACATGCTATTATTCAGTGAAAATTCAAATATAATGAAATGAAACCCTAGGATCTTCCTTTCAAATATATCTAAAGTAACAAAGAAACCATAAGTAGAATGCTAGAGTTACCTCCTAACTCTCCAACAAATTCTTTAACATGTGCCACTTCCGCTTCAGAATAAAATTCCTAACCCACCCTCCATTCAAGCAAATCAGAACCCAAGAAATAAAAGACAATACCCTTAAGAAAAAAATTTCCTTTATTCTCCTATAAATTTCCACCAGTTTATAAATGAGAGGTCCTTCTCTTTTAAAGATGAAGAGTAGGTCTAAAACCACTTTTACAAAACCATGGTAAGAAAAATAATTCCATGGGTAGATTCAAAACCATGAGAAAAATGCTAATTTATATGTGCTCTTACAAATAGAAACATGATTTTTTCTGCTTTTCATGGTGCACACCCTTTGGGAAAGGGCCAAACTGGACAAAAAATTCCAACATGCCATTTTTTTATGGAAAAAATCATGCGCCAAATCAAAAATTTCCCTTTGACTTAAGTTGTTAATTAGGCATGTCCTTAAATAGGAAAAGGGGGCTCCACTGATCAAATAATAATTCAATGTGTAATAATTACCTAAGACAATGGGTTTAGCCCTCTAGGACATCATTAATTTGTAGTTTCCAAGTGACATTCTCCTAGTAAGCATAACAATTAAATTAATGTTGACACTTTCCTAATTTTTACCTAGGGAAACATTATTAATTGTTTTAAAAGAGTCCATTCCTAGGGAAAACCCACATTTCCTTAAGTTTTCAAGTAAAAGATAGGTAATTGATGAAATTAACGACGTAAAGGGAAAAGGGGAATGATCATGTTATGTTCCTCAAAGTTGTATACATGTGTGATTCATTCTTCTTTCTTATAGCTTTAGTTTAGCTAAGAATTTATTTTTTTACAATAGTCTTCTTGAGGGAGACTTACTACTTCGGTCTACACACACTTCCCCTTTATTTTCTTTTGTTTTGAAAATTTTTTCTAGGTCATTTTTTATTTAGATAAGAATTATGCTCTTAGGACTTTGGAAGAGGGGACTGTTAGAATAATAGGTGTGCCCATTTCACCATAGACACTATAGCAATATTGTCACCCAAACATAGGCACAAAGGCCACCCCCAAGCACCTTAACCTTGATAGATAGAATAATTCCGGAAGAAAACCCTAGAACTAATAACCAACCAAGGTAGTGTACCTCTCTCCAAAGATAGCATACCAAGAAGAGAGTCCAAACCATAACCAATAAGAAAGTCCAACCATAACCAACGACCAAGTCACCACTATAGCGATTTCATCTCTCCTCCAGTCATGCACACAACTTGTCCTTATGCAGTTGTGAGAGTGAGTGTGAGAAATCATCTCTACCATCCTTTTATTTATAGTCCTCCAAGTAACCTAATTGGGTTGACTTCTACTTCTGGAGGATAATAATTTAATATAAATTATTATCTTGGGTCGACTTGTCTTCTAAGGTTATTTCCTAGCCTTCTAGGGTTTCTCTTGCTTCCTAGAATATTCTAGACTCATCAAAGGTTACACGTAGAGGTTAATACCTCCCACATCTACCGTAATATCAACACTTCCTCCTAGCTAGGGAGGTATTAAAGGCAATGGTATTGAGCACAAACATACCATTCAGCTGGTAGCATCATCATAGCCACATATTCTATCTCATGATCAAATCATGAGCACCATCATCACTATCCAACTAGATAGTCTCCATGGCAATCATAACAATACAAATACTATCTAGTGGTACACAACCACTCCTAGTAGCACAGGACTACTAACAAGTGACACATAGTCACTACCAATGGATCACATCGACCACAATAGCATACAACTATTTCCCAAAGACATACATTCTCCACAAAAATCATATCATTTGATATCAACAATGTCATGATACGAACTGAGTCATCCAATCCACTCTTCCACTCACATCTGTGAGATATGGAAGAGCATCTTCCCTCGAAAAGTTAAACATTATCCATGGGCTATCTGGACTATTCTTCTCAATCATAGAAGAATAATTGTCCCTGATTTTTGAACCTGGACCATTCAACCTAACTGGGCCATTCTTCTGGCACGATTCATAGTGCAACCTAGAGAGAATGAGTCTTCCCTAGGGAATGAATGTCCTTGATTGTTGAACTTGGACCAATATACCTAATTGGACTATTCTTCCGGCACTAATCACAATGAAACCTAGAGAGAATGAGTCTTTCCCAGGGAATGAATGTCTGGACCATTTCCTACGGAAATGATTGTCATGCACAAACCTCCTACATCGAACCATTCTTTGAAATTGCTCACAACTGTGAACTTAGAAAGAATGACTACCTGGAGAGGTGAATCATTCTTCTTGACCACTTCTCAGAGTGACTTCCAAGGAGAATGACTGTCCTATACCATTCCCCCACACTGGCCACAAGGGGAATCACTATCTATGGTACATCAACAATCTATCAGACCATGATTTTCCATTTTGGACCATTTTCTGAACTAGAAATTGATTTTCCATCATAAATCTTGGACAAATTTCTGAACTGGAGAGTGACTTCCCAACCTGGACCATTTTCCAAACTGGAAAATGAATGTCCATCAAGAATATTGGACCACATTTTGGATTGGAAAGTGACTTCCCAAACTGGACCATTTTCCAAACTATAAAATGGATTTCCATCAAGAATCTTGGACCACTTTTTGGACTGGAAAGTGACTGCCCAACTTGGACCATTTTCCAAACTGGAAAATTAATGTCCATATATCAATAAAATATGAGTGATCCCTCCCAACCTGGGGAGTAATCACTTCCCTTTCCAACAATGAATTCATCTCCATGAGTCCAAATTTTCCCTTAAGTATGTAAACTTTTCATTTTGGACATAGGCTTTACTAAAATATTGTTATCTGCTCATCAGTGGAGATATACTGGAGAACCACTTCTCCCCTCTAGAATTTATCATGGAGAAAATAGTACTTGATATCAGTGTGCTTTGACCTTTCATGGAACATTAGGTTCTCTGAGAGCTTCACACATCTCTGGTTATCATAATATATCACGGTCGAATCCAACACATGATCAAATAGTCTAGAAACTAGCTTACAAAGCCACACTATTTCTATACAAGCATCACAAGTTGCAATATACTATGCTTTTTTGTGTGTGCTGAGTGCAACATAATTTTTTTTCCTACTATCCCATGATATCGTGGCAAAGATAAAACTGAAACATATCCAATAAACACTTCTTATTTTATATACACTCCCTGCCCAATATGAATCGATAAATCCATGCAGTTGTATATCATAACTAAAATGTCCCATGAAGACATGTCAATGCATGCTTTGCAATTATTCAATTGTCATGGCTAGGTTCCACCTAGAAATATTTTCACAAAAAAGAAAATATATGGATGAGTATTCTCCAAATGCATCAATGAGCCATTCAATTACTGGTATAGTGACGGGTCTACTAGATTAGAGTCTCTCAACCTCTTCATATCTGTCATCATGGGAGTTTACCATGGATTTGCAATCCATCATTCTAGACTTCTGAAGAACCATTTTGATACACTTCCTTTTTCATAGGAAGTTTTCACCATGCTTCTGCTATACATGAGAGGATCTGCACTAGGTTGCTTGAATCCATACAAGGTCTTCTTCTATCTACATACATGGGTCTCTTTCTAGTATACCTCAAAACCTTGATGTTTCTCTACATATTCTTCTTCTTCAATTACTCTATTGAGAAGAACAGTCTTTACACCCATCTGATGTAAAATACAACCCATGGATACTGCAAGAGATATAGTGGCTCAACTAGAGGTGTATCTGGTTACTAGAACAATCTATCATCATAGTCTTCTCCCTCCTTCTGGGAGAAACCTCTAGTTCCAAAACTCACCTTGTACCTATCAATGATTCCATTCATAATTTCTCACATATATTGTTCTTTATCACAACTTCCTTCCATTCCTTTTATTTGAATTCTTCTATTGGGTTCAAACCATGCTGGTAGTCTTATGATTATTGATATAATAACTGGTTCAATTGGTTGTTTTGAATTTTATTTATTTATTTGAATCTTCATGTTCTTCCTCATGTTTCTTTTCAATGTTGGAGTCCATGGAATATTATATAGATTCTATGCCCTTTCTTTATGAAGGTTCCAACTTCTTATTTTCGTCATAGGAACATAAATGTAGATGGACAACCAAGGATATCCAGGTCTTCTTTAGTAGAATATTTCTTCTAGAGTCAAACCGAACACGTGTTGCTTATCATGGTTGCTACTTCTAATGAAGAATATGGAAAGATACTAATAGTCTTAACGGGTTCATTAATGGATCACATCATTGGAGATTAGCTCCCTCCTGATCCTGGATTCATTCCTGAATGACCAATATGCATACTCTTCTTTCAGAATTATGCAATTATCTCCCTCTATCTCAGAGATTCTATGCTTCCATATGCATCCTTATTGCTTTTTGCAAAGTGTCAAAATTCTATTCTAGTTTCCTCTAGATTATTGACTTCTTTCTGATATGATCCCTTCCGAGTCTCTTCAAGTTTGATTCTGATTGCGGCCCATCTGGAAGTTGTTACTTATGTAATATCTTCAACAGAAATTGTCACCAAAGGTTTTCAACGTACTTCATCCTTTTTAGATACATTGTTTGACTAGTAGTCATTGGAATGGAAATCCTTATATTTTTATTCTCCCATAGGTATCTGACCATCTTATCTTCTAAGAAATATATACTCATGATATGTACATGAACTATGTAAACATGGTATGTGCAAGGAGTATGTTACAGAAGAATATTTTTACCTTGACTAGTAGAAAAAGTCAGCTTTGCCCTGCTTGATTTTCTTTGAGGGTTCCTTTTCTTTGGCAACAATTGCTTCTTGTGTTTCCTTCCTTTTCCTTACCTCAGGACACTAGTTTCTGTAGTGACCATATTTTTTACGGATAAAGCATTTTATTTTTGACATATCCTTTTCTTGATTTGGTTTCTGTTGATTAATTGGGTTTGTTGTCATTGATGTCAACCCTTGAAGCAAGTCCGATAGAAAATTCAGGTAGCCCCAACAGTATGGATAAGGTACTTTAGTTTGATTGATGTATACTGGTATGGAGATTAATATACTTGCAGGTAAGACTATTCTATATGGATAGTACATGTCATTCCATTTTCGGTGATATGTGGAATGCCACATAACTCGTCATGGTTAGAGAGTTATGGCATTGTGAAGTTGGAGAACCCTCATGAGTATCTAGAAGTCAAAGAAGTCAAAATTATTCTAGAATCTCCTTGAAGAAGTTGACTAGTCAAGTGAGTGAAACTAGGAGTTAATCATGTGTTAATTTATTACAATAAGAAAATAATTAAAAATAAATTAGTTGCAACTAAAAGTGGAGAATTTACTATTTGTAGCAAAGTGGGTTAGAAGTGGAAAAGTGGGTAGAAGTGGGTTAGCCCTAAAAGAAGGAAATTGGGTTAAGTTGGTTAGAAGGTAACCCCTTGAGGAAGCTACATGGAAGTATAAATAAGAGAGAGATGCTCTCCTATTAGCACCTATTGAGCACATTGAATATCTATCATTGTGTAAGGTTTATTTCAGGTACTCATTGATACATCTGATGTTTCACAACTCTGAGGTAGCATGAAGGGTTGACAACGAAAGTTTTGGAATTATAGAAAATATTGAAAAAACCCTAGTTTTTGAGGTGTATGTGGGATGCAGTGGAGCAGGGCATGTATGTTAGAAACACAAGATCGTGGAGAAACAAAATAAAGCAAATGCAGAAATAAAACATAGAAGATACACAATACAATATAGACACATATATACGTGGTTCACCCAGTGTGGGCTATGTCCACCAGAGAAATTTCCAGGTCCTTCCTTTTATTATCCAACATAATGAAGGGATACGACCTACAACTCAACCACTGTAACTTCCTCTTCTTCTTCTCACAATATCCTCTCTCAGAATACAATAATCACACACATACACAACCATAATACAATTCCCTCATAAAAGAGGGTTGTCTTCTAGGGAAAAAATCCCTAAAATAACTTCTATCATCATATCTACGACCTTATAATGAACGATCCAGATTGAATACAAAACTACAATATTTTACAAAGAAAATTTTCCCAATATTTCACTTTAGGGGTCTTGCCCCTGAATCCTTCACTAGGTGGGGGCTACAAAAATTGTCGTTGCCACCCCCCCTTGAGCTCCTTGGCGACATTTGTGGGTGGGAAATCCCCCCACACCCCCCCGTTAGGGAATGGGGTCCAATAATTTCTGAAACAAACCTATGAATTAGTAATATAATCAGGCTCCACAACCAACAATGTATGTACATGGGATAACAATATAATAGGGTGCGTACATGAGGGTAAATCCCTAAAACTTGAGAATATGAAGATGCCAGGTCTCTAGAGTTTGAAAGAAATATCCCAGGAAGGTCTACAATGATTAGGTACATCATATCTATCTACTATTTCAAAAGGTATGTCTTATTTCTATGAGTAGTTGGATTTTGTTGTCTACATGAGAAATGGTTATGGGGGTTTCAGGATTTTTCCTAGAGAGATTAGTGGTTGCATGGGACATTTTGTATAAGTCATATCTACAAAAATAAAATGCTAGTATAATTAATATTTATCATTGACACATCTTGTTATCATTGAGGAACATCTTGCATGTCTTTCCATATGGTCAAGGTTTTTTGTTTTACATGGTTGAGAGCTTGTATTTTTGAAGTGGTTGATGTATTGAAAGGTTGTTTATCAGTAAGGTCTTGATTTCTAGTTCATGTGAGGGTTATTATACTTGTTCATGATTACACACACTTGTATGGCACATGACTAGAGAGATATAGATTCTTTGGGTAAAGGATACGTATGAGGAAGTATGCATAGGGAATAGTTACAGTCTAGACACAGTGACGGGTTGCAGGTTTATGTGACATAGGTTGCAGAGGGTAAGAAATTTTTAGAAGAGAGAAAACACTAGTTTTCAAAAAGCATACACAGGTTGTAGAATAGATAGGTCACATACACACTCTGTCTGCAGTATAGATAGGGCGCGCACATACACGAGTTGTAGTATTAATAGGGCACATACATATGTGTGTTGCAGAACATACATGTCACATATCTATTATTTTTGGTTGGTACAGGTTCAGTTTAGGTATGGGTTGATTACAGGGCAATGGTACAGGTTGACTACGGGTCAGTGGTACAAGTTAGTATAGGTTTATAGTGGTATATCTCACAGTGACAATGTGGCAGTGGTTTCTTCATTTGAAACTTATATTTTAGGGTGGTAGGATGGGGCAAATATAGGTGGTTGTAGCCACCTTCTGGTTGTAGCCGAAGAACATAGGGGGTTGTAACCTCCTTCTGGTTGTAGCCAGAGAATTGGGGAGTTGTAGCTTCCCTCATGTTGTAGCCTAAAAACATAGGGGGTCAGAGCCTCCTTCCAATTGTAGATGGAGAACAAAGGAAGTGGGTGCTTCCAATGAATGTAATTCTTAAAGACATATAAGAAAAAGCATTCCTTGGTTTTCTCTCGCATTGTGTTTCCACATAAAAATACTAGTGTATTGTGTATGTGTATGATTGTTCATTTGTTCATGGTTTATTTACTATGCACGTATTGGATGATAATGCTATATTGATCATAAAGATAAATAACACTTTCATACTGTGGTTAAAAAGGATTATATTACTCTATTACTGATTCATCCCCCCTCTCAGTAATTCAACAATTGGTATCAGAGCATGTTCCTTCAGAAATCAGTTTAACCACTGAAAGGTAGATCATGGAGAGAAACAATATGTATAAAAACAAAATACCACAGTTTGATGGAAAAAAACTATGCATTAAGGAGCACAAGGATGAAAAAATATGTACATGCACAAGGATTTGAGGTTTGGCAATCGGTTGTAGATGGATACAAAGAACCAGCAGTTCCGCCAACAAATGACAATGGAAAAAGACTCAGTCTAAATAATTCAAAAGCCACAAACACAATTTTGAATGGTATTTGTGATTTGGTATATACAAAAGTTATACATTGTATCTCTGCTAAAGAGATTTGGGACAAACTTCAAAATATTTATGAAGGAGATTCAAAAGTAAAAGAAACAAAGCTTCACACTTACAGAGGTCAACTGGGTTTCCACGTAAAAATACTGGTGTACTGTGTATGCGTATGATTGTTAATTTGTTCATTGTTTATTTACTCTTCACTTATTGGATGCTAATGTTATATTGATCATAAATATAAATAACACTTTCATAGTGTGGTAAAAAAGGATTGTATTGCTCTATTACTAATAGTAATCCAACAGTTTCTTCCTTGAGACAAACTTCTTCTTATTCCTGAATTTCTTGAACTTTGTTGTGTAGGCTTGATCATCATATTTCTTTTGGGATTTCTGTTTTGTGCTAATCCTTGATTCTTNACACACACTTGTATGGCACATGACTAGAGAGATATAGATGCTTTGGGTAAAGGATACGTATGAGGAAGTATGCATAGGGCATAGTTACAGTCTGGACACAGTGACATGTTGCAGGTTGATGTGACATAGGTTGCAGAGGGTAAGAAATTTTTAGAAGAGAGAAAAACCTAGTTTTTAGAAAGCATACACAGGTTGTAGAACAGATAGGTCACATACACACTCTGTCTGCAGTATAGATAGGGCACACACATACGCGGGTTGTAGTATTAATAGGGCACATACATATGTGTGTTGCAGAACATACATGTCACATATCTGTTATTTTTGGTTGGTATAGGTTCAGTTTAGGTATGGGTTGATTACAGGGCACTGGTATAGGTTGACTACGGGTCAGTGGTACAAGTTAGTATAGGTTTACAGTGGTATATCTCACAGTGACAGTGTGGCGGTGGTTTCTTCATTTGAAACTTATATTTTAGGGTGGTAGGATGGGGAAAAGATAGGTGGTTGTAGCCACCTTCTGGTTGTAGCCTAAGAACATAAGGGGTTGTAACCTCCTTCAGGTTGTAGCCAGAGAATTGGGGAGTTGTAGCTTCCCTCATGTTGTAGCCTAAAAATATAGGGGGTCAGAGCCTCCTTCCAGTTGTAGATGGAGAAGAAAGGAAGTGGGTGCTTCCAATGAATGTAATTCTTAAATACATATAAGAAAAAACATTCCTTGGTTTTCTCTCGCATTGGGTTTCCAGGTAAAAATAATAGTGTATTGTGTATGTGTATGATTGTTCATTTGTTCATGGTTTATTTACTATGCACGTATTGGATGATAATGCTATATTGATCATAAAGATAAATACCACTTTCATATTGTGGTTAAAAAGGATTATATTACTCTATTACCAATTCATCCCCCCTCTCAGTAATTCAACAATTGGTATTAGAGCATGTTCCTTCAGAAATCAGTTTAACCACTGAAAGGTAGATCATGGAGAGAAACAATATGTATAAAAACAAAATACCACAGTTTGATGGAAAAAAACTATGCACTATGGAGCACAAGGATGAAAAAATATGTACATGCACAAGGATTTGAGGTTTGGCAATCGGTTGTAGATGGATACAAAGAACCAACAGTTCCGCCAACAAATGACAATGGAAAAAAATTCTGTCTAAATAATTCAAAAGCCACAAACACAATTTTGAATGGTATTTGTGATTTGGTATATACAAAAGTTATACATTGTATCTTCACTAAAGAGATTTGGGACAAACTTCAGAATATTTATGAAGGATATTCAAAAGTCAAAGAAACAAAGCTTCAAACTTATAGAGGTCAATTGGGTTTCCACTTAAAAATACTGGTGTACTGTGTATGCGTATGATTGTTAATTTGTTCATTGTTTATTTACTCTTCACTTATTGGATGATAATGTTATATTGATCATAAATATAAATAACACTTTCATAGTGTGGTTAAAAAGGATTGTATTTCTCTATTACTAATTCATCCCCCCTCTTAGTAATCCAATAGTTTCTTCCTTGAGACAAACTTCTTCTTATTCCTGAATTTCTTGAACTTTGTTGTGTAGGCTTGATCATCATATTTCTTTTGGGATTTCTGTTTTGTGCTAATCCTTGATTCTTCTTGTGCACAACAAGTCCAAATTTATTTAGATGTAGGATACTCAGTTCTTCTGTTCATGCTAGTGACAAATGCATCCCATGTCTTGGGAATACAATTGAGTACTATATTTACTAGTTCCTTTTCTGAAATGATTTCCTCAATAACTTGTATTTTATCTCTTAACTGAGAGATTCTTACAAAGTATGATGCTATGCTATCATCATTATTCATTTTCATGTCACAGAGCTCATTCTTCAAGCTCATCACTTGCCCAATATTTCTGATTGAGAAGAGGTTGGTTAGGGCATTGTACATCTTCTTAGATGAGTCAAGATGAGAAATGTAGGGTATCAAATGGTCCTTTACAGATTCCACTATGANTGTAGTGACCATATTTTTTACGGATAAAGCATTTTATTTTTGACATATCCTTTTCTTGATTTGGTTTCTGTTGATTAATTGGGTTTGTTGTCATTGATGTCAACCCTTGAAGCAAGTCCGATAGAAAATTCAGGTAGCCCCAACAGTATGGATAAGGTACTTTAGTTTGATTGATGTATACTGGTATGGAGATTAATATACTTGCAGGTAAGACTATTCTATATGGATAGTACATGTCATTCCATTTTCGGTGATATGTGGAATGCCACATAACTCGTCATGGTTAGAGAGTTATGGCATTGTGAAGTTGGAGAACCCTCATGAGTATCTAGAAGTCAAAGAAGTCAAAATTATTCTAGAATCTCCTTGAAGAAGTTGACTAGTCAAGTGAGTGAAACTAGGAGTTAATCATGTGTTAATTTATTACAATAAGAAAATAATTAAAAATAAATTAGTTGCAACTAAAAGTGGAGAATTTACTATTTGTAGCAAAGTGGGTTAGAAGTGGAAAAGTGGGTAGAAGTGGGTTAGCCCTAAAAGAAGGAAATTGGGTTAAGTTGGTTAGAAGGTAACCCCTTGAGGAAGCTACATGGAAGTATAAATAAGAGAGAGATGCTCTCCTATTAGCACCTATTGAGCACATTGAATATCTATCATTGTGTAAGGTTTATTTCAGGTACTCATTGATACATCTGATGTTTCACAACTCTGAGGTAGCATGAAGGGTTGACAACGAAAGTTTTGGAATTATAGAAAATATTGAAAAAACCCTAGTTTTTGAGGTGTATGTGGGATGCAGTGGAGCAGGGCATGTATGTTAGAAACACAAGATCGTGGAGAAACAAAATAAAGCAAATGCAGAAATAAAACATAGAAGATACACAATACAATATAGACACATATATACGTGGTTCACCCAGTGTGGGCTATGTCCACCAGAGAAATTTCCAGGTCCTTCCTTTTATTATCCAACATAATGAAGGGATACGACCTACAACTCAACCACTGTAACTTCCTCTTCTTCTTCTCACAATATCCTCTCTCAGAATACAATAATCACACACATACACAACCATAATACAATTCCCTCATAAAAGAGGGTTGTCTTCTAGGGAAAAAATCCCTAAAATAACTTCTATCATCATATCTACGACCTTATAATGAACGATCCAGATTGAATACAAAACTACAATATTTTACAAAGAAAATTTTCCCAATATTTCACTTTAGGGGTCTTGCCCCTGAATCCTTCACTAGGTGGGGGCTACAAAAATTGTCGTTGCCACCCCCCCTTGAGCTCCTTGGCGACATTTGTGGGTGGGAAATCCCCCCACACCCCCCCGTTAGGGAATGGGGTCCAATAATTTCTGAAACAAACCTATGAATTAGTAATATAATCAGGCTCCACAACCAACAATGTATGTACATGGGATAACAATATAATAGGGTGCGTACATGAGGGTAAATCCCTAAAACTTGAGAATATGAAGATGCCAGGTCTCTAGAGTTTGAAAGAAATATCCCAGGAAGGTCTACAATGATTAGGTACATCATATCTATCTACTATTTCAAAAGGTATGTCTTATTTCTATGAGTAGTTGGATTTTGTTGTCTACATGAGAAATGGTTATGGGGGTTTCAGGATTTTTCCTAGAGAGATTAGTGGTTGCATGGGACATTTTGTATAAGTCATATCTACAAAAATAAAATGCTAGTATAATTAATATTTATCATTGACACATCTTGTTATCATTGA
Organism: Picea glauca; assembly: GCA_000966675.3. Classification (NCBI taxonomy): domain Eukaryota; kingdom Viridiplantae; phylum Streptophyta; class Pinopsida; order Pinales; family Pinaceae; genus Picea; species Picea glauca. The sequence continues at coordinate 238,586 of JZKD02S2250251.1, read as the reverse complement.
GGAACATCTTGCATGTCTTTCCATATGGTCAAGGTTTTTTGTTTTACATGGTTGAGAGCTTGTATTTTTGAAGTGGTTGATGTATTGAAAGGTTGTTTATCAGTAAGGTCTTGATTTCTAGTTCATGTGAGGGTTATTATACTTGTTCATGATTACACACACTTGTATGGCACATGACTAGAGAGATATAGATTCTTTGGGTAAAGGATACGTATGAGGAAGTATGCATAGGGAATAGTTACAGTCTAGACACAGTGACGGGTTGCAGGTTTATGTGACATAGGTTGCAGAGGGTAAGAAATTTTTAGAAGAGAGAAAACACTAGTTTTCAAAAAGCATACACAGGTTGTAGAATAGATAGGTCACATACACACTCTGTCTGCAGTATAGATAGGGCGCGCACATACACGAGTTGTAGTATTAATAGGGCACATACATATGTGTGTTGCAGAACATACATGTCACATATCTATTATTTTTGGTTGGTACAGGTTCAGTTTAGGTATGGGTTGATTACAGGGCAATGGTACAGGTTGACTACGGGTCAGTGGTACAAGTTAGTATAGGTTTATAGTGGTATATCTCACAGTGACAATGTGGCAGTGGTTTCTTCATTTGAAACTTATATTTTAGGGTGGTAGGATGGGGCAAATATAGGTGGTTGTAGCCACCTTCTGGTTGTAGCCGAAGAACATAGGGGGTTGTAACCTCCTTCTGGTTGTAGCCAGAGAATTGGGGAGTTGTAGCTTCCCTCATGTTGTAGCCTAAAAACATAGGGGGTCAGAGCCTCCTTCCAATTGTAGATGGAGAACAAAGGAAGTGGGTGCTTCCAATGAATGTAATTCTTAAAGACATATAAGAAAAAGCATTCCTTGGTTTTCTCTCGCATTGTGTTTCCACATAAAAATACTAGTGTATTGTGTATGTGTATGATTGTTCATTTGTTCATGGTTTATTTACTATGCACGTATTGGATGATAATGCTATATTGATCATAAAGATAAATAACACTTTCATACTGTGGTTAAAAAGGATTATATTACTCTATTACTGATTCATCCCCCCTCTCAGTAATTCAACAATTGGTATCAGAGCATGTTCCTTCAGAAATCAGTTTAACCACTGAAAGGTAGATCATGGAGAGAAACAATATGTATAAAAACAAAATACCACAGTTTGATGGAAAAAAACTATGCATTAAGGAGCACAAGGATGAAAAAATATGTACATGCACAAGGATTTGAGGTTTGGCAATCGGTTGTAGATGGATACAAAGAACCAGCAGTTCCGCCAACAAATGACAATGGAAAAAGACTCAGTCTAAATAATTCAAAAGCCACAAACACAATTTTGAATGGTATTTGTGATTTGGTATATACAAAAGTTATACATTGTATCTCTGCTAAAGAGATTTGGGACAAACTTCAAAATATTTATGAAGGAGATTCAAAAGTAAAAGAAACAAAGCTTCACACTTACAGAGGTCAACTGGGTTTCCACGTAAAAATACTGGTGTACTGTGTATGCGTATGATTGTTAATTTGTTCATTGTTTATTTACTCTTCACTTATTGGATGCTAATGTTATATTGATCATAAATATAAATAACACTTTCATAGTGTGGTAAAAAAGGATTGTATTGCTCTATTACTAATAGTAATCCAACAGTTTCTTCCTTGAGACAAACTTCTTCTTATTCCTGAATTTCTTGAACTTTGTTGTGTAGGCTTGATCATCATATTTCTTTTGGGATTTCTGTTTTGTGCTAATCCTTGATTCTTCTTGTGCACAACAAGTCCAAATTTATTTAGATGTAGGATACTCAGTTCTTCTGTTCATGCTAGTGACAAATGCATCCCATGTCTTGGGAATACAATTGAGTACTATATTTACTAGTTCCTTTTCTGAAATGATTTCCTCAATAACTTGTATTTTATCTCTTAACTGAGAGATTCTTACAAAGTATGATGCTATGCTATCATCATTATTCATTTTCATGTCACAGAGCTCATTCTTCAAGCTCATCACTTGCCCAATATTTCTGATTGAGAAGAGGTTGGTTAGGGCATTGTACATCTTCTTAGATGAGTCAAGATGAGAAATGTAGGGTATCAAATGGTCCTTTACAGATTCCACTATGATGCTTATAGCATTAATGTCATTATCCTTGAATTTCTCCACAACTACAACGTTTTGAGGTTCCTTCTCTTTTCCCTCTTCAAACTGTGGTTCCATGATCTTTCCTTTCATGATATCCAATACTTTATTCTTGGTAAGGATGAGGTCAATCCTTGTCTTCCATGCTCTAAATTTATAATCCCCTTATAACTTGTTTTCTGACTTCATAGAGTAAGTCATGACTACTTTGACTTGGTCAACCTTTGACTTTGACTTGGTGAACTTTTGACTTTGACCAAAAACCCAAACTTGACGCCGTGGCTTGCTGAGAGTACCAGGAGGTGAGTTAGGCTAGGGTGCACTAGGTTATCCAGGAATTAGGTCAAGTGATTCACTTAAGGTGCCTCAAAATGAGGGTTAGGGTTTCGTTGCTGCAACAAAAACTTTCACTGCAACTACAATTGAAAAATCCTACCAATCTACCTTCGAGTGGTTATACTGTCTGAAGATAGTGTGGGACCATAACCTATTAGAATAATAGGTGTGATCATTTCACCATAGAAAATATAGCAATATTGTCACCCAACCATAGGCAGAAAGGCCACCCCTGAGCACCTTAACCTTGAAAGATAGAATAATTCCTTAAGAAAACCCTAAAACCAATAGCCAACCAAGGTAGCATACCTCTCTCCAAAGCTAGCGTACCAAGAAGAGGGTCCAAACCATAACCAAGCATAAATTCCAGCCATAACCTAAGACCAAGTCACCATTGCAACAACTACATCTCTCCTCCAGTCATGTGCACCACTTGTCCTTATGCAGTTGTGATAGTGAGTGTGACAAATGAGCTCTAGCACCCTCTTATTTATAGTCCTCCAAGTGACCTAATTGGGTCGACTTCTAATTCTAGAGGATACTAATTTAATATAAATTATTATCTTGGGTCGGCTTGTCTTCTAAGGTTATTTCCTAACCTTCTAGGTTTTCTTTTTCTTCTCAGAATATTCTAGACTCGTCAAAGGTTACATGTAGAGGTTAATACCTCCCGCAGCTATCGTAATATCAACAGGAACCATAGTGAAGTAGTTGTACTTTGTTTACTTTTCTCTTCACCTCTTTAGCATTTATTTCTTTATTTGAATTAGGCTTTCAACTTTGACCTCTTCTTTTGAAATTTGAGAAAACATACATGA
>JZKD02S2250251.1:189319-211781 GCA_000966675.3 Picea glauca | reverse complement strand
CCTCAAGAGCCTTCCATTGGAGAAAGAAGGGACCCAAGTCCCCTTTCTTCATTGTGCCTTTGGATTTCATCAATAGATCAGCTTATACATTGGTGATATTGGTCCATTTGTATTTCTTTTTCATTTTTCCATATGCTCTTAGTTTTCATTTGTTTTAGTTTGATTTTTGTTTATAACTTTGTTGTTTCTCTTTCTAACCTTTTACTCTACAGCTGTCATGCCTAGCAGAGCCCAACTGGGCATGTAAGCACCTTTTATTTGCTCACCAAGTGACGAATTGGGTGCAAACATCTATCATAGAGGAAAATCGTGTTGTTGTAAAAACATGGTGATTTATTTGAGCTAATTTTTGGATCGTGTTTTTTCACATTTGGTGGTTCTTGGGAGAGGGTATTAACTAGTTTGATGGTATTCTAAGAGAGCAAGTATTAAACAAGAATAAGCGTGTGTAGAAACACTTCATCTACCGTTGATCCAACATAAGAGGCAATTTTTTATTTTTTTTTAATTTTCTGGAAAAAAGAGAGATTAGAGTGTATTTGAGCATCATCAAGTGGATAGATCTAAACACCATTTAATGTTTATTCTCTGCATATTTTTTAATAGTGGACGACAACATAAAGAATAACACTAATAAATTGATCGCTAGAGGATGTTCTATAAGGTGTTAGTAGCAAAAATAGTTTTGAAACATAAAGATATGAAATGACACTGAATAAATAAAATAGTTGATTTCAAATCTCAAAAACCTGCAGATTTATCTCAGGATAGATAAAACAATGATTTGGGAGAAAAGGAGGTCACTAAATAATATAAAATGCATGTTGTGAATTAATAGGGTTAGATATTATAAAAGATAAAGCCACACAAAACCGTTTTTGAATCCATGTTCTTGTCAGTGCTAACCCTGAAAAATATTCTTTGAAATATTGGTTAGCACATGAAAATATTAAAAAAGGAAGAAACGTTTAAGCTCAAAAAATTTAAAAAAATGACGGGGAAATATTTAAATGGGTGTCTTTTCACTGGAAAAAATATTGATGAGGAAAGCTTACCATTGGGCTATGGGGTCAACTAAATTTAATTGTTACTAATATTGTAATAGCCCTAGTAGAATATATGTTTAGGAATTATTAAGTAAAAATTAATTAGGGGATTAATTGTCTTTACATGGTTTTAACTAAACAAAGATTGGCATAATAATACTAATTAAATATTTATTAATTAATTAATTGTTATAATTTTGATTAATTAATTAATTAAATTAATTACCTATGACATTGAATGATCAGGGTAATAAATAAATAAATAAATAAAGATTAATAAATTATATTGTTTAAATTAAAAAGGTTACGTATATGGAAGGGATAAGGGGCATTAATAAACATATAGTGAACATTAATAAATTGGATAAGGGGCATTAACTATGTGGATAAGGGAATGAATGCAGGGATAAGGAAATAAATGAGGAGAAAGGGCAGTGAAGGAGCATATGAGGGGAGGAGGTTTACAGAGGCAGGATTATCATTCTACGGGGAATTTTATTTTGGAGGGTTATCTTGGATTGTGCAGGGGAGTTTGAGTTCTGTAGTCGGGAAGGGTTAGTAAAGGGGGCACCGGTTTGCTAGGGGTTTTGGGCACGGGGGCCAGGATATGGTATCCTAGAGCTAGGTAGTTGTCCTAGTTGGCAGGGTGGAAACTCGGTTTTGGGCAGAGTTGGTCCGTGGATTCAAGCTGGGCAAGGCAACATCAGGAAGGTCAACAAGACAAGCAGAAAACGGAGGGTTAGCATCAAACCCAGGTATTTTAAATTACGTATTTGTTTATTCTGTTATGAATTTTATTATTCGTTGATCAATTTATATGCGTATGTGTTGAATTTATAAGAAATTACCGAGTTTCATAAATCAAGTAGAAGTTACTGCTTTGTTTGATTAATTATTTGACATTAAATTAATATGGCCACTACAAATCTATATTGTGTTGGTGTCTTCCTTCACCATAGGTTGGGGGGAAAGCACCAGATCTGGGTGGTTAGGGCCTCTGCTAAAGGGGGTTAAATACATAATTAGAAAACAACCTAGAGCATGCTACTATTCAATGAAAATTGAAATATAATGAAATGAAACCCTAGGATCTTCCATTCAAATATATCTAAAGTAACAAAGAAAGCATAAGTCGAATGCTAGAGTTACCTTCTAACTCTCCAGTATATTCTTTGACATGTCTCACTTTTGCTTCAACATAAAATATCTAAGCCACCCTCCATTCAAGCAAATCAGAACCCAAGAAATAATAGACAATAGCCTTAAGAAAAATTCTTCCTTTATTCTCCAATAAATTTCCACTAGTTTACAAATGAGAGGTCCTCCTCTTTTATAGATGACGAGGAGGTCTAAAACCACTTTTATAAAACCACGGTAAGAAAAATAATTCCATGGGTAGAATCAAAACCATGAGAAAAATGTTAATTTAGATGCACTCTTACAAATAGAAACATGATTTTGTCTATTTTTCATAGTGCAAACCCTTTGGGAAAGTGCCAAAGTGGACAAAAAATCCCATCATGCCACTTTTTTGATGGAAGAAGTCACGCGCCAAATCAAAATTTTCCCTTTGACTTCAGTTGTAAATTAGGCATGTCCTCAAATAGGAAGAGGGGGCTACACATATCAAATAATACTCCAATGTGTAATAATTACCTAAGACGATGGGTTTATCCCACTAGGGCATCATTAATTTGTAGTTTCCAACTTGTAATATCCTATTAAGCATAATAATTAAATTAATGTTGATACTTGCCTAAGTTTTACCTAGGGAAACATTATTAATTGTTTTAGAAGAGTCCATTCCTAGGGTAAACCCACATTTCCTAAATTTTCAAGTAAAAGATATGCAATTGATGAAATTAACGACGAAAAGGGAAAAGGGGAATGATCATGTGATGTTCCTCAAAGTTGTAGACATGTGTAAGTCAATCTTTGTGCTTCTAGATTTATTTTAGCTAGGCATTTCTTTTTTTTACAATAGTCTTCCTAAGGGAGCCTTACTACTTTGGTCTGCACACACTTCCCCTTTCTTTTCTTTTCTTTTCTTTTGACAATTTTTTCTAAGTCCTTTTTTCTTTAGATAAGTATTACGCTCTTAGGACTTTGAAAGGGGGGGGGGACCATAGTGAATTAGTTGTACTTTGTTTTCTTTGCTCTTCACTTCTTTATCCTTTATTGTTTTATTTGATTTAGGCTTTCAACTTTAACCTCTACTTTTGACCTTTGAGAAAACATACATGATGGGGTGCCATTTTTTAAATGTGGATGGATATGAATGATACTTAGGGAGATGAAAAATGATTATATATGGTTAGGATATGGAATGCAGTATCCAGTATGAATGCCTAGTAATATGAGTAATCTTAGTGTGGACACACTTCTAACAAATAAGATGTTTCTCATGGTAATACAACACAACTGGTAAGATTTTGTATGTGTAACATCTTGTTCTATTAAGAACACTTTTATTGACTTATTCTTTGAGGAAACTTACGTGCAAGTGATCCGGTTATGCTACATTATGATTTCGTTCCGATTATGAGTTATATATGATGATGATGATGATGTATTGTGACTTATTATTATTTGTATATGTATTGGCAGATGCTATTGATGAGTTTCCTGAGTGTGTAGGACACATGACATGTTATGGATGTTGATGGCATAGATGAAATTCCTTGGACTCTAGATTGATCCAGGGAGTGGATTGTATTTTGTTTGCGTATTTCATTTTACGCACATGTGACATATGATTGATTACAATATGATTTATGTATATGGATTATTGACACTGTTTTTGTCAGTGGATGTAGACTTGACAATGCTTGCTAATCCGACTCACATAAGGAGTAAAGGGGCCATGCAAAAAAACCATACATTCGAGGGAGAGGTGTGGAAGCATCCCTATCACAGCCTACTGACACTCCCGTTGTGACCTGAACTGTAGGTTAATGATTACCTAGTTCAGGAGGTCCACGATGTTGTGAGGGAAGACTGAGATAGTCGCTCACGAAGATTTCTAAGGGGCGTGCAATAAGGCAGAATCCTTATTCCTTAGAATCCCTTAGTCTCTCAAAAAATCCACTGAGTGGAGTGTTGACTCCAAGGGTCAGACAAACTTCCAAAAACCAGTCAAAAGCGAGTGGCACCCTTGGAGCACGAAGATGTGTCTTGAAGGGCACACTGCGTAATTAGAAAAAAAACAAAACTTGAGTCAATAAATCTAGGTGACCTAGAAAACTTTGAAATGCTTAGACCTTGTTAGAATAAAATAATTAACTAGCCAGTAAATTAAATTAGAAGACTAACAAGATTGTAAGACTAAGTCTAAGTCTAAATTTAAATAAAGGACTAAAAAAATTATGACATAAGTTAAAATATTTGAGATGTAATCAAACTCTAGGAAAAAGGGGAATAAAATTTAAAGGTTGGAAAAATTGCACATGTGTGCATGAATATAATAAAAAAATATTTTATAAATAGAAATAAATAAAAACATGAGAGAATAGGTCTACACATAGAATAACATCTTGAGTCAAACTACTACTATGTCTAAATAAAAGAAGACTCCTAATCAAACTCTAACTAAGATCTAGTTAGGAGACACTCATTAAATGAAAATTTGGGGAACAAAGGGACAACTAAGAGCGAATATAGGAACACATTGGGGAATGTGAGGAAAAATTGGGTTCTTAAATAAAATAAAAATGGTAATTACTTGTGCAACTTGGGGAGAGTGTGACAAATGTGTGGATGAATAATCATAATCAAATTAATTTAAAAATTTAATTATTTGTGCATGAGGACATGTGTCAGTGGGGAAATTTCTATAAACAAAATGGTGTAGAAGGGAAATGGAGCTCACTTTTTCATAGTACTGTTATGCGGTCGAAATTTGATTTGACTGTGTTTTACTTGTGAGAGTTGGGATTTCAAGCTTGAGAAAGCATGGAAGCTCTTCCTTATGAGGCAAGCGTGGATATATTTGGTTATGGTTTTTTTGTGCTTGGCACCTTTGCGGCTCGAGCGGGGATAAGGGGGAAGAATAGTACCCCTAGCCTTGGTTGGGAGGTACCAGTGAAGTTGTGACGTTATCAAGCAACAAGGACAGAAAGAGAGGCTCAAGATTGAGTTGGATAAATCATCTACAACTAGTTAGGTACTCGATTGTTCAATAATATTATTGTAAAATTATTGATCGTATATTCTGTTCCTAAAGAATTGATGAATCAGGTAATTGAATTTATGAAATTGATATCTGTATAAGATTTCTATTTCTGAACAATTAGATTACAATTTTGTGATGTACTTACTTAAGGGCTTCATAAACAAGTATTGCACTGAATTATTAAACCTAAAACAATATATGAGTCATTTATCTATCATTGTGATGCCATATTACTAATAAATAGACATGTTCTTTTTCAATCTCTACTTTGGGGCTAATCCTACAATTTAAATGATTAAATCAAATCATTTTTATAGATTTTTCTATTACTCCATAGCCATGTATTAAAACCTAAGTTTAGATATTAAATCCTCATTTTAAGTTGAACATGGTATACGATTTATGCAAAAAGAATTCGGGTAAAATCGATATCTATCATTTTCTTTTCGTAATGTCTACTTGTCGATCTATTTACTCATGGATTAAAATCGGGTTATTTGTAGCACCTTTAGAATATATCCTTAATTTTATTCGACTTGACAGTCATTTTCTTGTTGTTCAAATAAAAGGGACCTGATCTTGCCCAACATTTCTAAGTTAATTGTTGTTTTTATACTATATAATTCCGTAAAAAACCTTTGAGTTTTTATATCCAAAACCAACATGTCGTATTTGTTTTACCCACTGTAAGAGCACACACTCTAGTCATCGTTGATGACTTGATCAGACTAAGAGTTCCTTCTCCTCTCTCTAGATGCAATGGAAGTCTCATTTCAGTTTGATATTTGATTCAATTATATTTTGAAAGCATTAAGATTTCGTTGACCCGTCGCTTCCTTGTGAACCCTGTTCAAGTTTTCTAGAGTCACCTAGATTATCGACGTATTCAAATTATTACAGAATGGAGAGAGTTAATACCACTGGTTTCTCAAGTCGAGTATTATAACTCAGACTTTAGCTAACCAAGGAATGAACATTCTCCTCTAATGAAAATCTTTATTGGTTACGAAGTATAGATTGTAGTTGAGAATTATCACACACTTGAGGTCGATATGTTCGTTGATTTCATGATTGATCCCCAATCATGATTGAGCTCACAAGAAATTATTCTTCTCGTATGACTCATACTCCACTAGAGGGGATCCCGATGGAGGATGAAGTCAATGCCCTCATGGGAGAAGCGAATGAGGCCATCTAGAGACAAGTGGGTCTCTTCACTACGAAAAACCTATCAGGGTTTAATGGAGACTTTAGCGTGCTTAGGGAAGTGATTAAGGCACAATTATCGTCATCAACTATGGATGTTGGCTAGTTTTATTCTGGATTTTCATCGCCTGAGAATGTTCGAGGTTGCACTACTTGCGCTCCTGTGAATAATGGAGTGAAAGGCTTTGTGAATCCCATAGAGGATGCAAGTGTGAAGTCGAGAGGTAAGGGAGGAGTGGTGGGGGTAGCTACTAGAGATAGTTTTATAGGAGTTAAGAAGAGACTACGCTCCCGTCAGTACAAACATTGGGTACCAAACTGCACCAAGCACAAACTGATGTTGGGTGAGGATGTTGGGTTGGAGGACACGGTGAGCCTTGCACTATTTACACTGTTAGGGAGGTTCTCCTGCAATAACAGGTGTAAATTGTCGCTTGAAGATTGGGTAACAGTATTTTGGAAGCCATTGCTTGATTATAACCCAGTTTTCTTTTACCTAACGAAAGGGTGGTTTGGGTTCCAGTTTAATAGGTTAGAAGACATAGAGTAGATTTTGGGAAGATCCTGGACCTACGACATAGGTATTTTGATGGTTAAAAGGTGGTGGGTGAGTTTTGACCCTACACAGGATTACTTCAGGTTCCGTCACTTCTAGGTGTTATTGTCAGGATTGCCTATGCATTTTTGGCATGCAAAGGAGTTGGAAGCTACAGGGAATAATCTCGAGAAGTTTATAAGTGCTGACCTTGGAGATCTAAAAGCTAATGATAAAAGGATCTGCATAGTCCTCATGGAAATAGACATACACTCTAGTGTATTAGAAACTTTGGAGATTGGCTAGTGTGGTCACCATATTTCCCATCCCCTGGATTACTTAGGCATCCCTTTCAGATGCTCTAAGTGTCGGAAGACGGGTCATTTGTGGTGGGACTGGCTGGGTTTACATGATGAGGATATTTTGGAGGGTACTCTGTTGGATAGATCGACTCGGGTTGATTTACCAGATATTGAGTCGACTAGATTTAGTCCTCGCGACTTCGAATTTGAGGACTCGCCTCTGCCAGAAACAACTGAGACCATTACGAGTAAGTTAAAAACTATTTTTCCCACTCTTTTTCATTCATTAACTGTCCGGGAAAGAACATTTTTGGATGAGTCTAGTTTCTTTAAATTTTTAACTGCTAAGTCGGCCTCAACTACCCTCCCTTGTCCGATTGTGAAGTCAGTAGAATCTTTAGTTAACAACCCTATTGTTATTCCCACCTTAATGTCTGTGGGGATTGGGCTGGCCCAGGAGGAGCCACTTAACAGTTCTTTGGAGTGAAACTATATCGTGGATGGCTAAAATTCTAGTGACTTACTTGTGAGGAGTGATTGTGAACCCTTGAAACCTCCGAGAAGGGAATCCAGTAGACCATCTTTTGATACAAAGGACAACTTACTTCCGGGCTGTTAGGAATCTGAGTCAGGGGATAGATATTTAGGGATTGTTCTTGAGTCATTTGTCCCATCTATCAGAGAGGTGCAGATTCCTATAACTATTCTTACTTACAGAGGGAGATCAATATACTTTATACCTGATCTTGATGGAGGAGTGGAAACATCCCTAATTAAGACTAGAAGTGTGAGGAAGAAGAAGGATTCTCTGGGACACATTTCATAGGGGCCACACTTGCCAGTTATTAATGAATTAGGGGCTCTTAGAGGCCTCAAAGAACTATAAAGAGAGAAGATATGATATTTCTCTCCCTGAACATTAGAGGGGTGGGGGGAACCCTGGAATCTGCCTCCCTTTGAAGATTTCTTTAGAGGACTAGACCAGATATCATTTTCCTGCAAGAAACTATGGTTGAGGGACACAAATCTTGTGTGATTTTTCTTACTCTGCGTCCTACTTGGATTACTTGTTCTATCAGTTCTGTTGAGACTTTGGGAGGGCTACTTTTCTCTTGGGATTCGAACATTTTTTACATTGTCCCTTATTTATGTTGCGGTGGAATTTTTCTTACAAGAATGTGCTTGGATCTAAATCAACCAATGTCATTGCTTAATGTATATGTCCCTTTCTCGGAGAGGAAAGATTTATGGGAAAAGTTGGCGACCAGTGGAATTCTTGACTACAGGAATCTTATTTTGGCTGGGGATTTAAATATTACATGTGGAGTTGGAGAGATGTGGGGAGAGGCTACTCATTTAGATTCATTATCATCATTTTTTACTAAGCTCTTTGATAACGATGGTTTAATAGATGTACTCCCGGATGCGGTGGTGCCAACCTGGAGGAATGGTCGTAGTGGTGATGCCAGTATATCAAAAAGACTGGATTGAGTATTAGTGACTGAAGATTTGTTAGTAGGGTCCTGCACATATAAATCATGGTTTGATTATCCTTACTTTTATGATCACGCACTGGTTCTTTTGAGGATAGACATGTTATCTTTTCCAAAGGAATATCCTTTCAAGTTCAATGCTAGGTGGTTATATGAACCAAAGGTCTTGAATATATTTACATATGTTTGGAAAGATACAAATTATCAGATCGAAAGGGATGTACAACAAAGATTTGTAAATAATATGAAAGCTCTAAAGAATCAATTGAAAACATGGTCTAAAGAACACATTAGAGTTCAGGAAGAAAATTTAATGAGACTTGAAGATTTGTTGACTGGTTTTCTATTACAAGAGGCTCGAGAGCTCGAATCTAGTGTTAGAGAGAATAATATCAAGCTTTCGGAGACAGAGTGGGACACAATAATTAGAGAAGAAGAGGAAAAATGGAGACTTAGGAGCAGATTGGTGTGGTTAAAGTGTGGAGACAAAAACAATAATTTTTTTCATAACTTTGCTAGTTATAGGAGGAACAAAAAACAAATTTGGGAGAAACGTGATGAAGAAGGTCAGTTACACACTGGTGTGGAGGCCATAAAGTCTGAAGTTGTTAAATTTTTTAAACCATTTTATGGAAAGGTGGAAGAGGAGTATATAACAGATCAGGTTAATACAACTGGACTCTTCGACTGTTTGGTAAATGTTGAGGACACAAAGCATCTAGAAAGACCGTGCACTAAGCAGGATCTATGGGAGGTTCTTAAAGCTTTCTCCAAAGATAAAATCCCGAGGCCTGATGGATGGACCATGGAGTTCTATCTTCATTTCTTTGAGCTAATGGGAGATGACTTGTTGGATCTGGTGGAGGACTCAAGGCTTCAGGGAGCAGTTACAAATTCATTAAATGCTACATTATTAATGTTGATTCCAAAGGTAAATAATCCTAGATCCTTTGGGGATTACAGACTAATATCCTTGTGCAATATCTGCTACAAACTGATTACAAAGATAATAGAAAATAGGATCAAACCTATCTTGTCTCGGTCGCTGTCGGAGGAACAATTAGGCTTTCTCAAAGGTAGGCAGATTTTGGATGCGATTGGTACAGCTCAGGAGTGTCTCCATAGTATAAATGTTAAGAATTCTAAATCCCTGATTCTGAAGTTAGATCTTAAGAAATCCTATGACTGTATAAATTGGGACTTCTTATGCTTGATCCTGCTCCAATCAGGTTTTAACATTCTTTTTACTAACTGGATCTTAGGCTGTGTGACTAGTGATAATTTCACAGTCTTGATTAATGGGGAGACTTCTCAGATGTTAAGAAGAGGGTTGTGCCAGGGTTTTCCATTATCACCCTTGTTATTTATTCTTGTTATGGAAGGTCTTAGTCATTTAATGAAGAAAGGAATGGGTGAAGGGAAGCTTTTAGGGGTTAAGGTTTCAAGACTTGTAAAGATTTTGCATCTGTTTTTTGTTGATGATGTTTTAATTATGTCAAAGGCATCAGTGGAAGAGTGGACTGATATCAAAAGTATTTTAACAACTTTTTGTAGAGCCTCGGGTATGAGTATACATTGGTAAAAATCTATCTTTTATCATTCTGGAATCCTTGGTGATGCTCTAGATATATTAAAGGTACTTTTCCCTCATGGGTTTGAGGATTTCGCTAAAGGATTCTGGTACCTTGGTTATTATTTAAAGACGGATTGGCGATGCCTTCTAACAAAAATTGAAGAAAATATCGGATGGTGGTGCAATAGATGGTTATCTCTAGGGGACATTTTACTCTTGTAAAATCCATGCTTGAGGGTCAGGCAGTATACTGGATGGCTTTGACAGCCATACCAAGTTATATTTTACACAAAATTTGTAGCTTGATGTTTACATTTCTGTGGTCTGGTATTGAGGGAAGGAAACACATTCACTTGTGCAGTTGGATTCATTTATCAAGGCCAAAGCATCTCGACGGTTGGGGTATTCGAAATATTCACCTTTTTAACAGGGCACTGGCTACAAATTCATTATGGCATGTTTTAACAAAGGATGGTGTTTGGAGTAAAATTTCCAATGATAAGTATATTCCATATTCCTCCACGATCACTTGGTTTTGGGAAGATTCTTCTTATAACTCGTCGGCTTCTCAGACCTGGAAAATCCTGCTTCAATCATTATTTTTATTAACTCATTAGCTTGGGTGGAGAACTGGTTTTGGTCATAGTGTTCAGGTCAGCCTAGATTGCATTATGGGTTTGGGGCATTCATCGTTCTTATCCAGTCAACTATGAGCTGAACTGAGAAGGAACTCGGTGTTATATCTCTATCAAGTGAGAGGAATTGATAGGGCGAGAATTACTAGTTCTTACTCGAAGTCGGGTGAAGACCTTGGCTTGGTTGGGAACTTAGAAAAGGAGTGGGAGGCCTATCAGAAAGCTCTTTGTTATGATGGGATTCAATTACGAAACAAAAGTGATGAGCTAATCGGGGTGGGTGCTGATTCCTCGAGTAGAATCTCTGCAAAAAGAATTTATCTGCCTCTTGAAAAAACTTATTGGCCCAATCCCGTTTGGGGTTGGCGCATGAATTTTTGGAAGTGGGATCTTAGTCCAAAGATGAAGCTCATCCTATGGTTATCACTGGAGAATAATATTCTCACTTGAGATAACCTACAGAGGAAGGGGTGGCAGGGGCCTAATATCTGTGTTTTATGTCTTAATGAAGCTGAGTCAGTGCACCATCTATTTGTTACTTGTCTCTTTAGTCGGGAGGCTTGGAACCAGTTATACTCAGCGCTTAATTTCCAGACCGTTTGGGAAGGATATTGTCTCAGCTCCAACTATGAGAGTTGGATTAGGAAGGAAACATCCTTCATAGATCTTCTATATATTGTTTGCTGGTTCTTATGGTTGGAGAGGAACTGGGTCACATTTGAAGGACACAAAGCATCGGTTATTTCAGTGACTGCAAAGGTTAAATATTTGTTGCCTCCGGTGGAGGTAACCAAAAACATCAAGGTGCATCCCATCCAACTACCTCGTCTGGTGAACTCAAATGTTTGTTGGTTCGATGTGCTACACTTTCCAACACTCTTAGGTGTGGGGAAGGAGGTTTAATTAAGATCATCAATCATTATGTCATCAAGTGGACTTTAAATTGTGGTCAGGGGACTAATACGAGAGCATAATTGTTAGGTGCTTGGGCATCTCTTTATCTTGCACAATGGCTCAACCTTGAAATGATCTAGGTCATTGGATATTCAAAGATCATCATCGAATGGCTGAAGGATAGAGGCAAACTGCAGGTTTTCTACTTGATGGGATGAATGGATGGCATAAATTTGATGAAATTTGCGTTTAAAGAAATATTTTTCACTCATGTATATAGGGAACTAAATATGGAGGCAGATACACTTTTGAAATTGGCTCTCACCAAACCTGAAGGAAAGATTTTTTATAACAGCTGGGTAGAGGGAAATGATGGGCCATCTATCACTATCAATATTTTTTAACTCTAGTTATTTTCTTTCTAAAGTATTGACTATCCTTTGGTGATAGCAGTATTGTGGAAGGAAAATTTGGTTTTTTGTATTTTTTCATTGTCTGGGGTCTTTATATACCCATGTAGATTTTATTTATGTATGGCGTATCTTAGAAAAGTTCCTATTATTCAAGAAGCTAGAAGTGGTCAGTGGACCCTGAAATATCAATGTTATCTGTAAAAAAAGGAGCCTTAATTTACGTGGCACTGTATTTGGTAAAAGTATTACTTGATGAATTCTAATAATTTGATCTTGACTTGGATTGAAAACTTGTTAATCATTCCCTTGTATGTATGTTTGTTACACATAAAGATTATAATTATGTTGGTCATATAAATTATATAAAGGTTTAACGAATTGAAAAGAAATTAAGCCAGAATAAACACTTAGATAAGTATAGTAGAGTGGTATAATTGAATTTGTGACTAAATGGTTTTTCATATAGTATATTGTATTTATATTGAATTTATACTAGTATTGGCTTACCTTGTTAAGATGACAATGAAATTGCTTCCTTTTTGGCTTAAATCTTAGTCAAAACTTTTGTCTAGGTTACTTAACAAAATATAAATAGAATTGAACCTTGTGTTAAATTGGAGTTACAATCATGTAGTGCTCTATTAGAGGTTCTTAAGAGAAGGTTGTTACTATGGTATCATTAAAGTTATTGTTAGTTCGCAAAGTCATGTAGACTTGATCACTACAGATAAAATTATACTTTTGGATATATCTATGGTTAGTGTTAGCGTCAGAAGTCACTCCTGGATTGCTTGCAGGAGCAGAGCCCAACGCCCATCAGTTTGTATGTCACAATTTAATAAATGGGGGTGGTCGAATGGAAAGAGACCCAGGAAAGCAACATTGAAATAGGAACCAGGGTCTGGTATGTAGAAAGAAAGGGAGGTCTTGATCCAACTTTCGTCAGTAAGTTGATTAAAGGGTGGTAGATGGAAGACTTGTGAGAAGGGTGAGCAAGACTGCCTCGGGAAACAGGCCTTCGGGAGCTTGAAGAAGAAAAACTCAGAAGCCAAGATCCTCTTGGTCTAGAGTTTCAAGGAGATGAAGGGTGACTCGACTGGATCCTCCAATTCCAACCCATTCCAGCGCTGAGAAAACACAAGAACTGATTATAAACGCTGCGACTGTTGCAGTGGTCCAACCTACATCATCCTACAACAATGTAACTCGACTGGATCCTCCAATTTCGAGCTGTTCTAACACAGTAAACAAAGAGATGGAAAAATAGGCTGACATCCATAAAGTAAGAAGTCTCAAATGCCTTATACATTAACCAAAGTGACCAATGCTTCATCAAAACTTACAGAACGGGAGCCTAGCTCAACCATCGACCCTTTACAAAATGGAGAAAATGCCTACATATACTAAGAAACAACCACAACAGCAAAAACAAGGCGCTACATTAAAAACATTGCATCTGCATGTCTTCTGACCGTCTGCGCATGCAGACTCTGGCCGATCGTGCACCCAAGACTTGGTGTCCCCTCGGCCAAATTCGGACGGCTATTCTTTGTCAGACGCCACCTTAACTGTGCATGGCTCCTGCAAGGGAAGTAACTGAGCCATTAAGAGTCGAGCTGCGTGTGCAGACCCCCTTGGCGAGTCGAGGACTCGGTGTGACTTCCATGAAAATAACCAGTACAGAGGACCTTCTCGGGTAGACTTTCCGCCGGAACATCCATGCTTTGCAATTAATGAGTAAGGCGAGGTTTCAACCACCTTCTCTTTTCTTCATTCATACCCAGTAGGTACTGGGATTTAGATCACGTCGAATCAGCGTCTGGAGAACATAGTGCCCCCCCCTCTGAAACTCAATTCGGTGCTTTTGGCCTCCCTTTTGTACAACCCTTTCTACTTTGTCGAGTGACCATGGGCTGTGACCCTATGCCTACCTCCAAAGGTGCTTTCGACATTTCAGGGTTTGTCTTGTCAAATGATAAACATTAGCGCCCCTCCTTTAGGCCTACCCCTCTATGACCGGGTGCCAAAACCATGGGCCTAATTCTGGTCTCTTTCGTCATTTCGAGATTCGAGGTTTCAAGAAGTGAAATGACGAGGAGCGCTTACCCCTCAAACTCCCGAATGCTGACGTGACACGGATGTGTGCCACGCGTCCTTCAGATGAACGACCTAGATAGTATTTCGTTATTATAAAGGGGGTTGTCCCCATTTACAGGCTCGCTTGATGTGACCTGGTGCTAAGACTGTGGGCTCAGCTCCAAAGGTGATTTCGGCGTTTCGCCGATCAACGATTTCAACTGTGAAGGATGGGAGGCTCCTTGTCTCCCGAAACACTGATCCCCGATACACTGACTGGCCGCCACCTGTCCCGATTGGATCAGACGACCCAAACTTATCCTGAACTATGGGCGCTACCCTTCGTGCTAACTCCCGGGCAACTTGACAGTCTCAAAAACCTGATGATCGTCGATCTGCTTCGTCAATTGATCCTTGTTGTTGAAATCAGACTGCTCTCTCACTTGATTTTAAGCCCGAAATGGACTTCTTCTGTGAGCTGCGCTCAACACTTATGGCTGCGGCCCTTGAATAAAACACATCCCACCGGTTTTCAAACCCCACTTTTATGAGTTTACACTAGAGGCCTAAAATCAGAGAGGAGAATACCCCTATACAAGAAATGTTGCTAACATTAGGCTCCATGGGGGATAGAGTCGTCCCTTTGATGATTTAAGAACTCATTTTGCAGTTTCAGTGCCTTGTTGTTGGGCTATGGAGTCAGGCTCAAAACATCC
Source organism: Picea glauca (assembly GCA_000966675.3). NCBI lineage: Eukaryota > Viridiplantae > Streptophyta > Pinopsida > Pinales > Pinaceae > Picea > Picea glauca. Next base: position 196,721 of record JZKD02S2250251.1, on the reverse strand, counting down.
TGTTGCTGAAAATACAGGCCGAATAATAAAAGCAACAAAATAAAGATACATGCTCAAAGGAGCTTATTTATATACAATCCTAAACTAATAAAACATTTTGCATGGGGCTAGGTGAAAGCAGACTTCCACCATAGCCAATCAAGTAACTTCCTGTAGGGAAGCTCTTTCCTTCTATCAATGATCACCAACAGATAGTGTAACCGTGATAGCAGAACAACTACACTCTTCAACTTCTCCTCACAGGTTGAAGTTGATATGAAATAGGGTGTCTCTAAGGCATAAAGGACATGCCACTCCATGTATTCACCAACAGGGTCATCGAATGAGTGGCCAATTCCAGGAAATTGGCGACAGACAACCTCTTCTACTACAAAGTTGTTCACATGCGGCCGAATATCTCTGATAAGTACAGGTTGGTGGACAACGGATGTAGGCTCACTACTCTCAGGTGGTGGTTTCTCGTTGACTAGCTCTAGACAGGAAATATTCTGCTCCTCTGGTTCTTTCTCCTCTTCTGGCTAGCTCTCCCCTGGGTCAGATTTGTATTCATCATAAATAGGGACCATGGGGTGGTTCTACTTTTTGACTGGTTGTTCATACATAATTATTTTCTCTTTAATCCCAGGTAAAAATATATCGTGAGAAACCCCCTGGGGGAAAAGAGAAAAATCCTCCTCCACAACCATCTCTTCTTTTAAAACAGGGAGGTCTTCGTCATCATAAGCAGGGTAGATCGAAACATCTTCTTCAACCTGATACCCAGGTGAGCCATCTACTATAGACCACATTTTCTCCATAAACTCGCAATTTCCACAAGAGGCATGTTGATCGTTATGAATATCTAAAAGAATAGAGGCATCTGATATGATGTCAGATGCTTCTGTTCTAGGGATAACATAATTAATATCATTCAACACCTCTATATTTTCATGGAAAATTCTTTCCTCCACAGTAAAAGCTTCATCATGGACACGGTCTTCAGGGCCAACAGAGGCTTCATGAAGCGAAGAAAACTCCTCACAACAGTTTTCATACAAACAATCAGCTGGAAAATAATCTTTACAAAATGAATTGAAAGCTATATGAAAACTTGTTAAAGAGCGGATGCTCGTAGCGGGAAGAGATCGACACCACTCAAGAGCAACTCCCTTCAATGAATACCTGAAGATCTTAATCTGGACATCCTCATGAGTGATATTGTGTCAGTGAATAGCTTTATGGAAGTCCAGTAAATGCTCAGCTGGTTCCTCTGAACTTGTTGCATGAAATTCAGGGAGGAAATTTTCCCATTGGTCTCTATCAAGAAGTGCATTAGGAAAACCAACTATCTGGGAAAAGTCACAGAAAGCAAACCTTTGAGCCAAAATTTTATCCATATCGAACCAGTGGAGTCACCAATCGATCCACGAATCATGGAGTCACCAGGTGAAAGATGCGTAGCTTCAAATGTGCCTGGTCCTTGTTCACCATCAAAGGCCAGATCTTAACGTTGTCGTTACCCTAGGAAGCTTCTCAGGCTGAGAAAGCAACCGCTGAAACCTTCTCGAGAAAGATCCTTTGGGTTATCTTTCATGTGTGCCTACAGTTGCCACAGATGAAATATTGAAGTGGAAACAATGGAGTCCCCACAGTGGAGTCGCCAGGTGCATAGTAGGAATCTTGATAATTCTGATATCTGATGCAAATTCAAAATCAGTTAATCATTGTCGTTCAATCCCGGGGAAAATTTTCAACTTCGTCCTTGGCAACGACGCCAAAAATGTTAGCATCAGAAGTCACTCCTGGATTGCTTGCAGGAGTAGAGCCCAATGCCCATCAGTTTTTATGTCACAATTTAATAAATGGGGATGGTCGAATGGAAAGAGACCCAGGAAAGCAACATTGACACAGGAACCAGGGTCTGGTATGTAGAAAGCAAGGGAGGTCTTGATCCAACTTCCGTCAGTAATTTGATTAAAGGGTGGTAGATGGAAGACTTGTGAGAAGGGTGAGAAAGACTGCCTCGGGGAAATAGGCCTTCAGGAGCTTGAAGAATAAAAACTCAGAAGCCAAGATCCTCTTGTTCCAGAGTTTCAAGGAGCTGAAGGGTGACTCGACTGGATCCTCCAATTCCAACCCATTCCAGCGCTGAGAAACCACAAGAACTGATTAGAAATGCTGCGACTGTTGCAGTGATCCAACCTACATCATCCTACAATATCACAACTCGACTGGATCCTCCAATTTCGAGTTGTTCTAACACAGTAAACAAAGAGATGAAAAAAGAGGCTGACATTCATAAAGTAAGAAGTCTCAAATGCCTTATACATTAACGAGAGCGACTAGTGCTTCATCAAAACTTACAGAACGGGAGCCTAGATCAACCATCGACCCTTTACAAAATGGAGAAAACCCCTACATATACTAAAAAACAACCACAACAACAAAAACAAGGCGTTGCATTAAAAACATTGCATCTGCATGTCTTTTGATAGTCTGCGCATGCAGACTCTGGCCGATCGTGCACCCAAGACTTGGTGTCCCCTTGACAAAATTCGGACGGCTATTCTTTGTTAGACGCCACCTTAACTATGCATGGATCCTGCAAGGGAAGTAGCTGAACCATTAAGAGTCAAGCTAGTGTGTGCAGACCCCCTTGGCGAGTCAAGGACTTGGCGTGACTTCCATGAAAAGAACCAGTACAGAGGACCTTCTCGGGTAGAATTTCCGCCGGAACATCCATGCTTTGCAATTAATGAGTGAGGCGAGGTTTCAACCACCCTCTCTCTTCTTCATTCATACCCAGCAGGTACCAGGATTTAGATCACGTCAAATCGGCGTCTGGAGAACACAGTGCCCCCCCCTTTGAAACTCAATTCGGTGCTTTTGGCCTCCCTTTTGTACAACCCTTTCTACTTTCTCGAGTGACCACGGGTCGTGACCCTACGCCTACCTTCAAAGGTTCTTTCGGCGTTTCAGGGTCCGTCTTATGAAATGATAAACATTAGTGCCCCTCCTTTAGGCCTGCTCCTCTGTGACCGGGCGCCAAAACCATGGGCCTAATTCTGGGCGCTTTCGTCGTTTTGGGATTCGAGGTTTCGAGAAGTGAAATGACGAGGAGCGCTTACCCCTCGAACTCCTGAATGCCGACGTGACATGGATGTGAGTCGCACGTCCTTCAGATGAACAGCCTAGATAATATTTTTTTATTATAAAGGGGGTTGTCCCCATTTACAGGCTCGCTTGATGTGACCTGGTGCTAAGACCATGGGCTCGGCTCCAAAGGTGCTTTCGGCGTTTCGTCGATCGGAAATTTCAGCTATAAAGAATGGGAGGCTCCTTGTCTCCCGAAACACCGATCCCCAATATTTCGATTGGCCGCCACCTGTCCCGATTGGATTGGACGACCTAGACTTGTCCTAAACTATGGGCGCTACCCTTCGTGCTAAATCCCGGGCAACTTGACAGTCCCGAAAACCCGATGACCGTCGATCTTCTTCGTCAATTGATCCTTGCCGTTGAAATCAGAATGCTCGCTCGCTTGATTTTAATCCCAAAATGGACTTCTTCTATAGTTGTTCTCGACTCTTATGGTTGCAGCCCTTGAATAAAACACATCCCACCGGTTTTCAAACCCCACTTCTATGCGTTTACACCAGAGACCTAAAATCAGAGAGGAGAATACCCCTATACAAGAAATGTTGCTAACAGTTAGGCTTAATAAGTGATAGTCATGAAATTCTCTTGAAAATATAAATAAAGAATTATTGTTATTGTGCGAAGATACACCTTCTTGTAATAATTATTAACTACTATTACATATATATCTAGATCGATTTTTGGTGGTTTTAGAATAATAGAAGCTCTTGATAAAATGATAATTAGCTAACGAACTTAGTTCAAATTTAGCACTTCATGTAAATTGATGATTGTAGTCTTGATTTGCGTAATATAAAGTTGGATTTATGGGATTTAGATACCTCCTTGTTCCTCAGAACAGTCACCAATCCCGAGACCTTAAATGGTCAAAATCAGTCAGATGAATCATGGACTTGAGCATTGATTATGTGTCTTGTGTTAGCACTCTCTAAATTTGTTTTGCTGATAAAAAAAATGACATAGGTAACCTACAAACCACTTTAGAGATGGGTAATAGCCTGCTCAGCTCATAGAGGGTTGTCTCCTATCAATTGGTCTTTAATAGATGAGTTTTCTTTAGAAAATCATTGGCTAGACTTTGTTACTTTGAAGGGTTTTTTACAATTTTTCTGGAAAGGAAGGGGAGGGACACTTAGGGCTATGGAGTCAAACTTATGAAAATGAATGGAAGCACTAACTGGTTGGTAGAAATCTCTAGAGGATAAAGGCTAAATGAGGCAATAAATCTGAGTTATAAATTGTAATTTGCAGAGTGTAAGAAGAAAGGAAAAACATATAAATGTATCAGAGCATTAAATAAATGAATTATGACTTAGTTAGGAAGAAATTAGCATAGTTTAAATTGATTAAGCTGAGAGCATCATAGGATGAATTTTGGGCCTTTAACTATCCAATTTAAACAAAAGAAAGTGCAAATGAAATCATAAATACAAGAAATACATACAAAGAGAGAAGACAAAACTAAGACCACCACCATTAGAATATTTTCATGGAAACTTCAATACATCTTCATGTGTATTCTATTCAGCTTCATAAAATTACATTCAAGTTCCAAATAGCTAAAATCGTTCCCTTGCACTTATGCCAACCTCTAATACATTTGGAACTCCTAATATTTATACAAGCTTATTTCCTTCGGTTTGAAACCGATTACAATGATCAAAATGAAACGTTTTAGTTTTGAAATTGTTTACAATGATTAAAATGAGATGTTTCGGTTTGGGAACCGATTACAATGATTATCAAGGAAGATTTCTTGATCCGGATTCTGAATCCTCTGGCTCTTGAGTCCCGTTCTTTTCCACTAGTTTTGCTCAGGTCTTCCACATGATCTTCCATCTTTAGTGACATATGGCCATCATCTACTAGACCTTGGAAAACTGCACTTTTTATTACATAGATGTACTATCTCCTTCCATTGCAAGTCTGAAGGGATATCATAATCTAACATTTCCTTTATCAAAATCTCCAGGTCAATGCAGGAAGCATATGACATGACTGGTAGTCCAAGTTTGACTTCTTTGAACTAATTCAGAATTTCAAAGTCTGTAATTAGATGCTCCACAAATGTAGCTCCTTTCATATTTTCCTCCAGGGTTTCGAACTTGGAGTGATGCATTCTACATTGAGTCAGGTGAGAATTGTACTCTTCCTGATCATACAATTTTCCCTTTCCATCCCAAAATGGTGGAATTCCTTTGATAAAAAATTCTTCAAACAAACCCTTAAACTCTTGTACACTCTGTTCCATCTGTGTTGCCTTGGTTTGGAATGATTTCAACAGATTATGTTTAGCAATAACTCTCCTGGCCTAGATAATCAATGTAGTTCTGTCTTTAACTCCAAGAGTCTGAAGGTCTATAGTAGGAATGGAGTTGAGTATATTTATGGCATTTTGGGCCCATTCTGATGATCTCTTTGCTAAAGTTTCATTCACAACAATGCACCTGCTTCTTGTTGTGATGGATATATTGTCTTCATCATTAATGGAATTCAAATATACTCTGAACTTGGCAGCTTCAATAGCTAGAGATTTCCATATGATATACTTGGATCCCTACAACTGGAATTTTCCTCTTAAAATCATCTTCAATTTATCTATCCTTTCCTGCAAGACTTCAGTCTCCTTTTGAAATTGAGCTATTCTTTCATCCTTTGCTTGCATTTCCTGCTTCAATTTCTCTATGCTTCCTCTCAACCCTTTGATTTATCCTTCTTTCAAGCTTACTTGTGACATATCTTGGACTATTCCTTCACTGTTTGACCCAACTTCCGCAATAGGAGCTGCAACTACAACTTTGTTTAGCAGTTATGTCTGCTCTTGTGACCATTTCACCTTTTCTTGTTCTAGTCGTTGTTATCACTCTATAATTTCTCAGGCTGAAGAAGAAATGAGAAGAGGTAACTACAAAACCACTTTGGAGTCAAGGATCTAGCACTCCAAGACCCAAAGAGGGATCTCTCTGTATGATTTAGCTTTGTTTGGATTGGATGTTAGGCTAGTTATAAGAGTAAAGGGTTTTTTGTTTGTTTTAAATTGTTTGGTTGGAAAAACAAGGGAAAAACCATTGGGCAATGGAGTCACAGTTCAGAATGGATCAAAACTAGGTCATAACAGACTAATATTGCAGGGCAAGGTAGGAAAATCCACTGGATATTTATGATTTAATGCATGGGAAAGATGGAACTGATTAAGAAATCCAATTAAAAACAAAGCAACTGAGAATTTTGAGTTTAATCTTCAGTGGAAAAACACAAAAATTATTCCAAGCAAGTGATAGAGGGTACATTTAAACCAATTATGTCCTTTGTCTCTTTAAAATAATTCAGAAGGTAGAAAAAAATATGGTAAACAGAAGAAAACAATTAACAGGGAGATTACTTCACCAATGAATCTGACACAAGAATCCTGTGATGCTGCAACTGTGTTACTGAAATTTGATCCATGGAGGCTCTGTGAGATGATTTACAAAATTAGTTCCTTCCTTCAATAAGGTCCCAACTAATCAACCCCTAATACCTTGAAACCAGAAGTATTTATAATTATTTACAATGATCTTGTCATTAATGAGCAGGATTAAATTTAGGAAAATCTAAACCAAATTGATTTCAGATTACAAAGATATAGAGATCATGCAAGATCTGCTCAGATTTTTGGAGCTTGATTAGCTGGGGTTCGTTGGCAATCTGTATTCACTTCTAATTTTCAAATTCCACACTAACCAACACTATTTGTATTGAAATATTCTCCCCCAGTATCAAGAGGTCGAATTCAACAACCTGGCCAAAAATAGAAAGAATTTCCTCAAAGTTCTGAATTGTCGACCATGAAAAAAGGGTCGGATTACTGAAAATAGGGGTCAACTTAGACACTTTCATCTCCAAAAATATGACATTTGTACAAAAAATGAAAGATTTTATTGTATATGAGCCCGTTCTGAGTAAAAATATCTCTTGGTTTTTCCAAATTCATCTCCATATTTCTAAAACATCTACCACAAAAACATGACAAAAACAGGAAAAATGGAAGACTGAAAAATAGTTCTCAGAGATGGATTTGATTCTCCCAATTCCCAATACATGTGAAAAAAATGAGAGAGGTTATTGAAATTAATCATGTTTTGGAGAAAACCCTCTCTCAATTTTTCAAAATTACTTCTGGTTTGCCCGAAAAATGTCTTTGAAGTGGACTGGTCAAAAAAATGCAAAAAACAATTTTCAGAGGAGGGAGAGTGGATTTCTAACCCCCCCTAGGGTGGTAAGT
>JZKD02S2250251.1:143244-189015 GCA_000966675.3 Picea glauca | reverse complement strand
ATTTAATATTGTTTTGTTTTATTATATTTTGTTTTTATTTATTATATGTATTTTTATATGTTTTGATTTTTTTAATTGTTTTATTTTAATTAATGTTTAATATTTAATTAATTATTTTTCATTATAAATATTTTTTTTAAATTTAGTATATTATTACACTCACCTAATTTCTAACCTAAACACACTAACCTAATTAAATTAACTTCACTAAGCTAATTAATATTAACAATGTCACTAACCATTCATTATTAACCTATTGTTTTTTTTAGCCGAAGCTTGTTTATTCATGCAGGGACAAAATTGACAGAGGGGTGACAAAATGGAGGGTGAGGGAATGAAGGGTTCAAAAGGGTGATGAAGGACCAGGCGAAAAGGATGGAGGGAGAAACAAAATCAACTGAGTCCAACAAGCCAAGTGTCTTCATCACAAGAGCAATTCCAAATATATAGCTGAAGAATCAAAACACCTATGATTATACGACCCTAACACAGGCTCCCCCTGGGGATGGAAGATCTTTGAAGAGGTGACAAGAACCACATAACTCTAAATTTACAGACTCGTTCCTTATCTATTGGGTTGATCCCAAAACTTTATTCTGCAACATGTACCTGTTATGATCCTTCAAATGAAACCAACTCAAACTGAAGACTGAAATTTGAAATGCACACTAACTAGAAACTATACTGCAATTTGAAATTGATATTGAAAAATTATTGAAAGGGATGCTCAAAGAGATGAGCTTATTTTCACACTGCTACTTACCCTACACTGCTGAAAATCATGTTGAATCAAATTATACAAAAATTCCAATGAAGCCAGTCAAGTAGTTGTTGAAACAAGTGGACTGCTTGACTTTTTGTTATCACAATCAACAAGACAACTTGAAATTTTTTCCACATAATCAAAACTGCAAAGTGTAATGACCACTGCTTAAAACATGATTGATCATTTTTGTTGAAAAAACCTTCCATGTAGTCTGCCATGGGATCAAGAAAGACACTACCTATTTCTTTACTTTCATCAAATTTATGGTCATAATTGGGTATGGAACATATGTTTTTTACATCATTATACAGTTCCTGATATGGTTGCAAATTTTCTATTGAACTTTGAAATGATACTCCTGCTGAACCAAACCATGAAAGAGATTGTCTAGTCATGTCTATATCATAAGTCATTTTAAGTCCATAACTGGAAAATGAAACATGACTTGGACAACACAAGTCATCCAACACATCAGTTATTGGATCATGTAGGAACCAGGATGACTGCTGCATTGGTTCCCATGACACCTCATAGTTTTTTATGTGTATATCATTTAGTACATGATCAATATTCTTCTTTAAAAACTGAAATGAATTAAAGCTTAATGGTACAAAATTATTTTGGATTAACTCATATTCTGTTTCAGGCTTTAAGCTTTCATCTGGAATTTGAAAATCAATGTAGCTCAAGGGATGCAATTATGGGTCTAGAACAACTTCCATATCATCAATGGCATCTTCAACTGATTGATCAGAACATTCTCCATCCCTACTATTGACAACTTTCTTATAGTTTTCTCTCATAAACTAAAATGAAGAGAAACATAAGCGCAAAGACTTTCCACTTACTCTGATATTTTCTGCATTTTCTTCGTTGCTGTCATAATTAATATGCATAGGCTAATTATCATATTTGAGATGTAATTGAGCTTCCTTTTCCCAAAAGCATGCCATTGGTTTCTTTGAATAGTCAACATCTATTTCAAACACATAATCATCATCATACTCATCATACTTGGGTATATCATCCAGGTAAGAAAAGTCATCAATCATACACATCGGATCAAATGATTTCTCCTCTACAGCCTGAGTTGGAGTTTCATATTTGACTATGTCGTGAATTGAATACATGAAATAATCATTTTCCAATCCATGATACCAAGGGTGAGCTGCAACATTCCTGGGAACAATGACCCTTTTTTTCTCCATAATCAATGGAACATGATTCCCTTGAACAACAAGTTCATTTCCCATGATGAATTTCTGCATCTTTTCTTTCATTGTGCTAGCCAGAATGTCCAGTTTAGCTTATGAATATTTCAACTGCTCCTTTGCTATTTTCTTCCTTTCTTCTGCCTTGATCTTTGACCTTTTGATCAGTAAATTATATTCCACATTAATTGCACTATCCTACATTTCCTTTAGTGTTGTAGTGTCCCTTTCTCTCAATTTAAATGCCATCTCTAGATCAAAGGCATATGGGTAGTGTAAGAGAGATAAACCAGGAGGTGGTCTTATATCAACAGACATTGAATTATAAACTTGATTGAATCTGGCTGAAAAGTGATGCACTGTCTCTCCTGATTGTCTTTTCAAATGATCATATTCCTCTAAAATGAGAAAAAAAATTCTCTGGATCTCCCATTTACCAAGGAAGACTTCTACAAACTTATGAAAATTGGATATTTTTGTAGCTGACAAAATTTTGAACCATTCCTTAGCTCTATCTTGCAAAGATAGAGAAAAAATTATGATGCATACATCATCTTATTCCACCTCAAAAAGATCAAGAAAAGTATCAAAACCATGAATGTGTTTCTCAACAGTGATGCTACCATATTCTCCATCAAACCTGGGAAGGTATTTGTAGTAATTGATAGGGAAATCATGGAGTATAGGGGGTAAGATAAGAGGCTTGTATCTATTTTGAAATTTATAGGTGTAGGAGTATGTACATGGGTTGTAAAACTAGGCTTGATCTCTTGAGGCTCCTCATATTAAATTTGATCAACATGATTTTAAACAATACGGTCTTTCCCAAGTTCACAAAAAGGGAAGAAATAATTAAAAATAAAACCAATTACATCTTGGATGAAATTCCAACTTGCATACCTGATCTTTTTAGATTATCTTATCATTGTTTCAGGTTCTTCCTCTAGTGGAGTCTTTGAAACTGATTGTATTTGATTGGAGTCACCAGGTGGATGATTCATCGTTCTTGTGTCTGATCAGTGTCTACCATCAATAATCATATCTAGAACTTGATATGATTTTCTGAGGAAGGTTCCCCAGTATGGTCACCACTATGTTAGCACTTTGTAATTTCTCAAGCTAAAGAAGAAATGATTAGAGGTAACTACAAAACCACTTTGGAGTCAAGGATATAGCCCTCCAAGACCCAGAGAGGGATCTATCTATATGATTTAGCTTTGTTTGGATTGGATGTTAGGCTAGTTATAAAAGTAAATGGTTTTTTGGTTTGTTTTAAATTGTTTGGTTGGAACAACAAGGGAAAAACCATTGGGAAATGGAGTTACAGTTCAGAATGGATCAAAACCAGGTCATAACAAGATAATTTTACAAGGAAAGGTAGGAAAATCCACTGGATATTCAAGATTTAATGCATGGGAAATATGGAATAGATTAAGAAATCCAATTAAAAATAGAGCAACTGAGAATTATGAGTTTAATCTTCAGTGGAAAAACATAGAAATTATTCCAAGCAAGTGACAGAGGGTACATTTAAACCAATTATGTCCTTTTGTCTCTTTAAAATAATTCAGAAGGCAGAAAACAATATGGTAAACAAAAGAAAACAATTAATAGGTAGATTACTTCACCAATGAAACTGACACAAGAATCATGTGATGTTGCAACTGTGTTACTGAAATTTGATCCATGGAGGCTCTGTGAGTTGGTTTACAAATTTAGTTCCATCCTTAAATAAGGTCCCTACTCATCAACCCCTAATACTTAGAAATCATAAGTATTTATAAATTATTTACAATGATCCTATCATTAATAGAATGATTAAATTTAGGAAAATCTAAACCAATTTGATTTCATATTACAAAGATATAGAGATCATGCAAGATCTGCTCAGATTTCTGGAGCTTGATTAGTTGGGGTTCATTGGTGATTTGTCTTCACCTCTTCTTTTTAAATTCCACACTAACCAACACTCTTTGTATTGAAATATTATCCCCTAGGATCAGGAGGTCTAATTCAACAACCTGGTCAAAAATAGAAACAATTTCCTCAAAGTTCTGAACTATTAGCCATGAAAAAAGGGTCGGACTGCTAAAAATGGGGGTCAAATAAGATTCTTGTATCTCCCAAAATATGATAGGTGTGAGAAAAATGAAATAGGTTATTGTATATTAGCCAGTTTTGAGTAAAAATCTCTCTCGAGTTTTCCAAATTCATCTCCATATTTCCAAAACATCTACCGCAAAAACATGACAAAAACAGGAAAAATGGAAGACTGAAAAATTATGCTCAGAGATGGATTTTATTATCCCAATTCCCAATACCTATGAAAAAACTAAGAGAGGTTATTGAATTTCATCCTATTTAGGAGAAAAACCTCTCTCTTTTTTTCAAAATTCCCTTTGGTTTTCCTGAAAATTCTCTTTGAAATGGACTGGTCAAAAACTTGCAAAAACCATTTTTTGGAGGCGGGAGAGTGGATTTCGGACCCCCCTAGGGTGGTAAGTGGTATTAGGTCGGGGTCCGAAATCAACTGGTGGTGACAAGTGTCCCATGGTGGTTTCACTTTTTTGGACCCCCTTTGGTTGAGGGACATAATGAGGGGGGGGTGTCCAGAATATGGGGAAAATGGAGTGGGTTTAGATTTAGGGTATACATTTATATTTGATTTTTATTTAATTGCGTTTTTTTTTTATTATTTGTTTTATGGTTTTTGTTTTTACTTTTTGTTTTTTTTGTTTTTTATTTAATATTTTTTCGTTTTATTATGTTTTTTTTATTATATTTTGTTTTATTTGTTTTTATTTCTTATTTATATGTTTTATTTATTATATGTATTTATTATATGTTTTGATTTTTTTAATTGTTTTATTTTAATTAATGTTTAATATTTAATTAATTATTGTTAATTATTAATGTTTTTTTCAATTTTAATATATTGTTACACTAACCTAATTTCTAACATAAACACACTAACCAATTAAATTAACTTCACTAAGGTAATTAATATTAACAATGTCACTAACCATTCATTATTAACCTATTTGTTTTTTTAGTCTAAGATTGTTTATTCATGCAGGGACAAGATTGGTGGAGGGGTGAAGAAATGGAGGGTGAGGGAATGAAGGGTGTAGTAGGGTGATGAAGGATAAATAAAAAAGGATGGAGGGAGAAAAAAAATCAACTGAGCCCGACAAGACAGGTGTCTTCATCACGAGAGCAATGCCAAATAGATAGTTGGAGAATCAAAACACCTATGATTATAGGACCCTAACAACTGCAACACCTTATCTTTGTAGTCCAATGTCTCTTGACAAAGTGTTTCCTTTTCTTGTTCTAAAGAAACCAATTATGTTCTTTGTGGATGCTCTGTAGAAGACATTTTCAATTTCTTCTTCAAACTTTGAATTAGTTTGTTCTTCTCATCCAATGAGGATTTCAACCCTTGGGGGCTCTAAGACATCAACCTCTTGACCTGAGCCTGCCAAGCTCTGCTAGATGTTTTTTCCTGCCTCAACTATCCTTCCAATTTCATTGCATAAGATGACAGTTTTGAATTCTTCAAGCTTAAACTCAGAGAATCAGAATACAACATATCACTAGTATGCTTATGGAATTTGACTTTGTTTGGAGCACTGATGTTGTCATATGTTATCTTTATCTCAGATACTTTGTCTTCATCTGCAACTGCAATGTTAAAGGTTCTCTTTTAAGCATCCTTTATTGTGAACATAGAAGATTTATGCTGAGAAATATTTTCCAATTCAGGGACTAAATCCCTCATCTCAGCAAGAGCTATGTTTCCCTTCTCAGCATACTATTTTGCCAAATCTTCTTTAGATTGATAAAATACCTCAGATGTTCTATCAAAGATATATTTATTGCTACTAAAGGTTCTTGAGCTTCCTTCACTCTGGAGTTTGCTTTCCTTTTCAACCTCTACAGTGTTAGTACCACTTTCCACCATATCTAGGTTTGCTTGTTCTACGAGCTCTTCCTCTTCTAAATCCACTATCTCTGGAGACTGTGTAATATTCATCTTCTTTGGGGAAGTTTTCTAGTCATTGATGCCCAGGGCCTCTAAACTTCTTCTCTTCTTGTAGACACTTATCTTAGGAACTTTGACTATCAATTTCCAAGAAGCTTGTTGTATTTGACTTTGTTGCAGGGTTACCTCTACTTGTTGTGTTTGAGTTGGTTGCAATATTTCTTCCATATCAACACAGACTTTTAGATTTTCCAGATTATAAAAAACCTCAATCTGTTCATTCTCATAAGGGGCATGTTTGTTCATCAATCTTCTCTTGGATATGATTTGGTGTGGATCATATATTCTTCCATGTAGCTGTGAAAAAAAAAACTTCTTGAGCTTTTCTTGAACTTGAGACAAGCATGATCTAGTTTTGACAATGAACGGGCCAATGATAAAAGGGAACTTGATCTTGGAGGATTTTTGTAACTTCAGGAAGTTCTCTATCTCAAATACAATTCTCTGTATGATGAATTCAAGGGAAAAGATTCTAGGATTCAGAAAAATAGGCAATAGGTAAGGGGATTCATGGAAACCATAAACCCAGATTATTATTGAGTGCGTGAATAATACCCAATCCCCCACCCTGTTCTCTGGATTTGGCTGCAGAGAGCTCCTCATGTCATCCAAAACTCTAGGTAGGCTAGTATTGAAAATAAAATTGCAAACTCTGGACATGACTTTGTTGATGAAGATAAGTAATGTAATTATTTTACACTCAGTTGACACAAATGTTGCTTTAGGAAATTCCCTCTTATTGGTTTCCAGGAAAATTCTCAACAGATATGTGTAGTATCTGAAATGAATTAGAGAACGAAAATTCACTATTTGTTTATGGATATTATCAGCTAGGAACTAATCGAAACTGATACGGTCTGACATACCAGACTCTGACTTAAAAAAGGTCAAAAGGAAACTGAGTATGACTTCAACCACATATTTGTCATTGTCTAGAACTAAAACTTGACTCAATAGGGAGCAAATCCATTGGACTTCAATAACCATTATATGCACATTCATCGACAAAGACAGGCCCACTGATTTTTTTTTAGGTTTGATAATCATCTGTAAAAACAAATCTTGAACCTCTGATGGACATTCTCTACATAACCTAATCATCTTTTCTTCATTGAAAGGTTCATAAATTGGGGAAAAAGACTCTGGTATATTGAGGGATTCTTGAATTGACAGACTGTCTACCCTACATAAAACCTTGGACACTCGTTTATTCACAATGACTCTTTCTTCATGGGAATACTATTCGACACACCAACCTACAAATTCGGGAAATGAGAAAGTGATTTCGACAACATAAGGGACTATGGTGGACTAGAATGGTTCGAGGAATGATATATATCTTCCCACTTTATCGGACAGGATGCTCATGGACATAGAGATAGGAGCAATAGTGATTTTGGTATAAAAAACATTTGAATCTTGGTCAATTAAGGCTTCTTCATTTTCCATAGGATCTTGTTCTGTTACCGAGGTTATGATGGGATCCATGGTGGTGATGAAAAATACCTAGAAACGAGCGACAATGGCATGCAGTTGGTGTATTGTTGAGAAGTAGGTGAAATATGGTGGTTGCGCTAAGGTTTTAATGGTCCATCATTCAAAATACAATAAAATAAATGACAAATCACCCTTTTATACTTTTCCACTTTTCGGGGGGATGAGGAAGTGGTTTGAGGAAACCATCTTTTCATCTCGAAATGCACCTGGTGGTGCCACGTAACCCCAAATGAAAACCATGGTTTAAATTTCAGGCCCACCCTCCAAAATTAACCCTCGCGCAACTTCTGCCCCCAAAATCATTCTTGGCCATTGATCTTGAGACCTCACAATCCGCGATGCGTCAGGCCTGATCAGCTCAATGCCACTACCATATTTATCCCTTCTCGGCCATATTTATCCCCTTTCCTAGTTTATCAGGCTTCCAAACCTGTTTAGCGTACCGCTAGATCCTGAAATCTTGATTTCACACAATAAAAAATTAATGGTTACTAACATATGATCCAACTGGGGATGTTATCCTCCTAGTGAGGTAGCAAAGAATGACAGACCAAGTTCCTTCCCATTGGGATTTATTTCACTCATGCGACTAAATTGATAAACAACATATTCACGAAACTTCGTTCACATAAATCAAATTATACTCAACATAAACTTAGGGTCTTCGCTTCAGGATTCAATTTCTTCTGATTTGATTCCAAATGCTACAACTAAAAAACAAAAATGATTACATACAATGAAATGGAAAGGGTGAAAAATTATTTAAGCGAGATAATGCTTGAGAAATCTGTCATTCACAAGTTCCACACCAATGATATATCCATTATGTTCCTATAGCAAATAGGAATTATTTCCATGGTATGCCACAATTTTGAAAGGTCCCATCCACAAATGGTCGAATTTTCCATGATTTCCTTTGTCTTCATTCCTGACACCCCATTTCAACACCAAATCCCCCACTTTGAAATCATCCTCCTTGGTATGCCTGCCAAAAGATTTTTTTAATCCTATCTTGGTGTAGTTGAGAGTTGTTTAAGGCTTTCTCTCTTGTTTGTTTAACATTGATTAGTTCATTTGTCCTCCTTTGAGCGACATCTAGTTCAACATCTTACTCCTGTAGCAATCCCATCACTGACAATCCTAATGAAGTAGGAAAAATTGCCTTTGTACCATACACAATATGGAAGGGTGAAGTGGCAATAAACCTCTTAGTAGTGATCATGTCAGCCCATAGTGCATGGATAAGATTCTTGTTCCAAGCCTTTTTGTTATCTTGCAACAATTTTTTGATAATTTTGGCCAAAATTTTATTGGATGACTCAACCAGCCCATTACCTTGAGGGTAATAAGTTGTGGAGTGGCCAAGAGTTATATTGTAATCACTGCAAAAAATTTCCATCTTCTTAGACTTGAATGATGCTGCATTGTCTGTAATGATTTTGATTGGACAACCAAATATGGACAAAATATTGTTTTCCAAAAAATGAATGATAACAACATCTGTGGCTTTCCTTGTGGGGATAGCTTCAATTCACTTGGTGAAGTAATCTATGGTTGTCAGTATCCACTTGTGTTGAGCTGAGGACTATGGATGAATTTCTCCTATGAAATCAAGGCCCCATTGTTTAAAAGGTGCTTCAATAGAGATAGGATTCAAGGGAAAAGGATGAATCTTTCTCTTTCCATAAAAAAATTGGCATTCATGACAGCTTGAAAATTCTTTGTAAACATCAGAAAAAAATGCTAGAACAATAGAACCTAGCCCTCAAAATATTGTGCACAATAGTTTTCCAATAATTGTGTCCTCCATAATCACCTTTATGAAACTCTTTGATGGTTTTTTCCAGTTATGCCTCCAACAAACAACTCAGCAAGATCCCACCTGGATCCTTCAAATACAAAAATTGGTTAGGAATGCAAAATTTTCCTGCTTTTAGCTTCAAAAACCTGGCCTCGATTTTTCTTAATTCAGGAGGAGATTGTAAATTCCCCAACACATAAATAATATCAAAATACCATGGGGATTCAAGGAATTTTTGAGATACCCGAGGGGCCTTTTCTTCTTTTGAATCTACTGATAAATCAACAATGAAATTAATTCCCAAGAGTTCAAAATTTGACTGTGCCATCAAATTTGCAAGACCTTTCCCCTTGATCAAATTTGCAGGTCTAATATCAAGTTCATATTCCAACAACACATCTATCCACTTGCCCCTTTTACTCTTAGGATTAGGTCGAGTCAAAATGTCCTTCAAAAATCTGTTGGGCACATAAGCAATGGTATGGGAATGAAAGATATAAACACTAAAATCCTTTAGGGCCTTGACCAATGCATAAGCTTGATTTTCCATGATATCATACTTTAATGGGGAATCTCTCAAACTTATGTTCATATTTTTGTAATAAAACACTATAAATAGTGTATTCTGAGGCAAAAGAAAACAATATAAAGTCTTTTGCAAAATTGGGACTGGCTAGCACTTGGGCTTTGGTCAATGACACATTAATATCTTCAAAATATTTTCTGGCTTCAAGAGTCCACTTTATATCACTTCCTTTTCTGAGAATGTTAGTGATATGATTTATGATTTCAACTAGATTAGGGATTAACCTTCTCAAAAAATTTACTTTCCCTAGGAAAGATTGCACTTCTTTCTTGCTTCTAGGTGTGCCAATTTTAAGGATTCGTTCAACTCTGCTAGGATCTATCTGTATTCCCTCTGAAATAATGTGACCAAACAAATTTCCCTCTTCCATGCCAAAATTATACTTCTTGGCGTTCAAAGAGATGCCAAACTTCCTACATTTATGAAAATTTTTCCTTAGATGTTTAAGGTGTTCTTCGTCATAAACTAAATATACAATGATATCATCTACATAAATAACGATAAATTTATCTTTCTCATCAACAAAGGCTATATCCATATCCCTTTGGAAAGTTTCTCATGCATTCATGATGATCCGGATTTTATGAGCAGAATGAAATGAATACAGATTATTAAAATATGCTTAACACAAAATAACAAAGATATAGTAAAACTAGTTTTCTATTCAATAAGGAAATAAGTTGAAACTGTAAAATGCAGTGGAAAAAAAAGTTGCTAGAATGGTGGTGGATTATCTTTGAGAAGAGATGTGATGGCTATGATCATTCACAAGAAGATGATTATAATGAGGCTTTGAATACCTTTTTAAAATATACAGGAATGCCAAAAACCCTAGACATCCAAAAACCTAACCGTAGGAGGTGAAGTGCCAAAAGTCATGTGGGCCTCGTTTGAGTAAGTTAGTACATCAACTTCCTAGGGTCATAACTTTTTTCATATGATCTCCATTTTAGGCACACAATAGCCCATTGGAAAGGTTTATCTGAGGACTACACATTTTTCTATTTTTGTGGCGAGCCCTCAAAACATTGTTTAGGGCCTCAAAACAACCCCGTAAGTTAAGGACCCAAAAACTAGAAAAAAAATTGCCAAATTGCCAAACTGGAAAACTGCCAAAATGAACTAGTTGGAATAGGTGGAAGGCCACCGGCATCCATTTGGATCACATGATACTAAAAGGAATTTTGGCATACATGAAGGTGCCCCATGGTGTTGTAAAGACTATCTTTTCATGATCATCAGAATGTACCATGATTTGATTGTACCGAGAGAAACCATCCAGCATTGATATTTTTTTAGAACCAACCACCTTTTGCAGAATGTGATCCATCTTGGGTAGCAGGTAATTTTCCTTGAGAGATACCCTATTCAAACACCAAAATTTCACACATAATCTGATCTCTCCACTTTTCTTCCTGACAAGTACCAGATTTTCCACCCACTTAGAAAATCTTAGAGACACTATGATCTTGGCTTCAAATAACTTTTCTATCTCCTTTTCAATCAAAGGAAGCAACAAAGGATTGATTCTTCTTAATTTGTTCTTGAAAGGTTTATGATCCTCTTTGATTGGAATCACTTTTTGAATCACCTCAGTATCATAAACCTTTATATCTTCATAATTCCATGCAAAAACATCAAGAAATTTTTTCATTAAATTTATATACCTTTGCTTGACCTCCGGGCTAAGTGTCTTGGATAGATTGATAATATTGGGATATTCTTGAGTCCCAATGTTGCAATCTTCAACATCTCCAACATTTGCAGTAATTTTAGGACTCCTGGCTAAATCATTGTTGTCAAAGAGTTTTTCTAATGAGACCAGGCCTTTGGGAATGATGTTATTTTTCACCTGCATTATATCCTTACCAACAATGTGATTCTTGAAATAGTCATAATTTACGAACAAAACTGCATCTTCTTCTTCATAACAATATTCCTCATTAATATTCAAATTTGCAAATTCACCATCCATCTTAAGGAAACTTTCCACTTGTTTGTCATCTTCGAAAACTTGCCATACTTAATATTATCAAGAACTATTGGTCTGTTCTTGAACTCAATCTCATATCCTCTATTAGGAAAAACTGGAATTTTGAAATTTGAGGCTGAAGTAGCTAGAGCATCAACAATTTGATTCTACCCCCTTAGAATCACTGAGAGACTATATTCTGAAAATTCTTCTAGAAGGTCAAAAACTATATTACTATATGCTCTTAATCTAGGATGCTTTGCTCGATATATACCCTTTACTTGATTTATAATCAAATCAGAGTCTCCATGTACAACTATCTTCTTGGCACCCATTTCTTTCAAAGTCTTCAATCCCAACACTAAAGCCTCATATTCATCCATGTTATTTGTGTAATCAAAATCATGCTTGTAAAAACAAAGTTTTTTGCTCAATCTAGGGGGGTTAATCCACACAACAGATCTTGCTCCTTCTCTGCTGATAGCTCCATCAAATCTCATGTTCCACATCTCATTTTTTTCACTATTTTGTTGATTTGAAATTTCCTCAGTTTGTTGATCAAATTTGTCTTTGGTAGTCATATCAGTCTTTGGCATCTTCTCTTCAAAACTCAAATCATTAAAAAAAATAGAAGAACCAATCTCAGTTTCCACAAAATAAATGGGATGGTTGTTTGGCGGCGATTTGTTACTAACCATGTACTTGATAAATAATTCCCTGTACAACCTCCTCTCTTGACCAAAAACAAGGATAGTGGCATATGACATATCCATTTGCAAAGTGCCTTTCAACTTTGCATCCCATGACCTAGATAAAAACATTCCAAATTTAGGAGGGATATCAACAACCACCACATCCATGACCATATTTTTACCTAGAATTTGAGACAAAGATACCACCAGATCTTTGATTAGGCCCAAGCACTTTACCTTCCTTGAATCAAAGGAGAAAATATCCTTGTAAGGCCTTGTAATTTCCAGACCCAATTGGTCCATGACCACCTTGGGAATCATATTATGGGATGCTCCTGAATCTAACATAGCATTGTGCAAAGTCATATCATGAATCTTCATACTAACATAAAAAGGAGGGACCTCATCAACATCACTACTCTCCTCTACACATGGGCCAAAAAAGATGTCAGGATGATCATCTTGTATATATAAAGTATCAGAAGTTTCTTCCATCTTGAGAATCTTAATGATATGATTTCTATATTCACTATTCTTTATCAGCTCATTGAATGGAACAAAGATTTTAATTTTGGCCATATTGCTTTCAAAGTTAAAGGAAGATGAGGTTTTTTCTACCTCTTTGATCACTATCTCATTTCTTGGTTTAGGTACTTTATTTGGAGGCTCTTCCTTCTTCTTTCCTTTCTCCAAAACATCCTTTGCAACATATTCCTTCTTAGGATGACTCAAAGAAGTTGTATTATATTGAGACTCTTTGGTGGGATTTCCCTTTTGACGATTTGCAGACACCTTTTTGCTTCGAAGATTATATTGTTTTTGGAATTGCATGATAGAATTTTGTAGTCCTTTCTGGTAATCTTCATTTTCCACTGATAAACTTTCATCATTATCCTGCATGAATAAATCGTTTGCATCCATGAATTGATCATGTTCTTCTTTGGTCAAAAACACTTATGTTTCATCACCATCACATCAATGGATATTTTCTTCAAAATTTTCATCAAAATTTTCATTTATATAATTATTTTGAAAAGGAGGTCTTATTTGCTGATCACCCTAGTTCCTCTGATCTCTTTGTCTTATTTGTGGAACTACTGGTCTCCTTTGATTTCTAGGTGGAACATCAGCCTGCTCTCTGGTGTTAGGCTTATTCTCTAAATACATCATTTCCATGAGTTTCTCCATGGTCTTGATCATCAACTCAAACCTCTCTTCTGATGACTGTGAGGTTGAAGGTTGCGTCTTATATTGGACCTTGTTTATGTCTCTATCATAATTGTATTTGATCTTTCCTGAAGCCATTATATTTACTTTAACTTTTATTTCATCACTCATCATATCATATAGTGAAGTGGATCTTCTTTCCCTTAACAACAAAGAAACATCACTTTCAAAGGAATCAATGTACCTAAGTTGAGCATCCCTAGGAGGAGGTTTTACTTCAGTAGGAATTGAGTTGTAAACTTTCATAAATCTAGCTAAAAAATCTTGTACTGTTTCATCAGGTGGCCTTATCATGTTGTTTTATTGGGTTAGCAACTGAAGGCGGCTTTTCTTTTCACCCCACTTTGCAAGGAAACTTGTTTCAAAGGCTTCAAAATCTGGGATACTTGCTATTGGGAGAGCTCTAAACCACTTTCTAACTTCACCTACGAGGCTTTGTGCAAACAACCTCATTTTTTCATCTTCATAATCTACTTCTTCTAGGTCCACAAAATCATTGAACCAATCTAAGTGTTTTTGGGCTGACACATTGCCTTCAACATCATACAGTTTAATCCTTTGATTATATTCATGGGTAAATCATGTAACTGAGCTGGTAGAATAAGGGGGGAAAACCTAGCTGCCATGGTTGCAGTAAGAACTTGAAGTGACTGATTGTTCTGAGCAAGAATCACAACGGGTCTAATAGAGGCAACTGAAATTAAACCTTGGAACCTCTTCTCATCAAAGATAATTTCATTCAAACTTAATTCAAATCTAGTTCTGAATAGAGTTTGCTCAAATTTCAAATCAAAATCAAGGTCGTCAATGATTTTTACTCCATCTTTGGGAAAAGATAGATTTATGTCTAAACAAAAAACTAGGGTTATTGGCCTTTCTTTATTTTGTGTATGATTTTCTCAGGATTAGACACATGGATTATTGCTTCTGGGTCTGGATTTCTTCTGGTATGAATTCTCTTGGGAGACAATATTTCCTGCTCAAACTACTTTATGCTATTGGTCTCTTTATAATGGAGTCTCCAGGGTAAATTTAATCTTAGCCAGTAAGGTGTTTGATTCATTGTCACCCTCGGGAATCAAATCTGAAGCTTTAATTCATTTTTTTCCCAGGGAATATTTCACTTTCTTCCCTGACAACGACGCCAGAATGTTAGCACTCTGTAAATTTGTTCAGATGGTAAAAAAAATGACAGAGGTAACCTACAAACCACTTTAGAGTTGGGTACTAGCCTAATCATCTCAGAGATGTCTATCTCATGTCACTTGGTCTTTAAATGATGTGTTTTCTTTAGCAAATCACTGGCTAGGTTTTGTTTCTTTGAAGGGTTTTTTCTAATTTTGCTGGCAAGGAAGGGGAGGGACACTTAGGGCCATCGATTCAAAATTATAAAAATGAATGGAATCACTGACTGGTTGGTAGAACTCTCCAGACGATAAAGAATAAATAAGGCGATAAATATAAGTTATAAATTGTAATTTGCAGAGTGTAAGAAGAAAGGAAAAACATATAACAGTATCATAGAATTAAATAAATGAATTCTGACTTAGTTAGGAATAACTTAACATAGTTTAAATTGCTTAATCCAAGAGAATCACAGGATGGATTCTGGGCCTTTAACTATCCAATTTAAACAGAAGACAATGCAAATGAAATCCGAAATACAGGAAATACATACAAAGAGAGAAAACAAAACTTAGACCACCACCATTATAATATTTTCTTGGAAACTTCAATACATCTTCATGTGTATTCTATTCAGCTTCAGAAAATTACATTCAGGTTCCAAATAGATAAAATCATGCCCTTGCACTTCTTCCAAACTCTAATACATTTAGAACTCCTAATATTTATACAAGTTGATTTCCTTCGGTTTGAAACCAATTACAATGATCAAAATGAAACGTTTCAGTTTTGAAACCATTTACAATGATTAAAATGAGACATTTTAGTTTGGGAACCGATTACAATGATTAGAAAGGAACATTTCTTGATCCAGATTATGACTCCTATGGCGCTTTAGTCCTGTTCTTCTCTGGTCTTCCACATGATCTGCCAGATTTAGTGACATCTGGCCATCGTCTGCTAGACCATGGAAAACTGCACTTTGTCTTACCCAACCATACTATCTCCTTCCATTGCAAGTTTGAAGGGATATCATAATCTAACATTTCCTTTATCAGAATCTTCAGGTCAATGCAGGAAGCATATGGCATGACTAGTAGTCCAAGTTTGACTACTTTGAACTGATTCCAAATTTCAAAGTCTGTAATCAGATGCTCCACTAATGTAGCTCCCTTCAGATTTTCCTCCAGGGTTTCGAACTTGGAGTGATCCATTATGGACTGAGTCAGGCGAGCATTGTAGTCTTCTTGGTCATACTTTTTTACCTTGCCATCCGAAAATGGTGGAAGTCCTTTGATAAACAAATATTCAAACAAATCCTTGAACTCTTGTATACTCTATTCAATCTGTGTTGCCTTGGTTTGGACTGATTTCAACATATTATGTTTAGCAATAACCCTCCAGGACCAAATAATCAATGTAGTTCTCTCTTTAACTCCGATAGTCTGAAGATTTGCAGTAGGAATGGAGTTGAGTAGATTTATGGTGTTTTGGGCCCATTATGATGGTTTCTTTGCTAAAGTTTCATTCACAACAGTGCACCTACTTCTGGCTATGATGGATATACTGTCTTTATCATTAATGAAATTCAAATATACTCTGAACTTGGAAGCTTCAATGACTATAGAGTACTAGATGAATGCTTGGCTCCCTGCAACATGTGTTTGCCTCTTAACCTCATCTTGAATTTATCTATCCTTTCCTGCAAGACTTCATTATCCTTTTGAAATTGAGTCATTCTTTCATCCTTTGCCTGCATCTCCTACTTCAATTTCTTTATGCTTCCTTTCAGCCCTTTGATTTCTCCTTCTTTCAAGCTTACTTGTGACATAGCTTGGACTAGTCCTTTAGTGTTTGACCCAAGTTTTGTAATAGGAGTTGCAGCTACAACTTTGTTTAACATTTATTTATTCTCTTGTGACCATTTCACCTTTTCTCATTCTAGTTGCAACACCCTAGATTTGTAGTCCAATGTCTCTTGACGAAGTGTTTCATTTTCCTGTTCTAGAGCAACCAATTCTGTTGTTTGTGAATGCTCTGTAGCAAACATTTTCAATTTCTTCTTCAAACTTTGAATTAGTTTGTCCTTCTCATCCAATGAGGATCTCAACCCTTGGGGGCCCTCAGACTCCAACCTCTTGACCCGAGTCTACCAAGATATGTTAGATGTTTTTTCCTGCCTCAATTGTCCTTCCAATTTCTTTGCATAAGATGATAGTTTTGAATTTTTCAAGCTTAAAGTCAGATAATCAGAATACAACATATCACTGGTATGCTTATGGAATTTGACTTTTTTTGGAGCATTGATGTTGTCATATCTTATCTTTATCTCAAACACTTTGTCTTCATATGCAACTTCAATGTTAAAGGTTCTCTTTTCAACATCCCTTACTGTGAACAAAGAATATTTATGCAGAGAAATATTTTCCACTTTAGGGACTAAATCCCTCATCTCAGCAAGAGCTATGTGTCCCTTCTCAACATACTGTTTTTCCGAATCTTATTTAGATTGATAAAATGCCTCATATTTTCTATCAAAGATATATTTCTTTCTGCTAAAGTTTCTTGAGTTGCCTTCACTCTGGAGTTTGCTTTCCTTTTCAACCTCTACAATGCTAGTACCACTTTTCACCATATGTAATCTTACTTGTTCTTTGGGCTCTTCCTCTTCTAAATCCACTATCTCTGGAGACTGTGTAATCTTCATCCTCTTTGGGGTTGTTGGCCTCCGAACTGCTTCTCTTGATGTAGACAAGTCTTATATTAGGAACTTTGAATATCAATCTCTGAGAAGCTTGTTATATTTGACTTTGTTGTAGGGTTGCCTCTACTTTCCGTGTTTGAGTTGGTTGCAATATTTCTTCCATATCAATACAAAATTCTATATTTTCCAAATTATCAAAACCATCAACCCATTCATGCTCATAAGGGGCCTTTTTTTTCATCAAGCTTCTCTTAGATATGATTTAGTGTGGATCATATCCTCTTCCTTGTAGTTGTGCAAAACAAACTCCTTGAGATTTTCTTGAACTTGAGACAAGCATTATCTGGTTTTGACAATGAAGGGGCCAATGATAAAAGGGAACTTGAGGTTGGAGGATTTGTGTAACTTCAGAAAGTGATCTATCTCAGATACAATTCTCTTCTTGATGAATTCAAGGGCAAAGACTGTAGGAGTCAGAAAAATAGGCAATAGGTAAGGGGTTTCATGGAAACCATAAACCCAAATTACTGTTGAGTGTATGAATAGTACCCAATCCCCCACCCTGTTCTCTGGATTTGGTTGCAAATAGCTCCTCGTGTCATCCAAAACTCTAGGTAGGCTGGTATTGAAAATCAAACTGTAAACTCTGGACATGACTTTGTTGATGAATATAATTAATGTAATTCTTTTACACTCAGTTGACACAAATGTTTCCTCAAGAAATTCCCTCTTTTTGGTTTCTAGGAAAATTCTCAACAGATATGTGTAGTATCTGAAATATCTTAGAGAATGAAAATTCATTAGTTGTTTACAGATATTGTCAGATAAGAACTGATTGAAACTGATAAGGACTGACAGACCAGACTCTGACTTAAAAAAGGTCAAAATGAAACTGAGCATGACTTATGTTGATTTTTCAATAGCTAGGCTTAAGCATGAAGTTCATTCCATTTTATCATTTTACTTAAACCATAAACAATTTTGCTGCAACAACCAAGATCACAAGAAGAAACACCACACACAATTACACAAGAAGTATCCTGGGAAACCCTTATCAACAAGGGAATAAAACCCAATCAATCCTTTTCTATATTCTTCAAGATAAAGATGTTCACCACCAAGAAAACCTAGGACACAAAAGGGTTCTCACCAACCCTAGAAGACTATATCCAAAGAGAGGTATGCACTTTTCCCAAGTAGATGTACTTGCTGAAATTTCCAAACTCACACAAAAGATATGATTCCTCAATGGGGAATTTACCTTTACTTATAATAGACTTGACCTATCAAAAAAAGTGTCTATTGGCATAAAACGACCAACCTCTCTATCTCATAATATAATTAATATTAACCAAATTAATTATCTTTTACATTGATTATCAATTACATTAAGGTGGGGCCGACCTGTACCCTTTACGTTAGAATTAGGGTTATACGTAGGTCTAACTCTTGAAAAATATAGCAAGGGATATCTACACCCACTAGTGCTTAGCCACTAGGATCACATCCATAGGGATTTCCATATCTCTGGCTCACTAAATTAAACATAAGAACCACTTCTTCACTAGTGCTCAACCACTAGGATCACATTCACCCGTGCACGTCCACTCAACAGATCTTCTTTCCAATTGCATTAGACATGAGAGTCATATGGAGTTTCTCATTAAATCTATTCTCAAAGGAGGCTAATACATCACCTTCATTTCTATCTCATGACAATGCACCCATCAATTTGGGATTTCACATGTTCACCTTGTGCTCAACCATAGGCACGTCCAACTCTGCAGATCTCCTTTCTCGTTGCATTACATAGGAGAATCATCTGGATTTCTTCTCAACTCTCTGTAAGGAGGTGTTGTAGGTGAATTCCCCTGTGGACAAGTGGATTCCCTCTTGGTCTCTAGACTCCTAAGGCCAAGACAGAAAAGTTCTTAACATGGACATTGACTTCCTTTTAGATCTAATCAAACTAATGAATTAAAGAGAAGGAGAAAGATATGTACCTTATTAGCGACGTTTGTTCTTGAAAAGTTCTGGCTGAGCTTCGATCCTGAGCTCCCTGATAGGTCCTGTAGGAAAAACAAAGATACAATGGTCTTCCTACTCTAGTGAGATTAGCTCAAATATAGATTCATCTACTTCAGAAAAACTCATATGGAACAAGCACAAGTTTGAAAGAAACAGGCCAAACATTGATTATTAATGAGAACAAGTAAAGATACTTACAATCCTTTGAATGAAGGTGCAACAAATTCTTCCAGTTCTCCTTGTCCAACCCCTTTGCTCAAGTAATCTCGATTGATTTCTTTGATGACATCTCACTCATGAGATCATAAGTTTGATGTAATTTTCAATCTCTATTTCCCCTTTCACCATGAGAAGGCCTCCTTATATAACCTTGGAAAGGTCCAACCACTTGAGAGATCTTTGGGATGAGTTGAGGATTCCTCTCCTTCAGTTGAGGATATTCCCTAAGATCATGCCTTGACCATCTATTTGAATCCAACCACCTTCAGGAATTGAGGGATTCTTCCTTGATTTGCCTCAACAAACCCAAAATTTGCTAAAAAAAGGGTAGTGCTCCCCTAAAAGTGTGCACAGGGTGCTCAAACAGTCCCCCAAAGAGGCTCAGGGAGTGCCAGCACTCCCTGACAGTGGGTAGGGGAGCACTCCTCTCCAAAATCCATTTTTTAGTGGTTCTTCCAGTTGCAAAAGGTTTGTACTCCCTGTTAAGTGACTTCTCTTCTTCAAAATTAGTCTTTGGGGTGTCTTAAGTATTTTTTTGATGCCGTTAGAGGTACGAAATAGGAAAGATGGCAATATGATTTTTTTGACACTTGCAACACTTGTAGTCAAGATGTGAAACTTGCAGACAAGATGCGACAATTACAACACTTGTAATGATGACACTTGCGACACTATCGAAGTGAGTAATTTTGAGGTGTAACATATTGCCCCCCAAAGTACGAAGTTAGAAGACGATGATGACTGAATTACTTTGTAGACTTTTTTGGGCAAGGGTATGGACATAGAGAAACTGGAAAAAGATGCACACAACCATCAAACAAATATTATGACATGTTTCAAAACCCAAGGCAGGCATATCTATGCTTGAGTGATAAATACTTTTTAGGTATGGCCGCCATAAAATACATTGCGGATCCATAATTATATTGACAAAATGGTATAGCCACTATAGATAAATTGTGGATCTATACTCCTATGACCTGAACTGATCGTAGCCATGAAGAATACACAGTGGATCTACGAGATGACAAGACATAGCCACGACCAATACAAAGTGGATCTATGTAACAATATATGTGTCATAGTTCAAAAGAACTCCTTTGCAACCTGGGAAAAGTACATATAAGAGTGATAACTCAAACCAGGGTCTTCTTACCGATCTCGATGTAGTACAAATTTAACCATGTGAATAGATGTCTTGATGTCGAACATGGTAGAAACCACTTGATTACCAGTCAATGATGTAAATTGTTAACAAGCGTGAGGGAGATCACCATTGATGTCAATGATTCCCAAGGTACTCTAGTACATTTTGACGAATGTGAATGGATGAGCTGAAGTCAAACATCTGTGGAATCATCCGATCAGAGGTCAATGATGTAAACCCATTGTCGGACATGAGGAGGCCTACCATTGAGGCATGCAGGTCCCAAGGTACTAACTAGTTTGTAAGTCTAGTTCCTAGGTAATGTGATAAAGTCGACAGGAATAGACTCATCGAGGGAGGGCCTTGATGTATCCCCCATCAACGACACAAAAAAGACACAGAGATGTAATTGGTAGATCACATGAACATGGATTGACATGGGTATTGAAGCAAGATATTTTTGTTGGCTGACTCTCGAGGCAGATACTTCCCTTGAACACTAAGGCACAACAATAGAAACTTGACATGGACCAAAACACGATAATGCAGTGGATGCAGTGACTTTCGTCAGGTGACCCAAACGAGCAAAAGAAACTCAGAGGATTGGCTCGGTGCAGAGGTTCAGTGGATTAAAATGTGTGCAAAGACAAAGTGTTGTGTTCAAGGGCGACAGTAAGGGCTACTGGTAATGTTCTCAAAAAACTGCTTGGCTTGCTTCCTTCAATTTCCCCCCCATCCAGATAGACGAGTACCTCTTTTTAATTTAATGAGCTTGAGGAGGGTAACACATGCTCGATATGACTAACCTTCGGTAATTCCCTCTTCCTTTTTTTAGCGAACTGGAAGAAGTAAGGGTTCGGTCCCGTATGGTCCCTTCAATGTATGATTGTTTAATGAGTCCAGAGAAGGTAAACTCAGTGGTTTTTCATGTTTAGAGAGTCTGAAAACAACTTAAAGTAGACTCCAATGTTGTCCTTTTTCATAATGTTAGTCTTGCGAGGCCGAAAAAGAGATAAATTATCACTCGAAAGACGTCCTTTCAAACCTTTTAACGAGTGGGAAAGGAAGCAATATCACTCGAAAATCTTTTCATGTTTAGAGAGTCTGAAAAGAGCTCAAAGACGACTCCAAGGGGTTCTTTTTTTGTATATCCATGCGAGTCTGAAAAAGTGCTAAAAGTCTACTTGGTTACATTCTCATGTTTTTTCGAGCAAGAGAAAGAACAAAGACTAAGCTCGGTATGCCCCCAGCTTGAAAGTTGGGGAATTAACTCCAGAATGATCATCAAAGGCTAGAGACATGCCCTCCAAGCTTCAAATCATTCATTGACTTTGAGGTTGTCACCAATTTCTCTACTAGATGTAGAAAAAGATAAGGGTGGATGAAATGAAGCTTCAAGAGAGGTGACTGTTTCATTTTTTAACAAGCTTGACACAGGAAAAGAACTATGCTCAGGGCTCTGGGTTCAATCCCCAGATTGTTGTTTCATTTTTTAACGAGCTTGCTACAGAGAGGAAAACTATGCTCAAAGTTTTTGTTTCATTTTTTAACGAGCTTTCCACAAAGAAGAAAAATGTGCTCGTGACCTTTGTTTCATTTTTTAACAAGCTTTCCACAGAGAAGATAAAATATGCTCATGGAATCTCCTTGATTATGGCTTCCAAGAGAATAATGCTCTGGAAGGACACCATGTCAAGGAATAAAAATTGGTCATGGCTTCCAAGAGATCTTCGCTGGATGGAAGAAAATCACTCTGGAAGGAACATATGTTGAGGGTCGTGATAGGGGTAAGGAGATCAGGCTCCAATAACCCTACTGAAGAGATAAACATGTCGAATACCAGATCCAAATCATCGGAAGTTGAAGGCATGGGAGATGATGGAAAATCAACATCAGGAGGGGAGATAGAGTTTATATCTTCCCAAATTTCTTCACGAGGGGGAAGAAAAGAGGATTGATGATGGTTATCATCCCGAGGTAGCTCGTCAATGTTCAACATTTCCATAATAGATTCATCAGAGGGAAAAATTGGGGAAATGTAGTTGAGCGCAGATGACAAGGAACTTAACCGTGATGGCATCGAATAATTGTTGGGTGCCCATAGATGTTGGTCATCCGAAGAGGGAGAAGTGGATTGGATAGCAACGTATGATGTTTTGGCTGGACTAAGTGGCACGATGCTACCTAGTGCATTGAATTCCAATGCACTAGGTACAATCCAAGGGTCAGATGATTCTAAAGATTGATAATCCAAGGTCGAAATCATATTGACGATGGCAATATGATGTGTAGTCGGTGGAAGTGGTGTAGGGAACGTACCCATA
Source organism: Picea glauca (assembly GCA_000966675.3). Taxonomy (NCBI): domain Eukaryota; kingdom Viridiplantae; phylum Streptophyta; class Pinopsida; order Pinales; family Pinaceae; genus Picea; species Picea glauca. The sequence continues at coordinate 165,671 of JZKD02S2250251.1, read as the reverse complement.
AGGATAGAATATTTTAGCAAGACAACACCAACACTTTCATATGTGATCTTGTGGTCTCCCAAGAAAGGAATGTTGTTAGTAGTGAGAGCGTGAGCATCGATCGTCTAGAAATCTAACTGATCAACAATGAAAATTTTCCCCGATGAGGAAATTGTACACATTGAAATACCGATGAGGCAATGACAGGCATATCATAAAACCAACTTCTTCCAACTAACAAGTTGTAATCGAGGGGAGCATCAACCACCTCAACATCAACAGTGACAGTTTTTCCACCCAATTGGATGGGAAAGGACTGTAAAAGCCCATGGGGATGAAAACCTCACCCATAGAATGCACATAACATCGTTGGGGATTTGTTAAGTGTGGGTGATTTTAAACCTTTCCAACATGCTAAAGACATGACACAAGTTGAGACTCCCTCATCCAGAATAGTTCAGTGGATTTGTTGATTGTAAACAACAACATCAACTTGGAAAGCAAGTTGGTGGGAGATTCGAGACGTATAATTGTCCAAGTTAAACATGATATGGTTGGACGACTCATGATCAACATCACCAATAGCGGCCAAGAGCGTTCTACGTTGATTGGGGTAGTGTTGTAGAACTTCTAACATAGATATAGCACACGGTGCTTGAGCCAAATATTCAACAATGTTGTAGTTCTGGGTGGCACGTGAACTAGGATTAAAGGTAGATTTACGGATAGTTCTCTTAGGAGGGTGTAATATAGATTCAAACGTAGGTTTCTCAATCTGAAGTAGTCCATACAGAGGATTAACCGATGGAGGACTAACAGAGGATGGTGACGGATCCAGTAAAGTATCGGTACCATTAGTGACTTCTCCTTTGTCAGGGTTACCTGGTGTGTCATATTTCTTAGAGAGAGTGGTCAAATTAATCCCATTAAACATATAAATATGTCCACTCATCTAGGCTTCATCATGAAGATGGATAGAACTGCCCCCAGGAGAGGGGGTTTGAGCAACCATGGATTGTTGTTGTGGAAAAGGTTGAGTAAGCAAAATGGGTTGTGAATTTCCCTGGAAATGTTTGGCCACTTCATTGTGATGTGGACAGTCTCGAGTGTACTGATCATCATCACAAATGATACATGAGAATTTTAGTTTCCGTTGTGTTTACTTTTTGGTAGCAGGTGTTTGAGCTTGATTTTTTGGTTGTTCATTGTTATTAGTATTTTTTTTTTTTTTGTCTTCTTATTACCTTCGGATTGTTGTGAAGGGGCATATTGAACTGCATTCACCTCATAGATATGAGTTTGGGGGGAGGGAGAGGGGAGTGTGGTTGATTGGGAAGTAGATTGAGTTTTGATGGAACTGATAGCACCGTCTGCATGAGATGAGGATGACCTCTTGGATGGATCGATATTAGCTCGAGAAACATTTAGAAGAAAATCATACAAAGTACCAGATTGTGAATAAACTAAATCCAAGTACTGAGCCCGAGCAATGGTTTCTTCATGAGTGACCCCACCACCCATAGCAACATCGCAAGCGATCAGGGGTAAAAGTGATTTAGTAAACCACTTCGCCAATAATATGTCAGGAATGATTACTTTGATCATCCATCATCGTTGTCTCCACTCATGAATATGGTCAGAGATATGTAAGGAGTCAGTTTGACGAAGGGAGTTCAAGAGTCCAGTACCCGTATCGTAGTGAATAGGTAGTTGAAAGTGCATGAGGAAAGACATGGCAAGGGAGTTGAAATCATGGAAAGAATCACGTGGTAGTTCAATATACCACTTTGTTGCTGAGCCCATAAGTGTTCGCTGGAAAAGACGCAAACATATAGAATCATCTATGAGGGAGTTTGATGAACACCACAAATGGAAAGTCATCACATGGTTATTTGGATCTTCTCCATATTTTCTGTCAAATTTTGGAATATCAGAAGGAAGTTTAGCTGGAATAACTGGCCAAACTGGTGAATGAAAAATAGGATCATTGGTTAACCGAGACAAGTCTGGGAGATCCAGAGTCACAAGGAAAGGTAGTTGTCGGTTAATCTATGGATGATATTGGTTCGGCATAGGAACACCAATAGGACCATAAACTGGGTTAGGTGGATAGTTTTAACCAGTAGGTCCTCCTACATATGGTTGTTGCTAACTAGGATAAACAAGATTTGATGATGGGTGAGAAACATTTGCATAACCCGGTGGGTTTTGAGCATTATAAGCCTGGTGATTTGTTTTCCCAGAAAGAGGATGAACATTGTTCCCTTGAGGAGGGTAAGGAGTAAATCTTGGAGGTAGATACACATTAGACCCATGGGGAGGATAAGGTTGTTGTCCTTAAGGACTACAGATGGTGTTTGGTATGCCGCCCAGATAAGGTTGTCCATAAGATGGTCTATAAGGAATAAGATTTATTACTCCTCCTTGTGGGTTATGATAAGAGTTCCCCCCAACATGGGGTTGGGTAAATGTGCCTCTAGAAGATACTCCCCAAGATTGTGAAGGATTTCCAGTAGATGAAGGTTTCCCCCCTGCCAGTGGTGGATGCACGACTAGGGTATGACTGGCAAAGGGAGGTTGCCCTCGGGGAAGAATATGAAAAGGGGTTGTCCCCCAGGAGGGGTAGGCCCACCATAGGATGGTGGTTTTCTAGGAGGGATAGGTCTACTAGATGGTGGTTTCCCTCCAATCAGATGTATTTGGCTAGCAAGGGTCTGCATTCTCAGGTGAAAAGATGTCCCAGCAAGATCGTGTGGAACATGTGGAGCTATAGAGTGAAAGTTTTTAAAAGTGGGGGTAGGGATCGAAGTGCCTTGGGAATGAGTAGAGGTGATGAGTCCAGCATTAGGATAGACTTGTGCTGATGAAACATTAGGGTTAATGACCTGATCGATGGGGTGATTCATTGTTTGACCAGATGGCCCAGTTTCAACAGGAGGGTCATGAGGATTAAAGGGTTGTCGAAAGGATTCAAAATGCTCATATAGATCACGTCCTGATGAAGTCCTCCATACAAAATGAGCATGTGTGGGATTTGTATGCACTACAGTGGTAGGACGAACATGAGTCCTATACTCATCACCAAAGGTTGGTTCTGTAGATCCCATATATGTGTCGGTAAAAGTTCTCGTAGGTAACTGTGGGACCTCTTCATCTATGACGTTCCCAAGAGAGTCTAAAAAAAGAAAAAGTGGTTCGAGAGGAATTGTCGACACAGATGTAGTGTGAGGAGTGGGATTCTCAACTATAACCAAAGTGCCTTCTGAATTGTCTAACGAAGGAGCAACCACTCCCAGCGTCAGATTGATTTTCTACCTCTCCATGGTAGTTACCTTTTGGAGGGTTAGGAGGTAAGGGTTGATAGCCTTCCGGAGGAATCCCTTGCATCCTACGCGATCGACAAAGACCTTTATTGTCTACAAGATCAATTTTGGAGAATAACAGTACACACTGAAAATCTAGGGCCAACTAACAAAAAGAAACAACATACGCTAATAAAATCTAGGAATCAAAACCAAGCAAACAAAACTTCTCTGGATGATCGTACTAGTTGGTGATGAAATCCAACATCACATGATCAAGTCAAGAAGGGGCTAGGATATGGTGGAACAATTACAATGATGACCTGCTTAATGGACTTTCACCTTGGTGCAATATTCCACACAATAATTGTGGATTTACCCTCCAAGGAGCCCGAGTGTATAGTGAGACTTCCCTTCACCATCACCTTGTGTAAGTACCTAAGGATTATTGAAACTAAGGACACCAACTTGCAGGCAGCCCTTGGGTGGGTACAGTCGAAGTCATATCTGAACGTATGGGCAGTATAACAAGTCTAAAATCAACCCGAGAGGCTCCCACACATAATTGTGGGTATAACTTCAAGTGACCCCCAATATACGATCCGACCACTACAAACAGTTGAACCACGGAGGGATAATCTCCATAACTCTCTTGAATGCAACCTCATGTGTAACCCCTGTGTGAGTGGGGTTCCCAGAAATCCTATACGACAATTGGATTTGACTCTCCCTATCTCAGGATGTTAATGTTTGTTTTGAAAACTTTGAATATTTGTACTCACAGCCTAATCCAAAGTGATAATCCTAGTCTAATGTTGGTGGAAGATCCTAAAAACAAAATGTTCTAGATAAATTTTAATTAGCGATGATTTTACGACTGTTCTTTACTCAAAGGGTGTATGACAATGAAACTGATGGTATGATGACTCAATTCCCCAAAAATGCAAAAGAATATGATAAGCAGTCGTTTCTTTCAATGAATTGTTATTTAAGGGAAGCAAAAAAGTTGTTTTCGCTATTAAACACTAATATGAAATGTCCTTGATCAATTTGGTTCTCACTCAAATCCAAGGTAATGCTAAAAATTTCAGAAATGTCTTCTAATATCCAAACCAATCACTAAAATATGTCCTTTTTCTTATATGTGAATGATAATAATATGTAAGACTTCTAAATGTCAATTAGACTTCAGGATTAAACAATCAGAAGAAAACCTCACACAAAACAAAAAATACCCTCTCGTTGTGAAATAGATAAGAAGGACAAAGATAACCGAATTTGCAAACAAGAACCAAAATACCTCAAACAAAAGAGAAATGTTGGAAAAATGACCTCAAAGATCAAATGAAAAGGATCACAGACCTTTGGATTTCCTCACAAAAGTTTCCACTCAATCAGATAAAGGAGAATAAAACAACAAGTTAACTCTAGGTCAGCAAAGACAAAGAGTGACTTCAAGGCAAGGAAAGAAAATGTCAAATTCCCAAACAAGAGGAGATCAATACTTAGAAAACAGGGTTTTGAAGGCCAATACCGAGATGGATTGAGAGTATGAGACCCTGAGCAAATTCAAAAACCAAGAAATAGCTTCAGAAGATGAAAAATATGGAGAACTTCTCACAAAAATGGGGTAGCGCTCTAGTGTAAGGGTCACCAAATCATTATAGCACTCTATGTAAGGCTAAAGGGGAGTGTCAGTGATCTTACAACAACAGGGGGGGAGCGCTCTGCTCCAAAAACTCAGAAAAATTCCCAGAAACTCAAAAAATCAAATAAATTCAGTCAATCAGGGTGATCATGATGAAATAAAGAGGCAATCAAACAAATCTAAGAATCAAAATGACAATATGGAGAAGGTCAAATCAATGGGAAAAGGGCCAAAACAATATTTGGGAATGGAAACAAAAATTAGAGCTCCTGCCTAGTGGAGTGGATTCCCTCCGTGGACAAGTGGATTCCCTCTTGGTCTCTAGACTCCTAAGGCCAAGACAAAAAAGTTCTTAACATGGACATTGACTTTCTTTTAGATCTAATCAAGTTAATGAATGAAAGAGAAGGAGAAAGATATGTACCTTATTAGCGACGTTTGTCCTTGCAAAGTCTTGGCTGAGCTTTGATCCTGAGCTCCTTGATAGGTCCTGTAGGACAAACAAAGATACAATGGAATTCATACTCTATTGAGATTAGCTCAAATATAGATCCATATACTGCAGAAAAACTCAAATGGAACAAGAAAAAGTTTGAAAGAAACAGGTCAAGCATTGATTATTAATGAGAACAAGTAATGATACTTGCAATCCTTTGAATGAAGGTGCAACAACTTCTTCCAGTTCTCCTTGTCCAACCCCTTTTCTCAAGTAATCTCCACTGATTTCTTTGATGACATCTCACTCATGAGATCATAAGTTTGATGTAATTATCAATCTCTATTTCCCCTTTCACGATGAGAAGGCCTCCTTATATAACCTTGGAGAGGTCCAACCACTTGAGAGATATTTGGGATGATTTGAGGATTCCTCTCCTTCAATTGAGGATCTTCCCTAAGATGATGCCTTTACCATCTATTCGAATCCAACCTCCTTCAGGAATTGAGGAATTCTTCCTTGATTTGCCTCAACAAACCCAAAATTTGCTTAAAAAAAGGGTAGCGCTCCCCCAAAAGGGTGCACAAGGTGCTCAAACACTCCCCCAAAGAGGCTCAGGGAGCGCCAACACTCCCTGACAGTGGGTAGGGGATCACTCCTCTCCAAAATCCATTTTTTAGTTGTTCTTTCAGTGGAAAAAGGTTTGTACTCCCTGTCCAATGACTTTTGTTCTTCAAAACTAGTCTTTGGGGTGTCTTTAGTGTTTTTGTGATGTCGTTAGAGGTACGACATAGGCAAGATGGCAGTATGATTTTTTTGACACATGCAACACTTGTAGTCAATATGCGACACTTGCAAACAAGATGTGACACTTGCAACACTATTGAAGTGAGTAATTTTGAGGTGTAACAAGAGGATGCCATCTCTACATTCCATCTCTATCTCAGATAGGAACCACACACCCCTCTCACAATATCTCTATTAGGTTTGTGTCCTAGAGAATGTATCACGTAGCTGTAATCATCAACACTCCCCCTCAACTAGGGAGGCATTATTCATCATACCAAGTCTCACACGGATGTACTTTGAACTTTGTCTTGGTTGTAGTCATCAACACACCCTCTTAACTAGGGAGGTATCCTTCACCAAGATAATTTGGGGAAGATGTTTTCAATCTAATAATGGGTAGGAAGGTATTGCCAGTGTATTATTTTCCTCTGCATAATGTCTCTGATATAATGATATTTTCTCTCAATGTGTTTCGATCTATCATGAAACACTGGTTTCTCAAAGAGATTTACACACAGCTCTGGTTATCATCAAAGAATCCATCTCGTTATCAAGTAAATATGTCAGAATCTTATGGATTTGCATTGCTTCAAACACTCATTGATACATACTCTACTTCTTTGGTTTTCAAGGCCACAGATATTTGTTTCCTGCTACACCAGGAAACCATGGAAAACTTCATAGTAAAACAACAATCAGATGTTCTCTTCCAATCCACTATACTCTCTTCTCAATCTGTATCTGCATATCCTGCAAGCTCAAGTTCACACTGGAGGCATATCTTAGGCCATATCCAACTGTGCCTCGTATATATCTCAATACATGTTTTGTTTTTGTCTAGTGATTTTGTCTTGGTTGACCCATGGAATGACTAAGTACATTAATTTCATAGCATGAATCACGTCTGGTGTTAACCAGATACATCAATGATCCAATTAGTTGTGGATCAATTTTGTGGATCAATTCTTTAATCTTGTTGTGAATATTGAAGAATCAGCGTCAATATTTTTCTTCGAATCCATCACCATGGATTTGCATTCTGTCATACTAAACTTCCTTAATATTCCCACTGTATATTTTCCTTGACTCGGGAAAATATCATCAGTCCTTTTTCATACTTCTTGTCCCAAGAAGTAGTGCATCATACTCAGATCCTTCATCTCGAAGTCAGAATTCAAATCTTACTTGTATCCATCAACAAAGCTTTCTAAATAAGTCATCAAAATTAGGATCTCGTTACCAACACTATAATAATATAGGTTTGGATCGGAAACACTCTTGCTGAAAACCCAAACTCGTTAAGAATATATCCATCTGATATAGTTTCCAACTCATGGATGGTAGTATGGATGGAAGTGTATCAAGATTACTGGATAAAGTGTCTCATATTAGACAACTCCCTATGTTTGTGCGAATCATCTGGCTATATATCTCGCTTTGTATTTATCGACACTTCCATCAGTTGCATGCTTGATCTTATAGATCCACTTGGAAGCCACCACAGACTTCCCTTCTGGTCCCTCAACAATAGCTTATACATCATTCTTTAAGATATACCAATATTCTTTTGTTATGGAATATTTCCATGCATATTCTCTTTTTGTTTCTCCAAGACAAGGAGGCTCAGAATCAATGAAGTGGTTCATGACTGAAGGATAGCTCCAAAATCTCTTTTTATTTCTCGGGATGTGCCTTGAGAGGCTTGTATGTTTCTTTGCCTCCTGCAAAGTGAGCCTAGGTAGGCCTTTTATGACCTACTGCAATATCTTTGAACATATCAACTGGAGAAACTGGATCGACTGGAATAATGTCTGTCTCCCTCTAAACTGTTGCAGGGGGAGAAGGTATTGTCTCACTGTCAATATCCATCTGAGATTATATGGATCTTTTAAAGGCTATCTCTTTTTTTAAAGACAACATATCTTCTTGTATCAATCTATCTCTCATCGGGGATGTTGATATGGAATGTCTTCAAAGATTCACCATTATCCCATAAATGTATCCTTTCTTCCTGAAGGGTCTAGCTTGGACTTCTTCTCTTTGGGTACATGAAAATACATTGGGCACCCAAATATCCTGAAGTGTTCAATCTTAGGCTTTACTCCATTGAAGGATTCTTCGGGAGTTATGTTTTTCAAAGTCTGGTGAACGCTCTTGTTCTAAACATATACTGTTTGATGCATGCTTATGTCCATAGAATCATAGAAATATCTTGATCATGCATTATTGCATTGGTTTCCTCAATGATGGTTCTATTCTTCCTCTTTCTCAAATAGTTTTGACTCCCTGTGAGTCAAGTGACTCCCTTTGTAGGATAAACATATTCCTTTGTTGTTAACCTGTCTGGAACAAGAAAAAAAGAGGAACCAAAACAATAATATTTCCTAAAGGAGAATAATGAGTACATCTCTATAATCAAAACAATTTAAGGATTGTTATCACAGATACAACACCTACTTGTAATGTAGAAAAAATTATAAATATAGGTTTATAGGAATGAAAATTACAACAAACAAACCTGGAGTCTTCACTTCCAGTGTGTTGTTTCTCTAAATGCACTGAGATACCTCTGGATCCATGACTTCATAAAAAGGTTTCTTCCTCTTCCAATTTCCCTCATGACAATGATACCAATAATATATATACAAGTGCATACCTAAGGGTGTTGATATGATTTCTCTGATGGAACCTGGTTGATCTCTATCCTCTTGACATCTTCATGAAGAGGGTATTCATAGTGTCACCTTTTTGTATCACCCACAATAAGAGTTCCTCTAAAGTATTGTCTTATGGGAACTTGAAGTTGCTTGATCCATCAAGCTTATATTCCATCATAGTTATGTTCATCATAATTTTATATTATTTACAAACACTTGTTAACTAGGCTAGAAAACCTAATAGCTAGGCTACACTAGCACTTTTAGGTTTTTTTGGACTTATGACTACCAAAAATAAGCCTTTGAAATATAGGATAACACTGGTGAGTTTAAGATCTCCTTCAATGAGTTGCAGAAATCCTAATTATGAATTTTTTGTAGAAATTAGCGAAACCCTAGAAACCCTAGGCCCAAAATTTCAAAATGATCAGAATTTCATTTTGAGAGTCTCTGGAGGTGCGGTGGAGGGGGACATACTATCCTATGAAAAAGTGTCCCCAAAGTTCAAGTATTAAGGGATGAAACATCTCATAAAGGAGAGCCATACAGATTTTCTGGAAACCCTAGGAGGGTCGTATGGTTCTGTAGAAAAGAGAGGCGACTGGTAGATTCTTGTGCAATGGGTTCTTCAATACCTATGCTCTGATTCCATGTTGATTTTTCAATAGGATAGGCTTAGTCATGAATTTCATTCCATTTTATCATTTTACTTAGACCATAACCAATTTTGTTGCAACAACCAAGATCACAAGAAGAAACACCATGCACAAGTACACAAGAAGTATCCTACGAAACCCTTCTCAACAAGGGAAGAAAACCTAGCCAATCATTTGTTATATTCTTCAAAATAAATACCTTCACCACCAATAAAACCTATCACACAAAAGGGTGCTCACAAAACCTAGAAATCTAGAGCCCAAGAGAGGTGTGCACCTTTCCCAAGTAGATGCACTTGCTGAAATTTCCAAACTCACACAAAAGATATGATTCCTCAATGGAGAATTTACCTTTACTTATATTAGACTTGACCTATCAAAAAAAGTGTCTATTGGCACAAAAGGGCTGACCTCTCTATCTCATAATATAATTAATGTTAGCTAGATTAATTATATTTTACATTAATTATCAATTACATTAAGGTGGGGGCAACCTGTACCCTTTACATTACAATTAGGGTTACATGCAAGTCTGACTCTTGAAAAATATAGCAATGGATATCATACAACCAATAGTGCTCAGCCACTAGGTGCACTTCCATGGGGATGTTCATATTTATGGCTCACTGCATTACATAGAAGAAACACTTCTTCAATAGTGCTAAGCCACTAGGATCACGTTCACCTGTGCTCTTCCACAGGCACATCCACTCAAAATATCTTATTTCCCACTGCATTACACATGAGATTCATCTGGATTTTCTCATCAACTCTTTTCTCAGAGGAGGCTAATCTATGATCTTCATTTCCGTCTCATGATGATGCACCCAACACTTTTGGATTTCACATGTTCACCTTATGCTCAGCCACATGCACGTCCAACTCTACAGATCTCCTTTCTTGCTGCATTACACAAAAGAATCATCTGTAGTTCTTCTCAACTCTCTATAAGGAGGAAGCTATCTCTCTGTTCCAACTATGTATCAAATAGGAACCAAACACCCCTCTCAGGGGATCTCTCTCAGTTTTTGTCCTGGAGAATGCCTCATGCAACTGAATCATCAACAAATTCAACCACGTATTTGTCATTGTCTAGACCTAAAACTTGACTCAATAGGGAGAAAACCCATTCGACTTCAATAACCATTATATTCACATTCATCAACAAAGACATGCCCACTGAAAAATGTTCAGATTTGATAATCATTTGTAAAAAGAGGTCTCGAACCTATGATGGACATTATCTATATACCCTAATAAATGATTCTTCATTGAAAGGTTTAGAAATTGTGGAAAACTCTGGTATATCGGGGGATTCTCGAATTGACAGAATCTCTACCCTACACAAAACCTCAGACACTCGTTTATTCACAATGACTCTTTCTTCATGGGAATAATGTTTGGTGCACCAACCTAACATTCAGGAAACAACAAAGTGGTTTCGACAACATAAGGAACTATGGTGGCCTGGACTGCTTCGAGGAATGGTATACATCTTCCTACTTTATCGAACAGGTTGCTCTTGGACACATAGATAGGAGCAATAGTGATTTTGGTATTATAAAAAAATTGAATCTCTGTCAATTATGGCTTCTTCATTTTCCACAGGATCTTGTTCTATTACCGAGGTTATGACGGGATCCATGGTCGTGATGAAACATACCTAGAAACGAGTGGAAATGGCATGTAATTTGTGTAGTACTGTTGAGTTGTAGGTGAAATATGGTGGTCGTGCCAAGGTTTTAATGGTCCAACATTCAAAATACGATAAAACAAATGACAAACCACCCTTTTGTACTTTTCTGCATTTCGGGGGGATGAGAAAGTGGTTTGAGGCAACCCTCTTTTCATCTTGAAATGCACTTGGTGGTGCCACATAACCCTAATTGAAAACCATGGTTTAAATTTTGGTCTCTCTCCAAAATTAACCCTCTCTCAATGTCTCCCCCCGAAATAATTCTTGGTCACTGATCTCGAGACCTCACGATCCGCAATGCGTTGGGCCCAATCAACTCAATGCTCTTGCTAGATTTAGCCCTTCTCGGGCATATTTAGCCCCTTTTCTAGTTTATCAGGCTTCCAAACCTATTTAGCGTCCCGCTAGATCCTGAAATCTTGATTTCACACAATAAAAAATTAATGGTGACTAACATATTGGAGGTACTAACCTTGCAACGTAGTTTGGTGGGTAAAAATATTTTGTGATCGTCTGTGTTATCATTGAGTTATTAGTGATAGTGATGATGTATTTGATTCTTGTTGTGTAATTATGTAGGTGAGAATAGTATGAGTAATAGTAATGTATGTTATTATGGCATATCAATTGTGCTAACTGTTGTTGCTTTAAAAATAAAAATAAAAATTTACCACTACCGTACTCACTTACTTTAATGTCGTAACAGAGAGGAAATTACATACGGTATCAGAGCGGGTTCAACCCTACGACATTGGAACTTTGTGCCTTCCACTATGATAGTAAATGATTAATGATGTATCATTAATTTATTTTGAAATTTTCCATGCAGGTAATCATGGTTAGAGGACACAAGGGAAGTAGATGCCATGGCATGAGAAGAAGAGGTATGCCTCCTCTGCTTGTATCCACTTCAGAGGGGTCTAACCCCAAGGAGGCGAGAAAATTACTGAGTACGAGAAGGTTGTTGTGGGAGATGTGGTAGGTATGATGATATCCTTCTAGAGGATGTCAAAGGCATTGATAAACCGCCTAGATTGAGATGAGGGTAGATCATCTATTCCCAATGAGGGTTCACAACACGCACTAGCTGGTAGTATAAATATACAAATGTAACTAGATAAGGTGAAGTTTCCCAAATTCTGGGGTGCCAGAGATGGCTTAGCCATCGACGCATGGTTGGAGAACATGGTGATGTTCTTCGCACTTCGTGATTACACCTCCAACATGAAGGTTTGCATGGCATTCTTCCAAATTAAAGGGAGTTCTCTACTTTGGTGGAAGACACTCATACCTCAACTAAACATGGTCGTTGAAGATGTGTCATGGGAATTTTTCAATGAACAATTCCGAGAGAGGTACTTGTCGAAATAATTTATTTAGCGTCAACTTAATGAGTTCAATGGCTTATGATAGGGTATTCATATGGTGCTAGAGTATGAGTCCAGGTTCATGGAGCTACTTAGGTATGTTCTGCATCTAAAAACATAGAAGTTAAAGGTTAATAAGTTTGATTTCAACCTTAACTTCAACATTCGTGCAAAGGTGAGGATCTTAATGCCTCAAACGTTGCATGATGCAGTTCAGAAGGCCCTCATAGCTGAGGAAGAGTTGAACAATGGGGGTTAGGGTAGGACTCCTTCTATACTGACTGGATAGATGACATCAAGAGTGCAACAACATTAGACACCAATGATACAGACTTCTAGGCATTGAGATACACCCAAATGACCTATGTTATTGACACTGTGATGAAAAAATCCTTAGTAGAGGACTCCTTACAAAGCACCACAACAACAACAACAATATCATCCATAGCAACAACAACATTTTAGGCATGTTCAATAGAACATACTAGGCTCATAGACTGTTAGGCCAACAACTTCTACTTTAGGGACTAGGATCACTGGAACGAAGGTTGTATGGTGGACATGTGGAGAGACACATTGCCAACAGGACTAACCAATTGAGAAGGAATGAGCGGTCGGATCATCAGGACCCACTATAGTTGGATATTTGGGAAAGGCCCACAGGATACATGCAATGATGAATAACAATCGGGTCGAGTATGAGTCCACTGTACTCGAGACGTCATTTATGATCGATAATCAAAATTTTAGTACTTTGATAGATCCAGGTGATATAGAGATCTTTATTTATATTTCAATGCTAAGAGAATTAAGGTAAAAGTAGTCGAGAAAGACTAGTTCATATCTGTAGAAATGGCATCGGGAAAAAAACATAAGGTTGGAGGAAAGGTTATGGATTGTAGCATTAATTCGCATGAATTTGTAATGAATTCCAACCTATACGTCAAAATATTAGGATCTTATGACATAGTGGTAGGCATGGAATGGTTGGAATCCCATGATGTGATACTTAACTATAAGATGAAACAATTAAGTTTGATGAATGATTTGGATCAGAGTAGAGTAATTGTAGGAAGGAACCAGGGAGTGTCAATGAGTTTAATTTCTTCCCTACAATTGCATAAGAGTGTGCACAAGGGATGTAAGTTATATCCAATCTTAGCGCTAAATGAAAAGGGAGAGGATGAAGGACTAGAAAAACTTCTTGTAATATCAGATTTTGTAGATGTATTTCCAGAGGAGATACCAGGTTTACCTCTAGTAAGAGGATTGGAGCTTACAATAGATCTAAAACCTAGAACATAACCAATTGCAAGAAATCCATACCAGATGTCGACATCAAAATTGCAGGAGTTGAAAATACAAATGAAGGAATTATTGGACTTGGGACTTATACGTCCAAGTGTATCATCGTGGGGTGCGCCAATTATTTTTTTAAAGAAGAAGGATGGATCATGGAGATATTGTACTAACTATCGTCAATTGAACAAAGAGACAATCAAGAACCAATATCCATTTCCAAGGATTGACAATTTATTTGATCATATGAAGGGAGAAACTACATTTTCTAAGATTGACTTCAGATCAGGTATCAATAGTTACATATTAAGGAATAATATATCCCTAAGATTGCATTTAAGACAATATTCAGACACTATGATTTCATTTTTTTACCATTTGGACTGATGAATTCCGCGGTAGTGTTCATGAGATTGATGAATGGGGTATTCTATGAATAATTAGACAAGTTTGTTCAAGTATTCATTGGCAATATATTGATTTATACTCGGATGAGAGAAGAGCATGAAAAAAATTTGATATTGGTTTTACAATGTCTGAGAGAAAACAAGTTGTACAAGAAACTGTCAAAGTGTTCTTTTTACCAGAAGTAGATTCATTACTTGGGACATATTATATTTGGAGAAGGTATCGTTGTGGATCCAGTGAAAGTAGAGGTGATTATGGAATGGATAGAACTAAAAAATGTATAAGAGGTACGTATATTTATGGATTTAGTAGTATATTATCGACGATTCATCAAAGGCTTCTCAAAGATAACAAATCCGATCACAAAATTACAAAAGAAAAACAAGAAATTTGTATGTTATGAGAAATGTGCACAAGCATTTTAGAAAATTAAAGATTTTTTGACAACAACACCAATACTAAAGGTCCATGACATGGACAAGGATTTATTGGTATGCATGGATGCAGCCAATGAAAGTCTAGGCAGATTTTTGATGCAAGACGGTCAAGCGATCGCTTACATTTCAAAGAAATTAAGAAGGCATGAAGAGAATTACGCAATGCACAACTTGGAGTTATTAGAAATTGTATATTCCTTACGAGTATGGAGACATTATTTGATTGGATGAAATTTTGAATTAAAGAGAGATCATTGTAGATTGCAACATATTTTTACGTAGAGTGACCTGAACAAGCGACATAGGCATTGGTCAGAACTACTTAGCGAATATGACTTTGAGATTACTTACATTAAAGGAATGGTGAACAAAGTAGAAAATGAGTTGAGTCGGAGACCACGCATATTCTCAGTAATACCTCTTAAGATGAATCTTCGACAAAATATTCTGAATTTATAAATAGACGATGAATGATACAAAGAAGTTAAGGATAATATTGGATAAAATACCATCATGTTACCTAAGTTTGAAGGTTATTCATTGGACATCGAGGAATTTTTGAGATATAATGGAAGAATTTATGTACCACCTAAAGACGAATTAAAAAGTTTGATCTTAAGCGAAGCTCATCGAGCGATGCATATGGCTCATTCGGGAGTCACGAAGATGAAGGAAAACCTTAAGATTTTATTCTTCTAGAAAGCAATGAAAGAGAACATAGTTAGTTATGTGGCGAGATGTATAGAATGTTAGAAAATGAAGGTTGAACATAGACATATATTAGGATTGTTACAAACACACACTATACCTGAATCGAAATGGGAGGTCATTTCGATGGATTTTATTTTTGGATTGCCACTGAAGATAGGGAGACACAATTCGTTGTAGTTGACACTTTGATGAAAAGTGCACACTTTATTCCAGTGTGTACGACGTATCAGGTGCCAGATATAGCCAACATTTTTGTTAGCGATATTGTGAGGTTACATGGAGTACCAATAAATATCATATATGATTGTGGATTAGTGTTTATAGGACGATTTTGGACCAGTTTCCAAGAAGCCTTAGGAATGAAACTAAGTTTTAGTACAATGTATCACCCAGAGACAGACGGACAGACAGAAAGGATGAACCATATTTTTGAGGATATGTTACTTATGTATGTAATGGATCAACAGAAGCATTGGGAATACTTCTTTCCATTGGTAGAATTTTCATACAACAACAACTACTAGAGTATGATTAAGATGTAAATGTTTGAGTTTCTTTACGGGAGACCGTTTCTGGCGTCGTTGCATTAGGATCAAATTGAGGATAGGGTCCTGGTGGGACCAAAAGTGATCCAAGAAATGGAATAGCAATTGAAATCAGTAAGACAAAGGATTAAAGAAGTGAAATATTGAAATAAGGTTTATGCATATGCGCATCACGTTGATCCCAATTGTGAGGTTGGTGATAGAGTTTTCTTGTGGGTAAAACTGCATAAGAGTTCAATTAAGTGTGGAAAGGGTTCCAAAATATCTCCTAGGTTTGTGGGACCTTTTCAGGTTGTCAAAAGAAGGGACCCATGGCTTATCGACTAGATTTCCCTGATTCTTTGAGGCGTATGCATGATGTATTTCATGTATCTATTTTACAACATTATATTAGTGACCTATTGTTGGGGTGAGAAAAAGGTATAAATATTCTCCTTGTTACTTTGGTTTGTGATATATTCTTTGTTGACTTTTCTATTAATTTGAAGTAATTAGGGAAGAAAATGGTTAAAAATCCTTTAGGAAATATTATTGAACGATATTAGATATTTATGAACATTGGTTTGAATTGTTTTGATTTATGCAGAAATGGACAATTGATGGTAACTAAAGATAATTAAGAAGATCATGAAGATGCACAAGATATTGAAGATCGAAGAAATCATGCACAAAGTGGTTCAAGAGAAGATTGAATTTTTATCTTGCAATCTTCATAAATAGTAAAATCAATCCTAAGGATCTCTCGATCCTTAGGATAGCTTAATTGACTTATCTCATTGTAATATATAAAGAATAGTGAATGATAGAGAGATAACCAAGAATTTGGATCTCTTAAAGTGTTGACACTTTGTACAACAATACCATTGTAAATGATTTATCAATTATGGAATTAATGGAAGCTTCAAGCGTTTTGATCATTTTTGCGTATTGAGTTTTTTGTAGCAGTATCTTCTGAAAACCGTGGGCCCAGTCGATAGGAGTTATTGTCTCATCTGTAATCTTATCAATTTTGTTATAGTTCTATGATTTGAATTTCCTTTCAACAGTTAATTTAGACTCGTTAATGTGTTGATTCTTTTATGAATTAGTTATGTTCCATTTGTAGAGAGTAGATGTTCCATTTGAAGATTATCAATTGTTGTCCCATTTCTATTTGCTTCCAATTTATCGATTGTGAATTCCTTTCACTTAAATTTGCATTTGTTGTTCCTTTCATTAAATTTGCATTTGTTGTTCCTTTCGTTTAATTCGCATTTGTTGTTCCTTTCGTTAAATTCACATTTTTTGTTCCTTTCGTTTAATTCGCATTTGTTGTTCCTTCTTAAATAGTCAGTAAATTGATGTTCCTTTCCACTAGATTAATTAATCATTGAGATATTGATTCATTAAGTGTTTTTGTAGACTAAATTGTTGTTTCTTAGATAGATGAATGAATTCAGTAAAGTGATTGATGCTTTGATTCATGGTGTGTTATTGTTCAAACTATACTTATGTTGATTGAGTTATTAGTTTCAGAGTTTTTAGCTAATGTGTGAAGAACTTGATTATCGCAGTAATTTTGATAGACTCAGATTTGTTGTTACTGAATTATGTACACAATTTAAACCTCTATGACTATATTCATAGACTTTTCTGACATTCTTTTGAGAAAAGAAGAATCCCCGGTTGATGAAATTAATATCGGGCTAAGTTTGTTTTTAGGAAATCTTTAGAGCCCAACATTTTGGTGCCATTTCCAGGGAGAATTTCAAAGATAGTATAGGTTGCATCTCTGAAGGATGAGGTATTGAAAACATAAGGTAAGAACCTACATAGGCAACAAGTAAAATGCTTGTGCCAACACCCACCTTCAACTGATGCATAGAGGTTATATAGGTGCATAGAATTTGTGTCAGTGTGTATGAATAAGAAGAAAGAACCTAAAAAACAAAAACCCTTACCAAAAACTACAAAATACCAGGTCCTGGTGCCCCCTAGAAGGAGCACTATTATAGACAAAATCATATGAAAAGTTGAATCTCAAGCCTCAGTTGGACCTCAAAAAGGTTCTACCCGAGTCCCTCAAGAAACAAATTCACCAACTACAACTCATGTTGACATTCACAACAGAGCTAAAGTAACTGAACAGAGATTTCAAAATATACATACTCCACTTTTCAGTCCTTTAGGCGAGGGAAATTCTTGTAATTTGAGAGAAGGAGAAGGAGAGACCAGTGGAATTGTTGATGCAAACCCACCATCACCTAAACCTAGATCTCCTGTGATTCTGGAAGGTGAAGGAACACCTGAAATACCAGACATAGGAAGCACAACCAAATTTCCTAAGGGACCAAGTAATCAAACACCCCTAGTAGAACACCTAGACTAAGAAATCCCTGAAAGATATTGGCACATTTTTGACCAAATGGAAAAGAAAAATCAACCGTGAACCCAGAATTCTACTTTGGAATATCCGATAGTTGATCCAGTTTCTAATGCCCCAATGAAATCCATTCCACTATAGAATATTCCAACTTTCAATGGGCTGATCTCAGAGGACCTTGACACATTCCTATTTGAATTTGATGTCATGTGTAGAGGTTATGATTATACCTCTGAACCCAAAAAACTAAAACTATTTCCCTCCATCCTGAAAGGAGAAGCTTTACAATGGTTTATGGGACTAGGAGGAGGAAATACAAACTCATGGGATGAAATGAAACAAGATTTTCTTACGAAATATCAAGACTACTCGAGAATCACGGATTTGAAGGGTGAAATCTTTAAAATGATTGCAAAAGAAAATGAAACACTAGAAGAATATGTTGAAAGATTTCAATATAACCTGCAGAGATCACCTTATGGTACACTACCAGGTGAGGTACTTAAATCCACTCTAATAAAAGGTATGAAGGATGAATGGGTAGAGACGTTAAATTTGATGGGAAAAGGTGATATTTATCAAGAAACATAAGACAAAATTGTCCAAATTTGTATGAGGTGTTCGTGCGGTAGTACATGAACCAGATTGGGAATATGAGCCCCTATCACCAGAAGTAGCAACATCACTTACGAGAGCGTCACTCGGGAGGAAATTAGTAATCATTTAGAAAATTTTAAAACTGACATTTTGGGTACTTTGACTACACAATTAGATGTTCTGCAGGCTAAACATAAACAAGAGGAAGCAAAACAATCATTGGATATATTTTGTCCACAGTGTAGGAGGAAACATGGTTCAAGGGAGTGTCCCTTGGACATGGCTCAGACCTGTGCTATCTATGCCAAAGACCATGCAACAGAACAATGTCCATCACTCCCAAGACTAAAAGTTGTCTTTAAAGAAGCAGAAGAGAAAACAAAACCAGTATATATGATGGCTCAACATCGCCAATGGCAGGATCTCCCCCCATGTATGCTACAAGACCCTTCTTATTTATTTTTTGGACAATATAATCAACAACATAATCCTGGAAACACATGGTAGGGAAAACCATTTTCTAACCCCACCTAGAAGTACCAACAATATCTTATTGCATCCTAGCCAAAGCAATCGTTTGCTAATCCTGCTTGTCCTAACTTGCAATACTCTACCCCATTTTGGTAGAATTCAAATAATAATCCCTATCCTTCACAATGGACTAGCACAACTACCCAAGCCCCCAATTGGACTAAAAACGGGCAGCACCCCATGAGACTAACCAATCAACCTATGGGAATGATACATCAATCTCAACCCACCTTCAAGTACCCCAAATTCCTCAAACTCAAATGCACCCTCAACTAGCAACTTAACCCAACCTGAATCTTAACAATAGACCAGTCCAACTCGTGCAAACTGTTGAAAATTTAGAAGGTGGAACAAACTCTGTCGGGTGCAATGAACTTCAGTTGAGATCAAGGCATGTAATTTCTCATGAGGAAATAAACATTCATCAAGAATAGGAGAATGAGAATGATAGACAACCAATAATAAAACCATCAACTATGGTCATAACAAAAGAAACAAAACAGGAGGAAAACACAGCCGAGCAACAAAATTATGATAAAGAAGTAATTTCTCCTCCCTCATTTCCTGAAAGGGTAATGATAGAAAAACTAGTCGTATATCCTAACTTTGATATCGTTGGGGAACTAAAGAATCTATGTGTTAAAATTCCAGTCCTACGGGATTTACAAGATATTCCTATTTATGAAAAAACAATTAAAGAATTATGTGGGAAGAAGCTCAAAAGAAAAACTAAGAAACAATCAACTATCCACGTGGTAGGAACTTTGTCTAGTCTTATTCTAGGAAAGTGGGAGTGATCCGTAAAGATCTTTTAATGACTGTGGTTGAGTTTTTTTTAATTGCATGTGTTAATTAACCATTTGAGAAGCTTAAAGAAAGAATGAGGAAATAAGAGGAATTATGACAGCCATATGCATATATGCAGATATGAAATGAAGTAATAAATCAACAAACCATAACAAGAGAATTGATAACAGAGTTCGACACAAAATTGCCTATGTCTCCAGGCCTTTGTCTTTTTGGGAGAGGCTTCTTTATTTATGTTCAAAGCTCAAAAAATACATCGCAGCAGTGCTAATTGGCTACAAGACTGATCTAGTCATGTTCTTCCAGATCTCTAGAACCCAACAAAAGAAACAACACGCAAAATGGATGATCAGAGCTCCTAGAAATGGCCCGCAAGCGTCTGCTCCTCAACATCTTCCCTGCATAAAAATGGCTTTGGCTTGGCTTCCCTTTAGCATAACTCTTCTCTTGATTGTCTTTCATGGACTCAAATAGGCCTGGTTTTTATAGATCTGAAGTTGGTTATCCATCCCCAACTTCTTCCCAAAATCTGGGCTCAAATAGGGCTCAAAATATCCCAATAATGGATCAAATCCATTAATTACAGGCATAAAAAATAAATAAAAAAATCAACTATATAGTTTAAAAAACCATATAAGTTTAATTTTGGGGCACAACCCCTTTTTCTCTGCGCCCTGGGTCACATGGGTGCCTCCATGTGGCCAGGCGCTATTCCTCCGGGCGCGCTAGCCCCTCTGTCCGGGTTGGTTCCTAGTTCTGTGGTGCATGGATAGGACCGAGGGCTAAAATCATAACTCTCGTGCCCAAATTTAGTGGAAAACCCCTGGTTGTATGGGGCCGCCAAGATCCATGGGCTATCAAAAATCGTGTGTTTTGTGATTTTATGGGTGGCGGTTATACCATGTGTCGCGCTTTGCCTCGGTCATATGTTACAACGATAAACCATGGGTAGAAACCATGGGCTGGGGCTAAGCCCCAACCCTTTTCGCCTCCAACTAGAACTTTGTTTTAATTTAAATAAATATATTTCCATATGGTTAATAAGAACCAACGGTGGAGCGGGTGGTTAGCCTAGTCCTACCAGTCCATAGCTTGGAGGAGGTTGGGGGTTCGACTCCGGTGGAGACCCCATATTTTACAAAACACCGGAGAGCCAACCAGAGGGTGCCATGTGGCAGCCCATGAATGGGCCACGTGGCACTATTTTATTCACCCGAACTGATACCACTTGTCAAAAATTGACTGGTCCACTTGTTTGCTGAGTTGTCAGCTCCATACTGCCACATCACTGCTCTGTCAGCATGCCACTATGTCTGCCACATCAACTTATTCCACATGTCACCCTTACAGTGGTGACATGTGTCACCCTCTGACTGGTCCAATCCCTACCATATGCCACATCACCTACCACATGTCATCACTAGGAGCTTCCACATCAGCTATATAGCCTGTACAGTCAGCCTGCCACGTGGCATTGTATGGACTGTACAGTCACCCATTTTTTTACATGTTTGGGTTTTCGATCAAAATGTGATATCTTTCGCATACGACGTCTGTTTGACGAAGTAAATATATGGCCAGAATCAAGAAGACGAGACAGACGCAATGGCGTTGGTTTCGTCAGATTCTGAGCACTTTCATTTTTGAGCCTTTTTTAGCCCTGACAAGCTCCTAGATCCGATTATGGATCACACCTCCCCACTAAAAGACCTTTTGGTCCCTAAAAGGTTACTGACTAGTCAACAAGCTTGGGATAGGCCACCCGTCTTATCCTATCTCTGAACTCTATCCTTTGCACCTGTCTCATCAAGATCAACTGTAACACAATCATGACAACTGACAGTATATTGTTAGCCATTTGAACCCTGTTACATCTTACTGGAGCCACTATCATCCATGTAGACAACATTACTAATGACAACATCAAAAAGATGACTGCAATGAGCTGATATACTTGTAATATTTGCATGAAATGAGCTTATCTTGAAGCAACTTATGATTGATTTTCCATTCAACAATCATTTCTTGTTCTTGCTTAAGATCGATTACTTCATTTGAAACAATTATTGGTTTATTGCTTGCTTATACTGCCTTCTTTAATTGTTCCATTGTTTGAAGTGTTTTATTTGCCTTAACATGATGAGCATGAACCACATAATCTTGACCTTCTTTGGTTAATTGATATTGATTCTTTGTCCTG
>JZKD02S2250251.1:122842-142766 GCA_000966675.3 Picea glauca | reverse complement strand
TAAAGGGATATCTAACATCAATGCCATTTTTCGAAATCCATCGGTGTATTCTTGCACTATTTGTCCTTTTCTTAGTTTTAAATATTTCCATTCAATTAATGCTTTTTCTTTATAACCCAAAGTATAGAATTGTTTCCTAAGTGTATAAATGAAGATTTTCCATGATGGAAATACATTACCCACTTGTTGTGTTCTATTTTGCAACTTGATTTTCCACCAGATGAGAGATATACCTACAAGTCTCAAAGATGCCAAATTGATTTGTGTGGCCTCATCTTTGATCTGTTGCACACTGTAGTAAACCTCCATCTGTCCGATCCAATTGTCAAGTTTCTCTGCATTTACTTCACCATCATATATGGGAAACTCAAATTTAACATCAAGTTTTAACAATGGCATTTCATTCTTATGCTTATAAACATTTTTCTTTGCATTAGGTTTAGAACTTGAACTTGAAGAAGAAGGAGAAGAAGGAGGTGATGATGGAGGTGAAGGAGGAATCTGAGGATGATCCTCTTCCTCTTCACTTTTTCCCTTTGAATATTCACCCAAAACTGGTCTCTTTCTTTCCAAGTAATCCTCATACAAAACTTTCACCATCTCCGACATAGCAAGGAAAGTTTTCCAGAACTCTTTCTCATCTTGAGAAAGCCCTTCTTCCGATGCCATCTTCTCGCTGTGAGAAGATCTCTTTCTCAATCCAATTAATGGATTCTCTGCAACAAGCTCGCCTTCACCACACTATATATTTTCCCTGGTTAACATGCAAAACTCAAATCCAAACGTCAACTAGCTCTGATACCACTTGATTTGTAAAGATCTTTTAATGACTGTGGTTGAGTTTTTTTTAATTGCATGTGTTAATTAACCATTTGAGAAGCTTAAGGAAAGAATGAGGAAATAAGAGGAATTATGACAGCCATATACATATATGCATTCTAAAATGAAGTAATAAATCAACAAACCATAACAAGAGAATTGATAACGGAGTTCGGCACAAAATTGCCTACGTCTCCGAGCCTTTGTCTCTGTGGGGGAGGCTTCTTTATTTCTGTTCAAAGATCAAAACATACATCACAATAGTTCCAATTGGCTACAAGACTGATCTTTTCATGTTCTTCCATATCTCTAGAACCCAACAAAAGAAACGGCATGCGAAATGGACGATCGGAGCTCCCAGAAATGGCCCGCAAGCGTCTGCTCCTCAACAGCTTCCCTGCATAAAAATGGATTTGGCTTGGCTTCCCTTCAACATAACTCTGCTCTTGACTTTCTTCCATGGCCTCAAACAAGCCTTGTTTGTATAGATATGAAGTTGGTTATCCATCCCCAACTTCTTCCCAAAATCTGGGCTCAAATAGGGCTCAAAATCTCCCAATAATGGATAAAATCCATTAATTACAGGCATAAAATAATAAAAACAAATCAACTATATAGTTTAAAAAACCATATAAGTTTAATTTTGGGGTGAAACCCCTTTTTCTCTGCTCCTTGGGTCACATGGGCGCCTCCATGTGGCCAGGCGCTAGCCCCTCTGTCCGGGTTGGTTCCTGGTTCTGTGGCACGTGGATAGGACCGAGGGATAACATCACAACTCCCGCGCCCAAATTTGGTGGAAAACTCCTAGTTGTATGGGGCCGCCAAGATCCACGGGCTATCAAAAATTGTTTGTTTTGTGATTTTATGGGTGGAATTTATACCATGTGTCATGCTTTGCCTTGGTCATATGTTACAACGATAAACCACGGGAAGAAACCATGGGCTGGGGCTAAGCCCCAGCCCTTTCCGCCTCCAACTAGAACTTTGTTTTAATTTAAATAAATATATTGCCATATGGTTAATAAGAACCAACGGCGGAGCAGGTGGTTAGCCCGGTCCTGCTAGTCCGTAGCTTGGAGGAGGTCGGGGGTTCGACTCCAGTGGAGACCCCATATTTTTCATAACACCGTAGAGCCAACCAGAGGGTGCCATGTGGCAGCCCATGACTGGCCACGTGGCACCACGTTATTCACCCGAACCGATGCCACTTGTCAACAACTGACTGGTCCACTTGTTTGATGAGTTGTCAGATTCATACTGCCACATCACTGCCCTATCAGCATGCCACTATGTCTACCACGTCAGCCTGTGCCACGTGTCACCCTTACAGTGGTGACACATGTCACCCTTTGACTGGTCCAATCCCTATCGTATGCCACATCACCTGCCATGTGTCATCACCAGGAGCTGCCACATCACCTTCCACGTGTCATCACTAGGAGCTGCCACATTAGCTATACAGCCTGTACATTCATCCTGCCATGTGGCACTGTACGGACTGTACAGTCACCCATTTTTTTTTGCTTGTTTGGGTTTTCGATCAAAATGCGATATCTTTTGCATACGATGTCCATTTGATGAAGTAAATATATAAATGGAATCAGGAAGATGAGACGGACGCAATGGCGTTGGTTTCGTCAGATTTTGAGCACTTTCATTTTTGAGCCTTTTTTAGCCCTGACAGGCTCCTGGATCCGATTCTGGATCACAGTCAAATACACAAACCCAGGGAATCCCGTGGTAACGGTTCAGATACAGGGTTGTTTTTTTCCAAATACACTGGTGGATTTGGGGGAAACCATCAATATTATCACCACCGAGAATTGTAATGTCCTGGGTATCACCTCCTTCGAACCTACTTCAACTATGTTAGAACTGGTTGATAGATCGATGGTTAAACCAGTCGGCACATTACAAGACATAGCAATCTCGGTCGACTCTTGGGAATACCCAGGTGATTTCCTAGTTATCAACCCAAGAAGTAAACTCGATGGACACTTGTTAATATTGAGATGACCATGGCTAGCAAGGACAGATGCATACATAGGATGTCACACAAGCAACATGACAATTTCTAGAGGAAGTGATATAAAGAAACTTATCTTGTATCCTCCAGCTAAACCAAGTATTCCTGTCATACATCAACAATTGAAACCACCTATATATCCAGAAGAAATCCTACAATATCCTCTCACACTAGAAGAAGCTCTTGGCTGAAAAGCCAACTAGAAGATGATGTGATCAGTATCTTTAGTAACAACCCAAATGTTATAGGAAACCCAACATGTCAAATGATAAAAGTTGTTTTAGATCATGAAGCACAGGGAGATCCTTTGGAATAATTAATGGAGCAACATATTCACACTATTGTTGTCCACAAAAACATTACAATTGAAATCACACTAGGAATATTTTTGAATATTAACACCAATTTGAATGAACAACAACAACAAAAATTGATTTAGATCCTTTCGAAATACCAACATGTTTTTTCTTGGGAGTATCCCGACATGAAGGGAATTGATCCCCAACTATGTACACGTCATATCTATATTGAAAAATATGCCTGACCCATCCGACAGCCCCAACGAAGATTAAACCCTCATCTCAGGGACATTGTTAAATAAGAATTACATAAACTGTTTGATGTAGATTTCATATATCCTATTTCAGATAGCCGATGGGTCTCTTTGCTAGTAATCATCCCAAAAAAGAATAGTATGTGGTGAATCTATGTAGACTACAGAGAACCCAATAAACCTACCTAGAAGGACCATTTTCCTCTACCTTTTATTGATCAGGTCCTTGATACTTTAGTAGGGAAGCAATTTTTCTCCTTCCTAGATGGGTTTAGTGGTTATAATAAGATACAGATTGTTGGAGAAGACTAGGTTAAAACTACATTTACATGTCCTTGGGGTACCTTCGCATATCGATTATTTCCCTTTGGATTATGTAATGATCCAGCTACATTCAAAGAGTTATTTTAAACATATTTTCTGATTTAATTAATGAAGGACTTGAAGTTTACATAGACGATTTTACCACTTATGTCACTTACTTTGATCAAGATTTAAGCAATCTAGAGATGGTACTGGAATGATGCATTGCTACTAGGCTATGTTTGAGTCATGAGAAACGTCATATGATGATGACTGAAGGTGTGGTACTAGGACACTGTGTTTCTATAGATGGCATCAAGGTAGACCCAACAAAAATAGAGGTAATCCTTAATTTGCCTACACCTCGTACACAAAATGAGGTACATAGTTTCTTTGGATGTGCAGGATATTATCGCAGATTCATAGAAAATTTTCAAGAATAGTTGCACCTTAACATTATTTAACTGGTAATGTGGAATTTTAGTGGTCTAATAAGTGTGATGTTGCATTTGCAGAGCTTAAAAGGTTAGTTTCAACAAAACCGGTGCTGAGAGGACCAAACTGGAAATTACCATTTCACATCTCTTTAGATGCATCAAATATCTCTATAGGCATTGTCCTTGGACAGGAAAAAGACAAGACACTTACATTATTTATTTTATTAGGAAAAACATTACTCCTACCGAATTAAATTACACAGTAACAGGAAAAGAAGTTTTAGCCGTTATACATGCTATTAATAAATTTCAACACTATATAATAGGCTATCCATTGATTCTGTATACTAA
Organism: Picea glauca; assembly: GCA_000966675.3. Taxonomy (NCBI): domain Eukaryota; kingdom Viridiplantae; phylum Streptophyta; class Pinopsida; order Pinales; family Pinaceae; genus Picea; species Picea glauca. Next base: position 138,277 of record JZKD02S2250251.1, on the reverse strand, counting down.
TCACTTTGTTATTAGATATTTAGCCAACAAACAAATTACTAATGGTCGGGTTACTCGGTGGTTATTTTTGTTGTAGGAATTCAACATCACCATTAAGGATCGGTCGGGAAGAGAGAATCTAGTCACAAATTTCTTGTCTTGTGTACCCAAAATAGATAACTCTTTGATTGTCAAAGATGAATTTCCAGATGAACACTTGTTCATTGTGACTATTAAGATGCCTTGGTACACAGATGTGGTGAATAATCTGGCAGTTGGAAAATTTCCAGCACACCTGTCATCAAGAGAAAGGAAATTGATTGTTCAATGTAGTCCACGATTCATCTGGATTGGTGGATATCTTTTCCACACAGGGTCTAATCTTCAGATCTGAAGATGTATCAGAGACAATGAAATTTACGATGTCTTTAAGGTGGGTCATGATGAGCCCTGTGGTGGACATTTTGTAGACTGCAAAACTAGGAATAAGGTTTTACAGATGGGATATTATTGGCCCTCAATATTCAAAGATGAAAAGAAGTATGTCCAGGCCTGTGACAGTTACTAGAGGATGGGTCGATCAGGCCAAGCTGATGAAATTCCCTTGCAACCAAAAGTGGTGATGGAACCTTTTGAGAGATGGCCACTCAATTTTGTTGTCCCCTTTAACCCAAAATCAAACCAAAATAGTTATATACTAGTTGCAAAAGACTATATGACCAAATGGGTAGAAGAAGTGGCTTTGCCAAACACAACTAATGAAGAAGTCATTAAGTTTCTCTTTGAACTATTTGTATGCTATGGATTAACTAGGGAAGTAATCATGGATGGAGGGTCACAATTTACAACACATAAAATCTCAGCCACTCTGTGCAATTATCACATTAAACATAGGGTTACCTCCCCATACTACCCACAGGCAAATGGAAAAGTGGAAAGTACCAATAAAGTCTTGGAGGAAATATTGACAAAAACAGTCTCAACAAACTATTAAAATTGGGCAGTCGAGCTTCCAAATGCCTTATGGGCCTATCGCACAACATGGCGTAACACTACTGGATACTATCCTTATCACCTAGTCTTTGGCAAAGAGCCTATATTTCCAATTGAATTTGAGATCAAGACTCTAAGAATGCCCTAGAAAATTGGACTGAATCTTATGAAAGAACACACGCAGCGCTTACAATAGCTCAATGATTTATATGAAGCATGTGTGTTCTCCCTTCAATAGACATCTGTTATTCAGTAGTAGAGAGCTAGCTGGCACGACAAGCATACCAAGAAGAAATCCTTCCAGAAAGTTGATTGGACGTGTTAGGGACCTAACCCCTCACATATATAGAACAATATATTCAGATGTAATAAAGGTCAATATTAATAAGACCTTGCAATAAAGTGGAATAAATCGAATGTAAGAAGACCTAATAGAAGCTTTTGCTTCTAGAAGGATCTTCCTCTAGATGGTTCTTTTGATAGAAATATTTAGTATAAATAGGAGTCGAGGGTATGAGAACCCTAGCTTGGATATTATTGTAATAGAGCTCTACTCGACTGGAGGTTTCCCCCTTGAAGAGGCTTGTGAACATTGCTCTCAGAATCAAAGTGCTCTTTCTAGTGTTATTTCGATATCATTTCAGTGTTATTGTGGTGTTATTCTGATTATATTTTTATTTATCTACCATTTCTAGCATTTTATTTATGTTCTGCATACTTTTTATATCTAGAATATTACAAGTGGTATCAAAGCACTTTCCTCCGCAAAAAATTGTGGGTTAATTTTTTTCAGGGTAGAGACATATTTCAACATCTTTAAGCTACAGAGATTTGTCGTTAAGCGCATAAACCTGCGGTTGAGGGATTCATACACGCATGAAATACAAGTGGTTCTTAAGCGCACTTTCGATGGCCCTTTTGGTACCCCTTCGAGTGGTAGCACATCATATAGCACCTCTATACGGACCAACCTATATTTCCTGAAGCCCTCTTTAGATAAACCGATTGGCCGCATGACTATTATAGTGTCACTGAGAACAACACTTGGGAAGACACTCTCTATTACCTGGGTAGTCGGGTACTACAACTAAGGGCACGGTCTATCCTCCTTATTTGGAGCACTGAGATATTGGGCCATGTACTAATGTTGGAACCCGCACATATATCTGAGAGCTATAGCATAGGGCAAACCCTTGTCTCTAGAACCCTTGAATACCTAACCCTTGGGGATGAAAACAAAACATAAAACAAACAAGATATATTGCCGCCAAACTATGTTCGAGTTTCCAAACTACTACCCATTTCTTTCTGGTTAATCATTTGGGCATTTCATCACTGTAGTATTCTTCAGACGAGAGTATAGCTCCATAGGTGTAAAAAAAAAGAAAAAAATGCACTAAAGTCTGGAAAGTTTTGCACCATTTTTTGAGACCTATTCCATTGGATTTATCTCTTCACCCTCATCACATTCATACATATCATTTTTCAACAAAATTTTGACCCCTCCTGCCCCTTATAGGTTCCCTCGTCATCATGGCCCATACTCGTATCCAAGACTTGGAAGCTCTCTTCAATACCTTGCAATCTAATTTCACAGAGACCCAACAAGAAGTGAGATAGCTTAGTGCCAATATTGCCACCATCAATAAAAAAATGCACTCCTCCATCACCGCATCAATCACCGAACTCAAAGAATACCTCAAACAAGACATGACTACCCAGCTTGAATCTGTCATTTCGATGATCTACACCAAGCTACATATCCCTGCAGATCCCCCTTTATTTGACCCACCTTCGCATACCGAAGTTGAAACTTCCTCTCATTCCCATAACTTTCAGCTCCATCACTTTCAGCGTGACCTACGCCTTCTGCGGGTGGATGTGACCAAATTTGATGGCTCAGATCCAACTGGTTGGGTAACTCAAATGGAACATCATTTCTCTTTGTACGACATTACATATGATTTAGCCAAACTCTGGTATGGTTTTCTCCATCTAGATCAAGAACGTTGGCAATGGTGGCAATGGAGAAAAACTTCCCATAAAGGGTATATTGCTTGGACAAACTTTGTTGCAGAGATTTATGAATGCTTTGACACTGACACCGACCATTTAGGTCATTTGTCAAAGTTGAAACAATCTAGAACAGTGGAAGACTTTATAGCTTCTTTTAAGCGATTGGATTTTTGTACAAAGGGCATGTCAGATGCTTTTTTTCAAGAATGTTTTATTAGTGGCCTCAAGGATGAGATTCATGCCCATGTCCTCATGGATCAGCCTCAAATTTTAGTGGAGGATACTAAAAGAGCTAAGGAATCACAACAGGTTGTCTCTTCTCAAAACCCAAAACCCCCGTTTATTCCTTGCACTAAACTAGTAAATCCCACTACTCCTTCTGCTCCACTAAAGATCCAAAAATTGACTAGGGGTGAAATGGTTGAACACCAACTCAAAGGCCTTTGTTATAATTATGATGACAAATATTTTCCGAGCCATAAGTGTAAGGAACAAAAGATTTTTATGGCCATCTCGGAGGACATTTCCGAAGAGGATGTTGAAACTCCCCTTGCGTTTGTGTCACCTAAACCCACTGACATAACCCCTCCCTCAGACCTTCTTGAAGTAGAACCGGTCATTTCCCTAAATGATCTCACTGGCTTCTCTACCTCCCAAACCCTCAAGCTAATTGGTTACAACAAGCATAGGAAGGTCATCATTCTTTTTGATAATGGAAGAACCCATAATTTTATTCATCGACGCATTGCCCAAGAAACCCATTGTTATATCCATGCAGTCAATAATTTCCAAATCATGATTTCCAATGGCGGCTCCATGAAATGTGGAGGGAATTGTGAAAATTTCCATCTCCAAATTGGTGACTACAACCTGAAATATCATATGTTTTCTATCGACATGGGCGGTTGTACATTGTGTTGGGTGCAAACTGGCTAAGGAATTTGGGTCCCATTCTCATGGATTTTAAGGAATTAACCATACAATTCGACCAGGAGAGCCAACAATATAAGTTCCAAGGCATCACTATTGGTTCACCTAAGATCATTAGTTCATGTTGGCACAGGGGAAGACCCAGGGTTCAATGCTTCAATAGCGCACCAACAAAACCCTAACTACCAGCCCTTTCGACAACACCTGCGAAGCAGATGAAGTCTCACCCAAGGTAGAGACAAGGGTGATTGCAGGAATCAAGTGTCTACAACCTAGCTAGGACACATATATGTGATTACAACAGTTAACAAAGCACTTAGAAGTTAATATTCATAATTATTTAACCCTTATTCTCATCGTAGGTTGAAACCCTAGTTACAAAGCAACGAAGTATTCAACAAGATATAATACATCCAAGCACTTAGCATATAGAAATAGATCAGATCTAACATTCATTCACATTAATAAGCACTAATCTATTATATCATATGCATCTAACATATATCATTGCACTAAGCATACATCACATCAATAACATAACAATGATAATGCAAAAAGCAACCACAACACAGGATATACGTGGTTCACCCTAGTGCGGGGCTACGTCCACCAAATATTCTTTCTTTTATTGTCTTCTTTCAATCTTCTACAAGTGCAGAGCCATAATAACCCACTCCACATAGGATAGGATATCTGTGCACACCTCGCCAGATCCTCCTTCCCCAAGCTAGGTTTAAGAATAAAGCCTTCTTATAATCTCCACACCATCCTCTTGCAATCACTTGCACTTAGCTATGCAAGTTATTAACACATAGTATGCATGAAGCATCCACAACTGTTCTCACTTAGATCACCAGCCACACTACACACTTCGGTCTCTCACTAAGAGTCTCTCTTACTTACATCACCTAGCTTTCTATTTATACATTACAAAGGGTCCTAAACATAGGTAAACCCATGGGTTGACATCCCATACCCATTACATAAACACTAAACCCAAAAATTCCCTAAGCAGGGTTCGAGATCCTGCCATCTTTTCTTCACCTTCAACCAGCCTATCGAAGTCCCAAAAATGGTCAAGGGCCAACAGGCCCCCAACACTCACTTGTGAATCGTCCCGAGTCACTCTGATCTGGGTAACTCTGTCTCAAATGCCTCGAGCTTGGCTTGAGATTCTTCGACCTGTTGCTTCACCAGAGCCTCCTTCTCAATGAAATCTTGAATAACCTTCTCCATCATAGGTCCTTCCAAGTGTTGTTACACTATGGTGACCACTTGTTCCAGTCCTATGGTTACACTATGGTTACACTATGGTGACCACTAGGTCACTTCCATGACCTTACTTTGGATGGTATGGATTTGTTGTTGAACCATGCACTGTTCCTAGGATTGTTTCATCCTCTCAATCATTGGTAGTGGCTTCAATTGTGCTTGCACCGTTGTTTCTTGTTGCTTGGCCTCCTGAAGTTGTGCCTCCAGTGTCCTTAGTTCAAGGTCCTCTGCATGGAACTTGTAAGTCTGTGCACTTCAACTGTTGAGCTGCTTACATTCTAAGGCCAGTCCCTTAATTCTATGGATTGCGCTTCGGGTAGTTTCTTCTCTCTGGTCTCGCACTTCCTACGGAGTGCTTGTAACTCTAGTTATGCTATCCTCTATTGGAGTTATTGAATGGCTTCAAAAATATTCCCTACTTGTATTTCCACTGGGTCTTCTTCCATTTGTTCTAAGCCCCTCACAGAGAGAATTTCTCTAGTGACTGCCTTTTTAACTCTAATTTTCTCTGCAATCAGTTGTTCCTTCATCTTCTGTATATGCGCTCTATCCTCTGAAAACTTGGCTTGGATGTCATCCTTTTCCTATTGCACAACCCAGTGTTGTTCTCTGGATTCCTCTTTTTCTTGCTTTAAGGCCTCTGTGGCCTGATATTTTGCTTCCTCAACATGATGAAGGTGAGATTCATTTGCATCTACTATTCGACATAGCTTGGAAGGTTCATCTCCCAACTATGTTCCTTCTGATGACGAGCGCATAGTAGACACTACGTGGTTAGAGTGGAGGGCTTATTTTACCCCTTTCAATTTTGCTTCAATTCTTTCAGACATGGTCTCTTGTTTGGATTCATTGCTCTGTAAGATGTCTTCTAAGGTATCTGAGATAGCGATGATGATGAAATCTATGTCATCCATTGTTAGCATAGTCTGCATCTGTGGTTTAGTAGCTTTGGAATTCTTCCGTGATGTAGGTTTCATAGGGGAAACCTTTCTTTTATTGGAGGTCTCATCTTCATCAATAGGGTCCCTAGGAGGTGTTAATTTGCCTTGTTCTTGCTTGTCTTCTTCTCCTTTGTCCTCTTCCTTGTCTACTTCATCATCACCTCCCCCTCCAGGTGAGTCTGAAGTAGTCTCTTTTGATGCGTTGTTCAGGTCATGCACCTCTTCCTTTTTCTTCCTTCTACTATTGTTGGGTGCATCATACTCTTCGCGAGTAACCACCGAACTTCCAATGAGATTGGGTTCAGACAGTTCTTCCTAGTCGACTGGTATAAGGAAATCTGCAGACCATTCCTTAGTGATTTTTTCCATGTCCTCCTCTGTGATTTTATAGTATCTCTACAGCTCTTCTTTGTGTTTGTCTCCATGTGTAGTGATATAAATGAAATGTATATCGATGCGAAACTTCAAAAATGTTTTGAACCTATGCAATGTGCTCGACATCATCCAAGGGAAAGACTCAATAGCCTTCTTCAACTGTAGGTAGTATGTGTGGAACACCACGTTTGACTGCCATTTTTTCGCCATGTTGCTCGAATGCCAAAGCAAGATGAACTTCACAGCTAAGGGTTCTGATGGCTCAATCTCAGGGAAGGTCACACCTTCTGGCATTTCCCAAGCAGTGAAAGTGATGAGGATCAACAACCAACTGAAGTGGAACTCGTAGCCCTGATCCTGAGATTTGCGGTAGTCTTTCTCTAACTAGTTGAAGAGGTAGCTCACCTAGCTCATTTGTATCCCTTCCACACATTTTCCCGCGAGGTCAACAAAAAACCTTGTAACTTGCATGGGTTTGTTCTTCCTTACTATCTTACCAACGATCAACTGGCAGGCTAGGTGCAGTGCATTGCGCCATTCTGAATGGAAGCTACCTTGTATCTTCACTTCCCCTTTTCCAAATTTCCATAGGTATCTTTAATTTTTTGTGCCAAAGAATGATCTGTAGCCTTCCCTAGATAAAATTCTTATGGGTCTGGTCCTTGCATGCTTAATCCGGTGATCCGATGGATCAGTGCTAGATCTATGGCGATGCGTCTACCCAACCACATATAACTTCCATGGAATCAAGACAAGAGGAGTTTAATGTACACATTAACCTCTTGATGCCTTCCAAAGTGTGGTATCTTCACCATGTTCAAGATAGTGGACCTCGCGATGTCCATAGTCCACGGCTGGGGGATGATCTTCGACTTCTTGTGTGGGGATATAATTCCATGGTTCTTGCGATCTCCCAAGTTCAATTAACTAATATTCAACGCCATGATTTGTCCTAACTGTAGTCTAATTATGTGTATCCCCTTTGGGAGGTACACAGTGATCAAGGTGTAGTGGAAGTCCCTCGGGACAATGTCACGGCTCACCGTGCCACCCAGAGGTGGGATATAATCGAGAAGAATAGAAGGGATGAGCTTCACATTTGCCAAGTCATCACAATGCTTGGTTCATTTCTCTATCGAAACTCGGGATGGTCGAGATCCACGAGCAGTCAATGAGGATGCTTGCACTCCTCTCGTTGACGAAGCTTGGAATCTTGTAGACATGACCTTCTCATTCATGAGGTCTATGAGGATCTCTTCGACGAATTTCTCTACTTCGCTAAAGTCACCCAACATGCACACTCGAGATCAGGTTTCTCAGGTCGGTGATCAAATACTCAATGTAACAGAACGGGTGGTGAGATCTCAAATAGGTACATTGCAAAATCAACTGGTTCTCTATGGGCTCAAATAATCATAATTGGCAAAAGTGTTCTTGGTGAAATGCTCGACGAGATAAATATACAATCATCGCAATGGGATCCTCCAATGGGAAGGAATTCCTCAATCAATGCAATTCCATTTGTTATGGCTTGGTCCCATTGGTCTAATGGTGATCTTTCTGGCCATAACTGCAGTTCGAGCCATTCTGGAGCGTCGAGATAACGGTCGGGACGTCTTCAACAGTCATATTGCTTCTCCATGGATAAGTTCCAATCTTCGCTATTCTAATATCGCGACGAAGTTTCGTTTCTGCAAACATTCCTTCTGTGAAGTCCTCCCTGGAACTTCCTAGAACTTTTATAACTTTTCTTTCTTCTTGTTGAGATTTATGGATTTCTCTCCTGAAATCTGAGTCACCGGTTTCCTCTTTACATTATCATTCTTATCTCCTCTTGGCATATTAACTTCGCACTGTGGAGGGTCTTTCATATGGTTTGAGGGTAATAGTTCTTCTCTTTCTCAGGTAGGTGCTCTACTCTCTTGTACAGACAGGTGTTTCCAGTCTGCCTGTGTTCTTTCAACTTCGACGTTCAGATCTCTGGTCCTTAGTAGCTTCGACTGGTTCTCTTGTTCTTCCACTAAGTGCACTATTCTCCTAGCCATGAAATCCCTTAGTTCTTTCTTTTTTTGTTCTAGATCCTCCTCTTCTTGTTTCCTTCGTATCTGATCTTTTTCAATCCAAGTTTTCCCTAGAAAAATAGCAAATGGGGTGATGTTCTCAAAAAATTTAACAATATCAAATTCTTCCTTTGTCAAAGTTCCATGAGCACCCATAGATTTCTGGGTAATTATTCCACATAGGGTTATCATCTTTCCTCTAAACAATCCTATTCCTCCTAATGAAGGAACCATAGTAGGTTTTCCAAAAATTTCCCAAGTTCTTTCTGTCATGATATTCACCTATGTTTCCTCATCCAGAACATAGTCTATGTCGAAGTATCTTATTCTTGTTTCTATGCACTCCTTCTCTTTGAAGATCTCTGATAAGTTGATATCTTTGTGATCATTCAGGGATTCTTTTATCTGTAATAATGCAGTCTCTGATTCTTTCTGGGGTTCTATGATATCCTTAGTTTATTGGCCCGTCTCATGGTTTTCTTGTCTCATATTCATCTTTTCAACTTTAGCAATCATTCTAGGGAAATACAAAACTTCATGGTCCATAGATTTACAACAAAGACAACTAGGACCTCTACCAGGGCATTCCTTAGCAATATGTCCCAGTCTTCTGCAACTATAGAAAATATTTAATCCTATCTTTCTTTTAAATGACCCCCAACCTTTCATGTACTGCGCACTAGGATCACAGTAACTAGCCTGCAAAAAATAATATCTAGGATTCTGCATCCATTTGTTAGTCCAAACATTCTTTCTATGCATAGTAATAACACATCTTTCACTATTCTTATAAGATCTATTCATATCAAATATTCTTTCTTCTAGTTGTGCCCTAGTTTTCAGATTAGGACAAAATCTATTAGACATACCTAGATCCATTCCTTTGAAACAAACATGTTCACTTATCCTACCTTTATCACAGCACAAATATTTAATATCTTACCTTTTTTCTTTGGATTTGATTCCTTTCTTAACACAGAACTTCGTAGTCAAGTAGAATATTGTGCACTAAAGAAGAAGATCTACACATAGAGCTTTATTTTCTTCATTTCCCAGCAATTGCAGTTTCAGGTCCCAACAACAGAACCATTTGTCAGCATAGGGGCAGACCTAGGGTTCAACTCTTCAACAAATCACCAATAAAACCCTAAATACGAACCCTTTCGGCAACACCTGCAAAGCAGATGAAGTCTCACCTAGGTAGAGGCAAGGGTGGTTGTAGGACTCAAGTGTCTACAACCTAGATGGGACATAGATCTGTGATTACAACACTTAACAAAGCATTTAGTAGTTAATATTCATCATTATTTAACCCTTATTCACATCGAAGGTCGAAACCCTAGTTATAGAGAAACACAATATTCAACAAGATATAATACATCCAAGCACTTAGCATATAGAAATACATCAGATCCAACATTCATTCACATTACTAAGCTCTAAGCTATTATATCAAGTGCATCTAACATATATCATTGCAGTAAGCATACATCACATAAATAACATAACAATGATAATTCACAAAGCAACCACAACACAAGATATATGTGATTCGCCCTAGTGTGGGGATACATCCACCAACTCTTCTCTTCTTTTATTGTCTTATTTCAATATTCTACAAGAACATAGCCACAAGAACCCACTCTGGAGAGGATAGAATATCTGCGCGCACCTCGCCAGATCCTCCTTCCCCAAGCTAGGTTTAAGCATAAATCCTTCTTACAATCTGCACACCATCCTCTCGCAATCACTTGCACTTAGCTTTGTAATTTATTAACACATAGTATGCACAAAGCATCCAAAACTATTTGCACTTAGCTCACTAGCCACATTACACACTTAGGTCTCTCACCAAGAGTCTCTCTTACATACATCACCTAGATTTATATTTATACATTACAAATGGGGCTAAACATGGGTAAACCCATGGGTTGACATCCCATACCCATTACATAAACCCTAAAACCAAAAATTCCCTAAGAAGGGGCCGAGATCCCACGATATCCACTTCTCCCTTGACCAGCCTTTCGAAGTCCCAAAATTGGTCAAATGTGACCAAGGTTATCCAAAACTTGGTCAAGGGCCAACAGTTCCCATCGCATGGAAAAGCTGCTCAAAAAAGGCCATTTTGGCATTATTTCCCAACTCCATGCCATACAAGCAACTAAGACACCTTATGTGCCGCAAGACCTCCAATCCATCCTCTCTAAACATCAACTAGTATTTTCCACTCCCCAAGGACTCCCTCCTTCCCATGGTGTTCATGATCATTCCATTCCCCTTGTACCAGGAATCCTTCCTCCCAATATTCGTCCCTATCGCCACCCCTTTTCCCAAAAAAATGAAATTGAGAAAATGGTTCAAGAACTTCTTAACGCAGGCATTATCCACCCTAGTGCGAGCCCCTACTCTTCTCCTATGGTCATGGTCCCAAAGAAATAAGTTTATTGGCACATGTGTCCTTAATTCTGCAACCTCAACAAACTCACCATTAAAGACAAATTTCCCATTCCAATCATTGATGACCTCTTGGATGAATTTAGCAGAACCAATTTCTTTACTAAACTTGATCTTCGTTCTGGATACCACCAGATCCGTATGAAAGAGGAAGATATTCCTAAGACTGGATATAGAATTCATGAGAGCCACTATGAGTTTTTGGTCATGCCATTTGGCTTGTGTAATTCCCCCTCCACCTTCTAAAGCCTCATGAACCATGTATTCCATACTTTTCTCCGTCATTCTGTCTTGGTTTTCTTTGATGATATCCTCATCTATAGAAAAACCTAGACATACCATCTTGCTCATGTGGATCGAGTTCTCCATCTACTCTCTCAGCACCAAATTTTCCTAAAACCATCTAAATGTGCTTTTGGTGCCTCAGAAGTCGAGTACTTGGGTCATCTTGTTGGCAAGGATGACATCAGGGTGGATCCTAAAAAGATTGAAGCTATGCAAGACTGGCCTCACGCAAATACTCTCAAAAGCTTGTGTGGATTTCTGGGATTAACATTTTATTATCGCAAGTTTGTTAATAATTATGGAAAGATTGCAGCACCTCTCACTGCACTCCTTAAAAATATTTCTTTCACTTAGAATCCAGTAGTTTCTCAGGCCTTTCAAACCTTTAATATGGCCATGTGCACCACTCCAGTCATGTCCCTTCCAAATTCCATAAAGATATTTGTCCTAGAATGTGATGCTTCATGGAAAGGAATTCGCACTATCCTTATGCAAGACGGTCGGCCTTTGGCCTTTACCAACAAACAACTATCTGAACGAAATTTGGGCAAATCAATATATGAAAAGGAAATGTTGGCTATTCTGCATGTCGTTGATCTGTGGTTCCCTTATCTATTGGGGAAACACTTCCAAATTAAGACAGGTCATCAAAGCCTCAAGTATTTTCTGGAACAACGCATTTCCTCCCTAGAGAAACAAAAATGGGTGACTAAGATATTTGGATATGATTATGAGATAATTTACAAGTGAGGAAAATACAATGTGGTTGCGGATGCACTTTCCTGAAAATATGAAGATGAAGGATCCATTTTTTTTCTCTCCTTCATTGTACCAGATTGGCTCCAAGATGTTTTCCAGGAATGGATACACAATCCCAAAAATTTTCATCTGATACAAAAACTATAGTCCAATTCTTCAGTCCCCCTAGGGTATTCTTGGCTCCATGATGAGCTTCGATTCAAAGGTCATTTGTATTTAAGTAAATAGGAAAAACTTAAATCCACGGTACTTTCTGAGCTTCATGCTACACCCACAGTTGGGCACTCTGAGTTTACCAAAACCTATTACATGTTCAAACATTCTATTTTCTGGGATGGTATGAAACAAGACATTCATAATTTTGTAGATGAATGTGATGTGTGTCATTGCAACAAGGGAGAAAAAGTCAAATCTCCTGGCACACTACAACTGCTTCTGATTCCACCTGCTATTTGGAGGGATATCTCTATGGATTTTATTACAAGCTTACCTAAATTGGGAAATAAACCAGTCATCATGGTGGTAGTCGATCGCCTTTCCAAGTATTCTTGTTTCTGTTCTCTTCAACACCCATTTACAACATCCAATGTGGATCAACTTTTCATGGATCACGTCTTCAAGATTCATGGCATGTCGCATTCTATTGTTTCTGATCGCGACCCAAATTTCACTAGCAATTTTTGGCAAGAAATGTTCAAGCTTCAAGGTACCCAATTGCATCTCAGCACAACTTATCATCCCCAGACTGATGGACAAACTGAAGTTGTCAACAAGTGTTTAGACACATATTTGAGGTGTTTTGCATCAGAAAAGAAAAATCATTGGGCTCAATGGTTACCCCTAGTTGAATGGTGGTACAACACTTCATACCATACAACTACCCACATGAATCCTTTTGAAGTGGTATATGGAAAAAAACCACCTTCAATTCTCTCATATTTACCAGGTGTCTTGAAGGTCTAGGTGGTTGACTAAACACTTACAATTTGAGAGGATATTCTCTGTACCCTCAAAGAGAATTTGGTCATGGCCCATAATCGTATGAAGCAACAAGCAAATCAAGGTCACTCTAAACGTCAATTTACAAAAGGGGATCAGGTGTTTCTTCAACTACAACCTTACAAGAAAAATTCCCTCAAGGCCGACCATTGTCAGAAGATGGCAACTAAACTTTATGGTCCTTATACCATTCTCAAGCATGTGGGATAGGTGGCCTATCAATTATCTTTTCCCAGTCATTCTAAGCTACATATTATTTTTCATGTTTCATTCTTAAAGAAGGTGATTGGAACTAAGTGACAAACTCAAACCAACCTTCCCGATTTGGACGAAGAAGGATCCATTTGGCTACAACCACAAGAAGTTTTGGACCAGAGGGATCGTCGCTTGTGTCAGCGAACCATCAAGGAAGTGTTAGTCTAGTGGAAAGATAGAACTCCAGTAGATGCCACTTGGGAACCAACTACCATTCTGCAACAATTTCCACATCTCAAGCCTTGAGGACAAGGCTATTTTTAAGGGGGGTGACATGTTAGGGACCTAACCCCTCACATATGTAGAACAATATATTCAGATGTAATAAAGTTCAATATTAATAAGTCCTTGCAATAAAGTGGAATAAGTTAAATGTAAGAAGACCTAATAGAAGCTTCCGCTTCTAGAAGGATCTTCCTGTAGATGGTTCTTTTGATAGAATATTTAGTATAAATAGGAGTCAAGGGTATGAGAACCCTAGCTTGGATATTATTGTAATAGAGATCTGATCGGTTGGAGGTTTCCCCCTTGAAGAGGCCCGTGAACATTGCTATCAGAATCAAAGTGTTCTTTCTAATGTTATTTCGATATCATTTCAGTGTTATTGTGGTGTTATCGTGGTTATATTGTTATTTATCTTCCATTTCTAGCATTTTATTTTTGTTTTGCATACTTTTTATATATGGAATATTACAGGGCACTTCTCTATGATTCCAAATTTTAGGATTTTTCTAGGAAATCATAGACAAGGTGGTTGGGACCATATGAGATCAAGGAAGTCCATGATAATGGAACTGTCACTTTAGTTACCATCGACGAGTCTCGTTCTCCTTTTCTAGTAAATGGACATTGGCTACGGCTTTACCATCAGTCGCTTTCAAAAGAATCCTTTTGCTAAGAAGTAAGTAATGATCCTACTGTTCAGATTTTAGCTAACTACGAAGGTAACCCAACCGTTTCAACTCCATGAAATTGTTGTCTTTCCAGCACTGTACATATTGTATACATTTTTCTTTAAAGATTTGATCCAGTTTTAGGTTTTTACTTTCTAGGAAAGTCACTATAAAGAGATTTGGAAAAATAAAACTAGAAAATATGATTGTAATGAAATATAATTAGCACTTTTGTATGTTCCTTATTCAAAACTTCAAATTTCTCTTGTCTTACTTTGAAAAATCCATCGAATATAAACCTTGTTTTATACAGGAGATGAATATGTCATGTTCCGCAGCAAAAAGTCAGGCGACTAGACTAAAAGAATGCATGGCTGTAGTAAATAGAAAATGAATGCATGACACCGTAATGCATCCAATGTATTGTATTCCTCCGATCATTGAATAAACTTACCCATAAAATTAAATTTAGTTCATGACTAATCAATCCAAGATTTGCTAAAACAAAAATTTATGCAGGAGGTATCCAATTACTTAATTATATGGTTAAATTTGAACACCATCGTCATCTTCCTCGAACATAATAGTTGGTGTTCGCTTTATTGCGATTGTTTTTCCCTTTGTGGGTAGTTTTTCTCATTCGAACATAACAATTTTTGTTCCTTTTGTTGTGATTTTTGTTCCCTTTGTGGGTAGCGTCTTTCATTCGAACACAACAGTTGTTGTTCCCTTTGTCACGATTGTCGTTCCTTTTTTTTGGGTAGCGCTATTCATTGAAAATAAACAACTATTGTTCCTTTTTGCGGTTGTTCCTGTTATTGTTCCTTTCCTTTGAAAGTAACAATTTTTGTTTCCACCAACAATACGTGCTTCTGATACGTTCAGCCACTCCTTTGGGTATGAACTTCACTAACTAATTTTCAATAACATCACTTCTAATCATCATGGTGATGATTTGTCATTTTATTTTTGAGGAATATATAGCATACCTTATCAAACTATTCATGGATTGATTTTTCCAAATTATCTTAATATTTTCATAATCCTTAACCATCGTAATTCATTTCTTTCCCATATATATATACATATACTTGAATGATAATTTTCCTTCACATCATAATAAGGAGGCTATGGCACATTTTTACTTGCCATTCTTACACTTCTTATGCCATCCAACACTCTTAAGGAGTAGATGAGCCTCCCTTAATAAAGCCATATATA
>JZKD02S2250251.1:93251-112720 GCA_000966675.3 Picea glauca | reverse complement strand
ACCTATGTGCGGGTTAGGACCCTAACATGTCCTCCCCCTTAAAAACAACCTTGTCCTCAAGGCTTGAGATGTGGAAATTGTTGCAGAATGGTAGTTGGTTCCCAAGTGGAATCTGCTGGAGTTGTATCTTTCCACTGGACTAACACTTCATTGATAGTTCTCTGACACAGGCGATGCTCACACTGGTCCAAAAATGTTTATGGTTGTAGCTAAATGAATCCTTCTTCGTCTAACTCAGGAAGGTTGGTTTAAATTTGGAACTTAGTTCCAATCACCTTCTTTAAGCATGAAACATGAAAAATAGGATGTAGCTTCGAATGACTGGGTAAAGCTAACTGATAGGCCACCTGTCCCACACACTTGAGAACGGTATAAGGACCATAAAATTTGGGCGCTAGCTTCTGACAATGCTCGACCTTGAGGGAATTTTTTTTGTAAGCTTGCAGTCCAAGAAACACTTGATCCCCTTCTGCAAATTTACGTTCAGAGCAACCTTGATCTGCTTGTTGCTTCATCCGATTCTGTGCCATGACCAAATTCTCTTTGATGATACGAAGAATAGCCTCTCGAACTGTAAGTGTTTGGTCAACTGCCTGGACCTTCGAGACACTAGGCAAGTATGAGAGAACTGAAGGTAGCTTCTATCTATATACCACTTCAAAAGGATTCATGCATGTAGTTCTATGGTATGAAGTGTTGTACCACCATTCAGCTAGGGGTAACCATTGAGCCCACTAATTTTTAGTTTCCAAGGAAAAACACCTCAAATATGTTTCCAAACACTTGTTGACAACTTCTATTTGACCATCAATCTGGGGATGATAAGTTGTGCTGATATGCAATTGGGTGCCTTGTAGCTTGAACAGTTCTTGCCAAAAATTGCTTGTGAAAGTTGGGTTGCGATCAAAAACAAGAGAGTGCGGCATGCCATGAAGCTTGAAGATCTGATCCATGAAAATTTGAGCCACCGTGGATGTTGTAAATGGGTGTTGAAGAGCGCAGAAATGAGCATACTTGGAAAGGCGATCAACAACCACCATGATGACTGATTTATTTCTTGATTTGGGTAAGCCTGTAATAAAATCCATAGAGATATCCCTCCAAATAACAGGTGGAATCGGAAGCAGTTGTAGTGTGCCCAGATTTGACTGTTTCTCCCTTGTTGTGTTGACACACATCACATTCAATGACAAAATTATGAATGTCATGTTTCATACCATCCCCAAAAAAAGAACGTTTGACCTTGTCATAGGTTTTGGTGAACCCGGAGTGCCCCGCTGTGGGTGTAGCATGAAGCTCAGAAAGTACCATGGATTTAAGATTTGATTGTTTACTTAGATACAAACAACCTTCGTATCGAATCTCATCATGGAGCCAAGAGTACCCTAGGGAAGCTGGAGCATTGGAATGAAATTGTTGGATCAAATGCAAACTTTTGGGATCTTGTAGCCATTCATGGCGAACGGCTTGGAACCAATCTGGTACAATGAAGGAAAGAGAAAAAAGGGATCCTTCATCTTCATATTTTCGGGAAAGTGCATCTGCAACCACATTGTCTTTTCCTTTCTTGTAAATGATATCATAATCATATCCAAAGAACTTAGTCATGCATTTTGTTGCTCCGGGGAGGAAATGTGTTGTTACAGAAAATACTTGAGGCTTTGATAGTCTGTCTTAATTTGGAAGCGTTGCCCCAATAGATAAGGGAGCCATAGATAAACGACATGCAAAATAGCCAACATTTCCTTTTCATAGATTGATTTGCCCAGATTTCTTTCAGATAGTTGCTTGCTTGTAAAGGCCAAAGGCCAACCCTCTTGCATAAGGACAACACCAATTCCTTTCCCTGAAGCATCACATTCCAAGACAAAGGAATTTGTGAAATTAGGAAGGGCCAGGACTGGAGTGGTGCACATGGCCATCTTCAAGGTTTGAAAATCTTGAGCAGAAGCCAAGTGAAAGAGTTATTTTTTAAGAGAGCAATGAGAGGTGTTGCAATCTTTCCATAATTCTTAACAAACTTGCGATAATAACCTGTTAAGCCCAGAAATCCACACAAGCTTTTGAGAGTCTTTGGGTGAGGCCAGTCTTTCATAGCTTCAATCTTTTTAGGATCCACCCTAATGTCATCCTTGCCAACCAGATGACCCAAGTACTCTACTTCTGAGGCGCCAAAAGCACATTTAGACTTTTTCAAGAAAAGTTGGTGCTGAGAGAGTAGATGGAGAACTCGATCCACATGAGCAAGATGGTTTGTCCAGGATTTTCTATAGATGAGGATATCATCAAAGAAAACTAAGACAAAATGATGTAGAAAAGGATGAAAGACATGATTCATGAGGCTTTGGAAGGTGGAGGGGGCATTACACAAGCCAAAGGGCATGACCAAAAACTCATAGTGGCCCTCATGAGTTATAAAGGCAGTCTTGGGAATGCCTACCTCTTTCATACCTATCTGGTGGTAGCCCTAATGAAGATCAAGTTTAGTAAAGAATTGGGCACCACTCAATTCATCCAGGAGGTCATCAATGATAGGAATGAGAAATTTGTTTTTAATGGTAAGTTTGTTGAGGGCATGGAAGTCATGACACATTTGCCAAGAACCTTCTTTCTTCAGGACCATGACCACAGGAGAAGAGTAGGGGCTCGTAATAGGGCGGATAATGTCAATTTCATTTTTTTTCAAAAAGGGGTGACGATACAGATGAATATTGGGAGGAAGGCTTCCGGGTATAAGGGGAATTGAATGATCATGAACACCACGGGAAGTAGGGAGTTCCTGGGGAGTGGAAAATACCACTTGATGTTTAGAAAGGATGGCTTGGAGGTCTTGCGGCACCGAGGGTGTCTATGTTGCTTGTATGGCATGGAGTTGGGAAATAACACTAGAATGACCCTTTTCGTGCAGCTTTTCCATGCGATGGGAACTAATGATCTCAAGTGAACCGACGGTGATGCTTTGGAACTTATATTGGTGGCCCTCCTGGTCAAATTGCATGGTTAATTCCTTAAAATCCATGACAATGGGACCCAAATCCCTTAGCCAGTCTACACCCAACACAATATCACAACCTCCCATGTCGATAGAAAACATATGATATTTCAGGTGGTAGTCACCGATTTGGAGACGCACATTTTCACGACGCCCTCCACATTTTATGGAGCCACCATTGGCAATCATGATTTGGAAATTATTGACGGCATGGATGTAGCAATGAGTTTCTTGGGAAATGCAATGATGAATAAAATTATGGGTTCTTCCACTATCAACCAGAATGATGACCTTTTGATGCTTGATGTAATCAATTAGCTTGAGGGTTTCGGGAGCGGAGAAGCCAGTGAGATCATTGAGGGAAATGACCAATTCTACTTCGGGAGGGTCTGAGGGAGGGGTTATGTCAGTGGTTTCAGGTGACTCAGACACACGGGGAGTTTCAACATCCTCTTCTGAAATATTATCAGAGATGGCCATAAAAATATTTTGTTCCTTACACTTGTGGCCCGAGAAATATTTTTCATCACAATTATAACAAAGGCCTTTGAGTTGGCGTTCAAGCATTTCAACCCTGGTCAATTTTTGGATATTTAGTGGAGCGGAGGGAGTAGTGGGATGTACTGGTTTAGGGTGAGGGATAAAGGAGGGTTTCTGGTTTTGAGAAGATACAACCTGTTTTGATTCTTTATCTCTTTTAGTAGCCTCTACCCAACTCCTAGGCCGAGCCATGAGGACATGGGCCCGAATCTCATCCTTGAGGCCACTGATAAAAAACTCTCGGAAAAAGGCATCAGACATGCCCTCTGTCCGAAAATCTTGGCGCTCAAAGGTAGCTATAAAGTATTCCATTGTTCCTGATTATTTCAACTTTGTCAAACGACCCAAATGGGTGGTGTCAATGTCAAAGCGTTCATAAAGATCTACCACAAAGTGTGTCCAACCAATATACCCTTGACCGGAAGTTTTTCTCCATTTCCACCATTGCCAATGTTCTTGATCTAGATGGTGAACACCATACCAGAGTTTGGCCAAGTCATCTTTAATGTCGTATGAAGAGAAATAATGTTCCATTTGGGTTACCCAACCAGTGGGGTCTGATCCATCAAATTTGGTCACATCCACCTGTGGAAGGCGTAGGTCACATTGAAAGTGATGGTGCTGAAAGTTATGGGAATGAGAGGAATGTTCACCTTCAGTATGTGGAGGTGAGTCAGAGGATGGGTTATCTGTAGGGATATGCAGCTTGGTACAAAGTGTCGAAATGACAGATTCAAGCTGGGTGGTCAGGTCTTGTTTGATTTCCTCCATTGAGGATTGCATGGTTGTATTGACGGCGACAACATTGGCATTGAGTTGTTTCACTTCTTGTTGGGTCTCGGTGAGACTAGATTGCAAGGTATTGAAGCGAGATTCCAAGTCTTGGCTACGAGTATGGGTCATGAGGACGAGGGAACCGAAAAGGGGCGAGTGGGGTCAAAATTTTTGCCGAAAAATGATATGTATGAATATGATAAGGGTGAAGAGATGAATCCAATGGAATAGGTCTCAAATAATGGTGAAAAAAATTTCGTACTTTTTTTTTACACCTGCAGAGTTATACTCCGGTATGAAGAATATTGCAGTGATGAAATGCCCAAATGATTAACCAGGAATAAATGTGTAGACACTTGGCAACCCGAACATAGTTGCGCGGGAATAGATCTTGTTTGTTTTAATTTGTTTATGTTTCTGTCCCCAAGGGTTAGGCATTCAAGGGTTCTATAGACAAGGGTTTTCCCTATGCTATAGCTCTCTGATATACGTGAGGGGTCCAACAGTAGTACTCGGCCCAATATCTCAGGGCACTAACTAAGGAGGATAGATTGTACCCTTATTCGTACTACTCGACTACCCAGGTACTAGAAAGTATATTTTCAAGTGTTGTTCTCGGTGTCACTAAAGAAATCAGATGGTCGATCAGTTTATCTAAAGAGGGCTTCAGGAAATCTAGGTTGATCCATACATAGGTGTTGTCTGATGCGCTACCACTCGAAGGGGTACCAACGAGGGTTATAAGGGTGGCCAACAGATGTGCGCTTAACAACCACTTGTATTTCCTGCATGTATGAATCCCTCAACCATGGGTTTATGCACATAATGACATATCTCTGTGGCTTAAAGACGTTGGAATACGTCTCTACCCTGGAAAAAACATTACCCACAATTTCTGCCAAGGAAAGTGCTCTAATACCACTTGTAATATACCAGATATAAAAAGTATGCAGAACAGAAATAAAATGCTAGAAAGGGAAGAATAACAACAATATAACCAGAAAAATCACCACAATAACACTGAAATGATATAATAATAACAATAGAAATAGCACTTTGATTCTGAGAGAAATGTTCACAGGCCTCTTCAAGGGGGAAACCTCCAGTCGAGCAGAGCTCTATTACAATAATCTCCAAGATAGGGTTCTCATACCCTTGAATCCTATTTATACTAAATATGTCTATCAAAAGAAGCATCTAAAGGAAGATCCTTCTAGAAGCGAAAGCTTCTATTAGGTCTTCTTACATTCGACTTATTCTATTTTATTGCAAGGCCTTATTAATATTGACCTTTATTACACCCGAATATATTGTTCTACCTATGTACAGGTTAGGAACCTAACATAATGAGTCTCTCAACCCTTGTAATTACAATATCGTCAACATATAGCAAGAGTATGAGAGGATCCTCTCCAACCACAATGAAGTACAGGTTGGGATCTGCCTCACTCTTCTTGAAACCCAACTGCTACAAGTAAGCATCAATCCTAGAATACCAAGCTCTAGGACCTTGTTTCAGCCCATAAAATGCCTTCTTCAGTCTGCACACACGAGACACTCTCCCATGCACCTCAAATCCCAATAGATGCCCAATTCCTCCTCTTGTATGATACCATTCATAAATGTGGTATTCACATCCATCTAATGGATCCTCCAACCCATTTATGCTATAATAGAGATCATTGCCCTGATCGAGACATATCTAGCAAACTGAGCGGAGGTCTCATCATAATCAAATCCTTGAACCGGTGAGAACCATCAAGCCACAAAACAAGATTTGTACCTCTCAATGCTGCCATCTGCAACATATTTGAGTTTGTAGAGCCACCTAGAAGTCACCATTGACTTCCCCTCAGGTCTACGAACAACCTCCCAAACATCATTCTTCATGATGGAATTCTACTCTTCCATCATGGCATCTCTCCAAACCTGTTTACCAACAACCTCCTCAAAATTGGAAGGCTCAGAATCTCTGATGTTGCTCACAATCGCAATATAGATGCATAATCTCTCAGGATGTTTACTCTCGCTCACAGCCTGCCTGAGATTCCCCATAGATCCATCTGCCTCCTTCAGAGTGTCCTGAATCCACTTGGGATTCCTCCTCTTTGAAGTAGTGTCATGTGGAGGGGAATCCACCTGCTCAACCCCATCACCTGAAGACTGTCAACCTGAAGTAGAATATGGATCATAAGATCCTGAAATTTGAGGATCAATAATCTGTGATCCTAACATCTATGGCCTTGTGCCCTAAGGACCAGTCGTCACTGAAACTAGTGGACTTGAACTTTGTTTCACTGAAGTATGTTGTGGACTCACCTGAATCTAAGGTGTTGATTTCTCACCCTTTTCAGTCCCTCGTGACTTCCTAAAGGATCTATCCTCCTCAAATATCACATCGCTTCTCACAATTATCTTCCTCAAGGAAGGGATGTATATGCGGAAATCCTTTGAAGTTTCATTATAACCAACAAAAATCCCCTTTTCTACTGTGGGATCTAGCTTTTTCCTCTTCTTAGAAGGGACATGTGAATATGTAAGGAACCCAAAAATCCTAAAGTGCCCAACCTCAGGCTTCTTCCCAGAAAAATCCTCCTCAAGAGTCTTATTCCCCAATTCTTTGAGTGGAATCATGTTCTGCAGATAAACTATAGTGTAACATGCCTCGGCCCAAAGAAAGAGTGGCAACCCCTAACCATGCAACATGGATCTCGTAGCCCCATATATGGCCATGTTCTTCCTCTCAGCGACCCCATTTTGTTGTGGGTTGTAAGGAACAATCAAATCCCTATTGATGCCCTCTCCTGCAAAGAAGTCATTAAAATCCTTGGAGGTATACTCACCCCCATTATTTTTCCTCAATACTTTGATTTTCCTCCCAGTCTGGTTCTCCACAAGAGATTTGAACTCTTGGAACCAATTGAAGACCTGTCCTTTGGTATTCATTAAGAAAATCCAAGACTTCCAAGAAAATTCATCAATGAATATGACATAGTACAAACAACCACTCAAAGATGCAGAAGACATATGACAACATACATCAGAATGAATTAGATCAAGTATACCTGTTGCTTTGTTTTCATTGCTTGGAAAAGAAGTCTTGATGTACTTTCCTAAAGCACACCCCTTGCACAATTCCTAGTGCTCTGTACTGAACTCTGGAACTCCAGTCACAATCTCCCTCGATATCCTTAGAGCCCCATGATGCAAATGCACTAGTTGGTTGATACATGAGCTTGTACAAATTCTCATGTCAAGTTTCAATCACTTTGACCGAAGTGATACTGGACCCCTTGGGAAATAGGATCACCTGTCCATCATGGAACAACACCTCATATTCCCTCTCTTCAATAGTAGAAACTGAAATAAAGTTCTTCTTCAATCCAGGAACATATAGGACATCTCTCAACAATATGGGAGGTTGAGACTCCCTTTGAAATGATATTGTTCCACTACCAACTACCTTGACCACTCGGTCATATCCAAGCACTACCTCAAGATCACCAATCTGTGTAAGATCTGTCAAAATCTCATGAACACCTGTCATATGGCGAGAGGCACCACTATCAATATACCAAACACTAGAATGTGTGGCTCTAGTGGAAAGACACACCACTAAGGAAAACTCCATGTCAAACTTGGTGGAAAACTCCTCCACCTATGCTAAAGCTGCAATCTATTTCTTCTTCTTATTAGGAAATTGTCCTGCATAGTGCCCAAACTTGTGACATGCAAAGCACTTGACTTTACTCATGTCCTTATTTCCTTCACCCTTTGGTTTGTTCCCTCCCTTGGGACCCCTTTTGAACCTCTTCTTGCTATTAGCAGCAAGAGCCACATTCTCCTCATCATTACCAGTAGATGAACTACCATGAACATACCCTCTACAGGTTTCCTCCTGAACAAAGTAATCCCAAAGACGGTCCCACTTGGGAATATTCTCCCTTTCCACAATTCCCTCAACAAAAACAACCCATTGTTTGGTCACCCCATTCAATGCTTTCCTCACAATTTCACTATCAACCATGGCCTCCCCAACAACACCAAGTTCATCTCTCACTTGTGTCAACCTGGTAAGTTATGTGACTGCATTTTCAGCCTTGGTCATTCTAATTCTTTTCAGTTTCTCTCTCAAAACCATCTTTCGATTCTCATTTGTACTTTGATACAACTTCATCAAGGACTCCCACATATCATAGGAATTTGTCTTCCCTGTCACATGTGGAACCAAATGGTCCTTGATGGCATCAAGGATGATTTTCTTAGCCTTGATGCTCTTCTTGGTATAGGCTACCAGAAGTGTAGCATCTATAGGTATTGTTACTAGGTTTGTATTATATTTCTCAACAATGTCCCACAACTCACTCTCATGTAGAAGAAAAATCATTCTCTCCTTCCAAGCACCAAAATTCACTGCCCCATCAAGTCTGTCCTCATCTCTGAAACTTGTAGCCATTGACCCTTCTCAGCTGAAAAAAAACAAATTAAAAAATTATGTCTGGTGAAGTAACTTTTGTCCTACTCTCTATATGGTTGATTTAATTATGCATTCCTCTTCAACTCAACTCTGATACCATGTAAAATTTTCAAACCCCACCCAGTTTCAAGTCTCACTGAGACTAATCGTAGTTTAATGCCAAAAACCCAATTTTATGACAACAACAATTTCTTAGCATATACACAATTCTCATAAATGAAACATGAGGATTCTGAACAACATTAAATGCAGAAATAAATAATTATATTAGTAGCACACTAACTTAGAAATAAATGCACAGATATTTTTGGTCTAACATTGACCCTAGAAAAACCCACAAGGGGAAAACCAGTGAAAGGGGATTTTTATTATTTCATAGCTCCGAGAGAATTTATTACAACAATATTTATCTTCAGAAATAAATTACAGACTTATCTCAAAAACCATGCCAAGTTTCCTCCTCGGAATCTGAGCTAAATACTCTTAGAAATGCGTGCCATAATTTCCTATACAAATGCACAGGTCAACTCCTCGATTTCTATTCCCTTAAAAAAAATTCCAGAACAACAACCCAAATTTTTTTCCTTGAAAGTATAGTACGAGTACCTAGGAAAGTGTGCCAACTCTCCAGAATTAATGTAACGGCCTCTTCTCGATATCTATGTCAAAAAAACAGCAATACGACCTCCACAAATATGTATCATATGGCCCAGAACTTCCATGTACCTTCTACTCAATATTTGTGTTGTAGTTTTGTTTCTTGGAATCCATGCCACCTTTAGAAAATATCATCTCTACTTCAAATCGACTTCTATCTCTCAAACTCTCTCCAAAATCATCTCAACAACTGAAATGTGAGGCGCCTCCTTACCCTAATCGACTCAATGAGGGAATGTGAAGAGTTTCTTAATCCAATGGTTGAGATTAGATTAGATGAGTAGTTGAGATTTAATTTCCATTCACTTAGCCCCTTCACTTAAGTTATAAAGTCACTATTAATTCATATCACATGAATTAAATGACTAGGGTCCACTTTAGACATTTTCCCACCCCCTAGTTTCCTAAGTGATGAGAAACACTTGCCTAGGTAATTTTTTAACATAGATGTCTAATAAGTAGTAAGCATTCAACTTTAATGAATGCACTTTCTCCTTGTATTATTGAATCACTTTCTGGAATGATATGAGACTAAGGAGCCTTAATTTACGTGGCACTGGATTTGGTAAAAGTGTTACTTGATGAATTCTAATAATTTGATCTTGATTTGGATTGAAAAATTATTAAGTATTCCTTTGTATTTATGGTTGCTACCCATAAATATTAGTATTATGTTGTTCATATCAATTATATAAAGGTTTAACTAATTGAAAATAAATTAAACTAGAATAAACATCTAGATAAGTATAGCAGAGTGGTATAATTGAATTGGTGACTAAATGGTTTTTTGTACAGTATATTATATTTTTATTGAGTTTCTACTAGTATTGGTTGATCCAGATTTTATGAGTAGAATGAAATGAATATAGATTATTAAAATATTCTTAACATGGAATAACAAAGATACAGTAAAATTGGTTCTCTATTCAATAAGGAATTAAGTTGAAACTGTAAAATGCAGCGGAAAACAAGCTTGTTGGAATGGTGGCGGCTTATCTCTCAGAAGAGATGTGTCAACTTCGTTCATTCGCAAGAAGATGATTACAATGAGGCTCTAAAGGAATTTTTAAAATAAACAAGAATTTCAAAAACCATAGACATAAAAAAACCTACTCCTAGGAGATGAAGCGCCAAAAGTCATGTGGGCCCCGTTTGGGTAAGCTAGTACATCAACTTCCTGGGGTCGTAACTTTTGCATATGATCTTTGCTTTAGGCGCATGATAGCCCGCTGGAAAGGTATAACTGAGAAGAATGATTTTCGACTAGCCCATGTTAGTGCCTCTAGTAGTCACCTGGGCCCCAAATCCCCAAAAAAACGTTGTTTAGGGCCTCAAAACGGCCCCAAAAGTTTGGAACCCTAAAAACTGTCGAAAAATTGCCAAGGTGGAAAAATGTTTTTCGAGCCAGTGGAATAGGTGGGTGGCCACCAATATCCACCCGGATCATTGGCTTACCTTGTGAATATGACAATTAAATTGCTTTCTTTTTGGGTTAATTCTTAGTCATAATTTTTGTCGAAGTTACTCGACAAAATCTAAATAGAACTAAGCCTTGTGTTAAATTGGATTTACAATCATGTAGTTCTCTATTATAGGTTCTTAAGATAAGGTTGTTACTATGGTATCATTAAATTTATTGTTAGTGCACGATGTCACATAGACTTGATCAGTGCAGGTAACATTATACTTTTGGATATCTCTATGGTTAGGCTTAATGAGTGATAGTCGTGAAATTCTCTTGAAAAGATAAATAAAGAATTATTGTTATTGTGTGAATATACACCTTATTTTAATAATTATTAACTGTTATTATGTATATATATCTAGATCGATTTTTGTTGGTTTTGAAATAATATAAACTCTTGATAAAATGCTAATTATCTAACCAAATCCCTTCAAATTTAGTACTTTGTGTAAATTGATGATTCTAGCCTTGAATTGTGTAATATAGAGTTGGAGTTATGGGATTTAGATACCTCCTTGTTCCTCATAATAGTTTCCAGTACTGAGACCTTAAATGGTCAAAATCAATCAAATGGATCCTGGACTTGAGCGTTGATTAAGTGTCTTGGAGGTCCTAACCTTGCAGGGTAGGTTGGCGGGTAAACATATTTTGTCATCGTCTGTGTTATGATTGAGTTATTAGTAATAGTGATGATGGATATAATTCTTGTCGTGTAATGATGTAGGTGAGAATAGTATGTGTAATATTAATGTATGTTATTGTGGCATATCAATTGTGCTAATTGTTGTTGTTGTTTAAAAAAAAAAATTACCACTACTGTACTCACTTACTTTAATGTCATAATGGAGAGGACATTACAATATGTTATGACATTATAATCAAGAATCGCAAGGTAACCGCAACTTCATGACATGAAAGAAGGTTATATCATCATGCCTAGGTAAGTGTTACACATGGAGTATCAATGAATTAACTTGGAGCATCAAGCTGCATTGATACTTAAACATTTACAAGAAGCTGACGCGAAGTCGCGACCCTCGTGGTCCAACTCGCTCTTACTAGGACCTTCTTTCACACGGCCTGAAGAGTCTAAGACTCTTTCGAATCCTCTCGGGAGTTCTTAATACCCACAGCTATTTCCTTAGCGATCTCCCCTTCGCGTATCGGGAAATCGGAACTCGCGAATTCGCGCGTTCGACGCCCACGAGATCGGGTCTTTCAATTCCCCGAACTCCGAATGCCAATATACACGTGCGCTAATCCTGCGCCACGTCACCTCCTCTCTCCACTCTTATCAGGAATCGCGGGATCGCATTTTCACCGTCACAAATTCCTTGCAATGAGGATTGTCGAACGTCGAATCCCGACCTTCCGGGATCTCATGCCACCTGTCCCTTGGATAATCGATGGCCCTGATTAAATCGAGAAATCGCTACTCGCGATTTCAACGAGTATGAAACTCTTGTCTACACAAACCATGATATGCCAATATGCGATGGCTATGGGTTCTCCCTGCGCTCAAGGGTTAAATCCCTCGCTACTTCTCCCAGATATGACGGCCTGCGGGACTTCGCGATCCTCCACAGCGATCCCTAGCCGACGATTCTCCTCCTTGGGGTTTCTCCTTCTCCAAAGCTCCGCCCTGTTCGGAACTTCTCCTGGATCTGTTCCCACAGTATTCACAACAAAACTATCCCTCCTGAGTTTAATTCCTTTGACTCCTTCAGATATTTTTGTCATGCTTTCCTTACTCAACCTTCAACAATCCTCTAACTGTTGAATTCTTGTGTGCAAAGTGCTATCTGTCCTAAGCTTCTCCTGTAGCTTCGACCTCTACAGAAGCTCGTTTCTTGTTCTCTTTATCCCGTCGATGGAGAATACAATGCCTCCTGGCAGTCTTCCAACTCAAGCAACCTATTGCTGAGTGCTCTGGGTATTCAGTAACTCAGTAAAAGTTCCCTCAAATGACCTTCACGCAGATGATAGAACTCAATGAGTTCTTTCCTCCTATGTTATCTGCACACTCCCTCAACGCACCCTTAGCGGAGTATCTCTACCAAAGAACACCCAACAGTTACATTTTCTCCTTGCATTTACCCACTTCGCTCGATGTCCTCCAGACGGAGCTCCTCAGAATCTTCAACAAAATTCTGGTCCTTCAGAACTCACAGCAGAGTTCTTTCCTTACACATGCTCGATCCCCTCTTGGTAGAGCTCCTACAGAACTGCTCAGAGGTTCTGTCCACAACAGCGTCTCGGCTACACTGCCTTGACTCTTGAGGTTTTCAGTAACCCCAAAAGTCTTCCTTCTATATGAGGTGATGATTTCAGTCCTGTGCCTCAGCACATCTCTGTCTGACTCCTCAGAGTTCTGAAGTGCATCCTCTGTGCACTGGTATTCAGAGTCTCAACACTCTGTCACGCCCTCATGGCATGAAACCTCAAATACCTCTCGAACCTGAAATCAAACACACTCCTTGCAATGGCATAATCACAATACACAATGCAGTACATAGTGAACACACACAGAGACATGCATATAATGACTGAAAATGCAGGAAAAACTGCTCTGTATTAATAATGGAAAATGCCTGTATATTTTACAAGGTGTTCCTCGAGCTCCCTCTCGGCTCTCTCTTCTGCTCTACTGGCCTCTTTTTTTTAAAATGAGATCTGAATATCTCTTTTACCTGAGGGGCTCTTAGCGCTTCCCTCCAGGATTTGCCTACTCTAATTAATTACAATCAATGGTTGTCTAGTCTGCTATCCAGAACTAGATCTCAGCCGATCTACACTAAATGTCTATCTTATCTATAGCCTGTGCAAGGCATGGTTCTCCTGGATCACCAGCCTAAGACATTTAATTACATTGAATTTCAAATTAAAAATGAGGTTGCGCCTCCCTTCAGCTTTTGAAATGCATGCGCGCCCACGTGGTTGGTTGGTTGGATGGCTGCATGGAGAGATGCTCCTGCATCATACTCCACAGCTGCAAAAATCATGAGCTCCTGCTCATGAGCTTCAGGGCCATAGACCACCTGGGTCCCAAACAAGTCTTTGGAGCTTTCCATCTGCTCCATTTTGTTGTTGTTGCTTCCGCTGCGCTGCTGCTGCTGCCTTTTCTCTACCCAGCTTCTCTTCGTTGGTAGTCTGCGCTGACCTCAACATAAGATCCCTGATCTCCATGATCACCTCATCCAGCTGCTCCAATGGCTGGTTTTTCTATTGCAGTCTCCTCAGCTGCAAAAATTTTTGGCACATGGGCAGATTGCTATGATCTCCCACGCTATCTTCTCCATCTTCATCTGTGGCCTTCAATTGCCACTCTGTTGCAGTCTTCAGCTCTATAGTCTCTTCTTGACTGTCCTGTTTCTCAGTCATCCTCTTCTCTGACAGCTCGAATTCTGTCAGTTCTCTTGTCGGTTCTGGATTGTTCATCCAATCCTCCAGCATCTCCAGCTCCATCTCCCATGGAGTAATAAATCTATTTGCTTGTTCCTCGGCTTCTTCTACTGCTATCTTCAATGCTATAGCGCTCTCAGCTTGCTGGCTGAATCTGTTGAGCCATTCCTCGAAATGCTCATCCTCTTTCCCTCCATCCACTTGGGCAGTCTCAATCATCTGCACCAATTCAGTCATCATCAGTTGTGATTGTTCCTCTATTGTTGCTGCATCATCTGCAACAAAATTTTTTGCCTCCTCTGGGGAAAATGGGAGGAATATTGAAATTCTCCCAATCATTACCCAACTCAAATCATCCTCTGTCAGCTGCATCGGCTCATCTACATGCGAGCTCATCTGCTCTGTCATCTTTTCTGACTGTATCAAACTCGCTTCGGAGTTCATGAGACCCTCAGATAGTCTCATTTGCTCGTCTCTGCCCTCCTGGCAATATAAGACGCTTTCGTTGCTTTCTCGGTGGACTTCGATGCTTTCACTGCCCTCCTGGCAGTCTTTGAGATCTTCATCTAATCTCCTTACATTTCCCAACTGGCAATGCAAAAGTTCCTAGCTTTCCTCACGACAGTCTATGAGATCCTCAACTGATCTCAACCTGTTGCCCTCTCGGCAATCTGGAATTTCTTCTTTTCTGTCTTCATGGTAGTCTTCGAAATCATCAGACGACTCCAATTCATTCCCTGTTCCCTTGTCCATCTGGCAATATGGAAACTTTCCACTACTCTTCTGCCAGTTTATGAGATCCTCAGATGATCCCAAATTATCTTCATCATCATTCCAATCATCGAGACCCTTTCCAATCTCTGGCCAACAGTAATCTATCATCTCTTCTTCTGTGGCCTTGAGGTCTTCAACATACCTCAACCATTTCCTTAACAACCCCTACTATCTTTTGACCATCAGTTCCCTGACTGGCCATTTAACCTTTGGCATCTTCATGGGCCATTCATTAACCCATCTCAGCTTTTTATTCTGCCGCATCCTCATCTCGAGCTCCTCCATCTCTCGCTTTATGTCAGCGAGCTCTTTATCCATCTCTGTTGCGTTCATCAGCTTTGGACTCTTCCTCTCAGCATGCTTATGGCCTTCAGTAGCCATGCTGTTGTTTCTATCTGCCTCCTGGACAGATCTGTTGCTGCCACTCCTGCAATCCTGAGTGCTCAGCTTCATCCTACAGTCTCCCTCTGACTGTCTACGGACTGCTACTTTCCTGCAAGAAAGTCCCCACAGAGTTCTCAGCAACATTGTCTTCCTTCACCTGCAATATACAGATGAAATCCTTCTCTGATACCACTTGACGTGAAATCGTGTGTATCAGAGTGCTTTCCCTTTCTCCTTTCCTTCTCTCGCCTAAGATATACAGATAAGATTTCGAGCTCTGATACCACTCTGACGCGAAGTCGCGACCCTCGTGGTCCAACTCACTCTTACCAGGACCTTCTTTCACATGGCCCGAAGAGTCTAAGACTCTTTCGACTCCTCTCGTGAGTTCTTAATACCCACATCTATTTCCTCGGCGATCTCCCCTTCGCGTATCGGGAAATCAGAACTCACGAATTCGCGAGTTCGATGCCCATGAGATCGGGTCTTTCAATTCTCCGAAATCCGAATGCCAATATACACGTGCACTAATCCTGCGCCACATCACCTCCTCTCTCCACTCTTATCGAGAATCGCGGGATCACATTTTCACCATCGCAAATTCCTTGCAATGAGGACTGTCGAACACCGAATGCCGACCTTCCAGGATCTCGTGCCACCTGACCCTTGGATAATCGACGGCCCCAATTAAATCGGGAAATCGCTACTCGCGATTTCAACGAGTATGAAACTCTTGTCTACACAAACCCCGATATGCCGATATGCGATGGCTATGGGTTCTCCCTGCACTCAAGGGTTAAATCCCTCGCTACTTCTCCCAGATCTGACAGCCTGCGGGACTTCGCGATCCTCCACAGTGATCCCTAGCCAATGATTCTCCTCCTTGGGGTTTCTCCTGCTCCAAAGCTCCGCCCTGTTCGAAACTTCTCCTGGATTTGTTCCCATAGTATTCACAATGGAACTATCCCTCCTGAGTTTAATTCCTCTGACTCCTTCAGAGATTTTTCTCACGCTTTCCTTACTCAACCTTCAACAATCCTCTAAGTGTTGAATTCTTGTGCGCAAAGTGCTATCTGTCCTGAGCTTCTCCTATAGCTTCGACCTCTACAGAAGCTCGGTTCTTCTTCTCTTTCTCCCGCCGATGGAGAATACAATGCCTCCTGGCAGTCTTCCAACTCAAGCAACCTATTGTTGAGTGCTCTAGGTATTCAGTAACCCAGTAAAAGTTCCCTCAAATGACCTTCACGCAGATGATAGAAATCAATGAGTTCTTTCCTCCTATGCTATCTGCACACTCCCTCAACGCACCCCTGGTGGAGTATCTCTACCACAGAACACCCAACAGTTACGTTTTCTCCTTGCATTTACCCACTTTGCTCGATGTCCTCCAGACGGAGCTCCTCAGAATCTTCAACAAAATTCTGGTCCTTCAAAATTCACAGCAGAGTTCTTTCCTTACACACGCTCGATACCCTCTTGGTAGAGCTCCTACAGAACTCTTAAGAGGTTCTGTCCACAACAGCATCTCGGCTACACTACCTTGACTCTTGAGGTTTTCAATAACCCCAAAAGTCTTCCTTCTATATGAGGTGATGATTTCAGTCCTGTGCCTCAGCACGTCTCTGTCTGACTCCTCAGAGTTCCGAAGTGCATCCTCTATGCACTGGTATTCAGAGTCTCAACACTCTGTCACGCCCTCATGGCATGAAACCTCAAAGACCTCTCGAACCTGAAATCAAACACACTCCCTGCAATGGCATAATCACAATACACAATGCAGCACATAATGAACACACACACAGACATGCATATAATGACAGAAAATGCAGGAAAAACTGCTCTGTATTAATAATGGAAAATGCTTGTACATTTTACAAGGTGTTCCTCGAGCTCCCTCTCGGCTCTCTCTTCTTCTCTACCGGCCTATTTTTTTAAAATGATATCTGAATATCTCTTTTACCTGAGGGGCTCTTAGCGCTTCCCTCCAGGATTTACCTACTCTAATTAATTACAATCAATGGCTGTCTAGTCTGCTATCCAGAACTAGATCTCAGCCGATCTACATTAAATGTCTATATTATCTATAGCCTGCGCAAAGGCATGGTTCTACTGGCTCACCAGCCTAAGACATTTAATTACATTGAATTTCAAATTAAAAATGAGGCTGCGCCTCCCTTCAGCTTTTGAAATGCATGCGTGCCCACGTGGCTGGCTGGTTGGCTGGCTACCTGGAGAGATGCTCCTGCATCATAAGCACATCATGGTTTGTTGAGCAATCATCATGTATTAATTGGAGAATGAAAGGACTTAGTTTGGATCTGAGAAAAGATGCATGATATCTCATGTAGGAATGTATATGATACCATTGTGAGGGTATCCAAAGTATCCTACCCCTGAGAGGGTAACATACCTCAAGGGATTGGATGCCATGTGTAATTGTGTATCTAAGAAGCTTGATCACAATTCTATACTCAACAACATTGTTAGTTGTTGACCCAAGAAAAGCGCCTCTGAAAGTTACTAATTGGCACATGGGTGAATAAATCACCCAAGCTATGAAAGAAAGGTTCTGGGTGTGATGGATAACACTATCCATGAACCCTATGAAGACCAAAGAGTCCCATTGCATCTACCAACCAATAAAATGCACGATAATCAAAACCAAAGAGAAATAAATGAAACTAAAACTAGTCCTAAATACTACCAATATATAATAATTACAAAGAATAGACGTCTAAGCATTAATGCTCAAGTGTATTACTTCATGAGATAGAGCCCATTTCTTAATCCTCCAACTCATAAGGTCATTTTCTTAGGGAATGCCTCACAATGTAAGGGTCATGCCACATCAGATTAAATTTGTCTTCCCCCAAAGCGTCGTTGTCCTAATCACAGACCAAGACAAGTTCTCCCTCGGAAAAGATCATCGGGTAGATAGACTTATCATATTGACTCTTAACATGTTTTTTGTGTGCCTCGTTATCTATGTTAACATCATGGTGTTGCTCATCGAGATGTTCCATGTGAATAAGATGCATATCTAACTTTGACATGTTGAGAAGAAGATCAACAATAACCTTCAATGAGGGTATTTCACATTCAATCGATATAATTGCCTCCACCCCATGTACGATTTGGAAAGGTGAAAATCCTGTAGCAGTCTTGAACAAAGTTTGATATGCCCATAATGTTGAATAAAGCATCAAATTCAAATTTGATTTGGCCGCATTGACAATTCATTGAAGGATACTCTTGAGATACTTGTTGACACCATCTACTTGATCATTAGCCTATGCATAATAAGGAGATGAATCTTCCTTCTTGAAACCTAACTTCGATGCTAACTTTGACATCATTCGGTTCTAGAAGTGAATACCATGATCAATGATAATATATTTCAAGACTCCAAACCTATTAACGATTTGATTGAAAATGAAAAGCGTTGCAGTCTCATTGTCATTCATAAATGTAGGCATGGAAGTTTCAACAATGAAAACTCAATTTAAAAACTACTATGATCGTAATCTTTTTGGTTTGACTGGTGGCAACACTTTACTTTGGAATAGAAATTTGTTCCTTGTATGCTTTGTTTGGTGAGACACAATTATACAATCATTTCATTATAGAATAAAAAATGAAATCAATTCCATTCAACTTTCAAACAAACAAAATTGTAAAATTAATCCAATAATAGTAAAGAACATGCCTATGTAAAGAGAAACATCATAAACAAGAATGAAAAGAGTTTTACAGTTTGATAAATAATTATTTGAAATGAAAATATGAACAAGGTTATCTACAAAAAATTTGGCCTCATACCTATTGAAGTGGGCCCTCCTTAAAAAAGACTTAGCAAACACAACACTCAGCTACAACACTTAAGACAATAACTCATAAAAATCAAAGGTAAGATGCATATATTAATCAAACACTAAAAGTTACAGAGTATTCATACTATTCTCTCCATTATTTGTATCCTCAAATGTGAGAGTGATGGTATATAT
>JZKD02S2250251.1:58911-71345 GCA_000966675.3 Picea glauca | reverse complement strand
TATATATATATATATATATATATATTACAGATTTTATTTAACTAAGGTATCTCCTTTTTTTCTTAATCTACCAACTATTGTGAGGGGTGTAGTTTCACCTTAACAATGATCGCAGAGGATGTATGTCAAACAATCCAACACCTAATTTTATCGAGGAATAAGTTGTTCTTGTGTAGGATGAAGCACTACTTGAGTTCTATTTATCATAATTTGCTAGGTAGTTGTTAATGGCTTTTTTTTCTCTTTCTTAAATTTTAGTTCTCAACTATTTGAATCGAAATAATATATCAAGCTCAAACTATTGTAACCCCAAGTTCTCAACTATTGTAACCCCAAACTGGAAGTTAACCTACATTGTTGGATGTCTTGATATCTCATTTCACTGTCCAGTATGAACTAGTCCTTGCTTGAAATAAATGTAATCCTTTCCTCAGTTCCAGTTGTCCTTAGTGGTAGTTTTGTTACCTGGATGGATAAGAATTATTTTAATGAAACCTTATTATCTTGTCTCTTTCTTGTTAAAAAAAATACATAATGCCTGGAACAATTTAAATTCTCCCTTGTTTACCAAATGCTTCTCTAGTGTTGTTTGTCATTGATGCTTCTGATCAATAGTGTTCCTTGTTTAATTTATTTTCTTCTGGCAAAGAGAGCGGATCTCATGCTCATTCGTATATATGTTGGTTGCGCCTTCACAATTCCCTTAAACAACTCAGGTATTTTTAAGTTTGGCCTAATTTCTAGATTTATCTTGGGTCGGGATATGTATCGCCTCTTTCTCCTTTTATTTATTGCGCTTCTTCTCGACAATTAGAATTTTAGAGTATTTAAACTAACCATGCATTTATTAATAAGGTCTAGGAATCACTTTTTACATATACAATTGATTCCTCTATATATATTTATATCGAAATATATATTTAATGTAATAAGAATAAAGGTTTTGTTATATAAAAAAAAGGTGTATTAGATTATTTAATAATGTTAATGATTCTTATCTTAACTATTTAATCATTAATGTAATAAGAATACATGTATTGTTATATAAAAATATGAAAGGTGTATCTGATTAATTAGGTTTAAAGGTATATTGATGATTCTTGTGTTATTTATTTTAAACATTAATGTATTAATGATACTTGTATTACTATATAAAAATTAAGAACTACATTGATGATTTATATTTCGACTCATGTTTGACATAAGTAAATTGATGTACAAGTTGTGCAAACTCCAAGTGAGGTAGACACGAAGATTTTACATGAACTCTGTATTTTTCTCTAAATAGAATCACTTAGAACTAGTGTTAGACTATCCAGTAATATATATATATATATGATTTGTATTTTTGCGTAGGTGAAGTAATACTTTAATTGCATCTTTTAATGTTGAAAATAGTGTGTTGTTAAACTTACTCTACACTTTTTCATCTAAGTGATTATATTCCTTGTTTACTTACTCTTTAAGGTTTATACCAAGAGGGTCGTTTCACTTTAGTTCTTATTTTGCTTCCTGCTTCCTTGAACTTATGCTTTCTTCTCTCGTTTTCAACACATTTGTTTCATCAATATTTACATTGTTGCTTTCCACTACTTTGTTGAGTCTTAGGTTGTAGCATTTGTATGCATTGTTTTTGCTTGAGTAACCAACCAGTATGCCTTTATCAACTCAAGAGTCAAAATTTCCAATCTTGTTATTGTATCTTTTATGTAACATTTGTTTCCAAACACTCTAAAGTGATTGAGGTTTGTCGGTCTTCCCTTCCACTGTTCATATGGAGTCTTGTCATTGTTACTTCTAAGCATTCCTTTATTCAAGATATGGAAGGTTCTATGTATTACTTGTACTCAAAAGATATCATCCAACTTGGAATATTTCAACATGGTTCTGGCCATTT
Source organism: Picea glauca (assembly GCA_000966675.3). Classification (NCBI taxonomy): domain Eukaryota; kingdom Viridiplantae; phylum Streptophyta; class Pinopsida; order Pinales; family Pinaceae; genus Picea; species Picea glauca. The sequence goes on along the minus strand of JZKD02S2250251.1, from coordinate 69,448 downwards.
CCTGTATAGTTCTTTTCTTCCTTTCAATGACTCCATTTTGTTTAGGCATCCTAGCTACTAAGAATTTCCTTTTTATTCCATGTTCTTCACAAAATTCCATGAATTAATTTTATGTGAACTCACCTCCATTGTATAACCTTAAGCACTTGATTTTCAAATATGTCTCATTTTCAACCGTCTCTTTGAATATCCTGAAACATTCGAATTCCTTTGAATTTTTCTAGAGAAAAAAGACTCGGTTCATTCTTTTATAATCATCAATAAGTAGCATGAAGTATTGTTCTCCATTCAACCCTTTTGTTCTTATCGGTCCATATAGATCAGTGTGTATAATATCCAATGGTTTTGTTGTAGAATATCTGTTTGTTCTAAACTTAGTTCTTGTTTGTTTTCCATGTAGATAGTGCTTGCACAAAGTATTGGTTGACTTTTAAATTTCAGGAATTTCCCTTACTACTTCCTTTCTGTTGATTTTGACAAGATTGTCAAAGTTCATATGACCCGTTCTTTTGTGCCAAAGCCAACTTTCACTTTTCTTTCCCAAGAAACATCTTTCCTTTCCAATCTCATTCAATATGTATATGTTGTTTGGAGTCCTTATTGTTTTCGTCACCAACTTGCCTGCTCTTTCTTTCCTTATCTCACATTTCTTTGAGTTGAATAGAAGTGTGTGTCCTTGGTCACACATTTGACTCACACTTAGCAAATTGTGTTTCATATTTTCAACAAGTAGGAGATTTTCTCCCATGGCATCTTTACATCCAAGATTGATTGTGCCCTTTCCTAAAATTTTGGCTGAATTATCATTTCCAAACGAGAAATCACTTTTTATTCTTTGAGTTTGAAGAGAAATTGAACATTCTTCAATGCTTAGTTTATCATGCTTCCTTTTCCATATCTTTGATGGTTATTTTACATGACTGTTAAAATATTTCTTTGGTTCCTTTGGGGGAAAAATCAATCTACAATCTTTGGCCATGTGTCCAAAATTGTTGCATTTGTATCATTCTACTTCATTATTTAATGAGCCAAAACATGTTATAATGTTTGGTATACACTTCGTGAGGCTTTCTGAGATCATTGTTTCTAGAGTATCCTTCATAGTTGTGTCTATTCTTAGCATAGGCTCTACAGTTTATAGCCTTGTGCTAAATTGTTTTACAGGAATAACATAAACCAAGAAAAATAGTTTGGTTCCTAAGTGTGGGGGATCTTTAAAGTGGTGCAACTCTTCTATAATCTTCTTCTTGAGTTCTCTCCATTGTTGGTTTTTTATTCTGTTTTATGTATCTTCTAAGTGGTGCAACTCTTATGTAATCTTATTCTTGAGTTCTCTCCATTACTCGAATGTTTTCCTTTGAAGACTTTCCTTCTCCCTTCCTGATGGGACCTTTGATGACTTCTACATAACTATTTTGTTATGCTTCCTTTGTTGTCGTCATGGAGCTTGAACCCTTCTCAGTATGTGTTTTTTTGTATCCTAGTCCAGACTTGTTATAGTATGGTATTTGAATGATGATGATTTCATCCAATATTTTGGTGATGTTCTGTTACATGTCCTTCTTATGAAGTTCCTTCCTTAGAGAGACTATTTATGCTTCCAACTCTCCTTCATTTTCTCCTTTTCTTCCAATTTGTTTTTGAGTGTTTCTTCAATCCTTTTAGATTCTTCTACTTGGAACTTTAGATTTGTAATCATTTACTGGACTTCTTCAGATTTTTTGTTGGTATTTTGAGAACCCCCCTTTAGCTTGATCAATTCTTCCTTGAGTGACTTATTTTTCTTCCTTTCTCTTTTTAGCTCACTTAAGGTGTTCATTAGTTCTGCTTCAAGATCTACTTCACCTTTTTCTTCATAATTCTCTTTATCATTTTGTTGAGTTTACAATGCCATAAACAACATTTTTTCTGAGTCATTGTCACTATCATGATCCTCATCATATGAGGAACTATCTTCTCTTGAGTATAGGATTTTCTTGAAGAATTTTCTTTTATTTCCCTTTTTTTTTCCTTTTGGTATTTCTTTTCTTTCTTGGGAACTTCTTCTTCATCACTTTATGAATTCTTAGCATACGGAAATTTAGTTGAAAAATGACCAATTTTACCACAATTAACACATTTTAAAGGAAGTTTACCTTTGTACTTTCCAATTCCTCTCTTCAACTTCCTTACAAAGTTCGTTATTTCTTCATCTTCATCTGAATCATCACTCCAGCTGCAACTTGATTTTGACTTTTTCTTATTCTCTCTTTTCCTCTTGGATGATTTGAAATTTGCTTCCTTTCTGGATGGATTATCATGCTTTGTTCTCATTTCATAAGATGTAAGTATTCCATGTTTCTCGTCCATGCTCAGTGTATCAAGATATGCCCTTTCTTCTAGGGATCAAATCTCATTGGAAGAGACCTTAGTACATTTTGAACAATTACGGGTTCTTTAATTTCTTCTCATAAGCCTTTAATAGTGTTCATTATTTCATCAACTCGCAAAAAGTAAGCTGCAATATCTCCATCTTCCTTCATTTTCGGTCATCCAAATTGACATCTATAAGTTTGAAGCTTGGCACCTTTGACTTTGGCATCTCCTTTGTAAAAATTTTGAAGTTTGTCCAAAATATCCTTTGCAGAATCACAATGCATAACCTTGACATATACTGAATCAACCGGGCCATTCAAAATAACATTTATCCTTCAAATTGTTTTCACTAAGCTTCTTTCCATCTTTGACTGTTGGGGGAGTGGCAGGTGCCTTATATCCATCTACCACTGCTTGTCAAACATCAAATCCCTATGCTTACACAAACATTTTCACCCTTATTCTCCAGAAGGCATAGTTCTGACCAACAAACAATGACATTCCATTCTTAGTGCACTCCATGATCTACCTTCTAGTGGTTAGATTGTTTCTGAAGGACTTGCTCTAATACCAATTGTTGGATTCTTCACTAATACTGAGAGAGGGGTGAAGTAGTATTAGGCACTCTTTACCACTTTTAATCACAATATGAAAGCATTTAATATATCAATAATTTTTCATTTATGATTGCATTCAAGATAGCATAAACAAATAACCACAAATACACATTACACAAGATTTTTATGTGGAAACCCAAATGGGATATAAGCACATAATGTTTTCTTATATATCATAATATTACATTCATAGGAAGCACCAACTTCCAAAATTCTCCAGAACCAACTAGAAGGAGGCTCCAACCCCCCAGTTTATAGGCTCCAACCTAAAGGAAGTTAAAACTCCCTTTCCTTTCCCCTTCCTTCCTCCCTTGAATATAAATAAGAGAATCAACATGTCATTGTTGTTGCCACTGATACTAATATATCATCATCATCAAAATTGATACAAACACATAAAACGCATGCCAAAATCTCCAAGAATATCCTCCAAATCATGTGCTCAAAATCACCATGATATGCATAAAACCATGTGCCAAGAAATCCAAGATGTGCCTCAAAGAATATACCCAACATGTGCCTTAAACATGTGCCAAAATATCCAAGATGTACCTCAATCATGTTCCAATAACTACAATATATTCCTCAAGCATATTCCAAAATCATCAAGATATAACCCTTAAAACATATATAAGAACATACCTTTCAACATGTGAATAACCTGGTGCATGATATATCAGATATCCATACCTTCCTCAACTTCAGCATCAAGACGAATACCTTCCTCAAAAGTTTCCTTAGCCTCGTGGGACTAGACTGAGCAACAGATGAGGCCTCACATGACGATACCAGGACAAACAGTGGGGGCCTCGCAAGACACCCTATACTTGACCCGCGGGGATCTTCTCAAATAGGGTTTTCTGAAAACCCTTCTACAATCTGCATCTTTGAGTACTCCCTCCTTCACACAACTCTGTTACTTTGCTTTCGCTAATAAATCACATCCTTTCTTGGTGAATAAATGAGAGATTCTTGATGTGTATTTATACCCTTCCAAGTAACGTCTTTACTTGATCTTTGAGCCAACCTGTAACTTCTTGTTTGCAACTTCTCAACCGCAAGGAACCACATGGCATGCCACCTACCGTTGGAAATGTCTTGACAAGGAATATCAATCCAATGAGGTTTTGCATCCATTTGCAATGTCCTTCACCCTATTTTTCCTCAATCAACTTGGGCTTCGTATCCACACCTTTGGGGCTTCTTAACTAGTTAACCATACTTCCAAGGCTTCTTGTAGACTTCTTCAAGCCATCTTCCAGTGAGGACCATGCTTAAAGCTACACCATAAGAGGACCACTTTGGAGACTTCTTCAAATACACCCATCACTTCTAGAGGCTTCTAGACTTCTTCTAGGGTTGAGGTTGACAGCAATGACAACCAATTTTCCAACACAACCTACCACAAAACCAACCCAACCATAAGTAATAAACTAATAATGAATGAGGATTAGGGCCTTAAAACACACACACACACACGTGTATGTATATATGTATGTGGCATGACATGTCTCACATGCTTATATGGAAACTGATACAAAATCTATATGGAGTCTTTGTGTTCTTTTGTGGACCTACCATGCCATTCTCTAATATTATCATGTGTTCTAGATACATAAGGGTTAGTGTGATTCTTGATACTCAATCTCAAACCCACAAGATAAATTTCAACCACTCATAGAAAAAGGAACCCCTAATCACCACCATGGAATGTGGGTCAATGATCATGATTCATTGATTAAATCTAGGTTGTTCACAACATTCCCTTCTCTCTCCTCCATCCAAAATATCCTTCTTCTACGAGATATTTTCAATCATTGATCTATTTTACTGATACTGATAAAATATAACCATTCATAGCACTCCTCTCTCTCTCCTCCATTTGAAATATCTATCACCCACCAAAGGATATCCACCATTGATCTCTTTCCCTTGACATGGTCTAGGCCATTGACACTTTTCTCTCCCTTTACTTGGAGATTTTCCTATTTGCCAAAATAAGATCTAGGCCATAGATCTAGATCCACCAACTTAATCTAGGTCATTCATGGCACTTTGGAAATCTCTGCTTTCTTTCTTTTCCATATCTTGTGATAATATCTCCCTCAAACATTTCCATTCAATTCTTCTCAAGCCAAAGAGATGCTCTCCATTTACCATTGTATCTCATAGTAACATTTTAGAAATGAAAAACACTATTAGGTAGATTTATTCATACATGGATGAATCAAAACATGCCCAATTTACCCAAATATATTTGGAGATGAACCATGAACCTATTGAATTCATACTAATCCCATTTCTCATAGGATGATTCTAACATTTACCCTTGATTTCTTTAATACTTTTTTGTTAAACAATTGGCATGCAACCATGAATTCCATTTGAACACTCACATTTTCTACCCAATATAGCTTTGTGCTATAATATGAGTTATGAGACCACTCTATAGCATCCTTGAATGCCTTCCTTAACCAACCATCACTATTTGCAAATTTTCTTTACTCAACTAAAACATCTGTGAGGTTAAATTTAACCTTTAACAGTAGTGAATTACATAATTGATATGCAAATATAAAATAGTAGTGAAAATAACGATGCATATTCTAAGTTCTTCCATTACCCTCTAAACCGAATAACCAAATATGTTTTTATTGAGGGTGGTAGAATGAAATAAAGATATTGTGAGAATAAATGAGGGGATTGGAAAAACCTTTCAAAAACTAGATTAGAAAAATGAATGGAATAATAAAAGAAAATTGAAATAAGAAAATAAAATAGATTTAAAATGAAATAATAGTAATAACATAGTAATTAAGATTAGATATTTAAATTGTTGTATGTAGATTTCCACAGTAAATAATTGTGGTAAATTATTTCGAAATGAGTTGTTGGAATTTAGAAATTTTTTAATATTTAAGTGAACACTCTAGAAATTTATAAAGATCTTGTAAATAGAAACTATTACAAAATATCAAATGTTTGTTGAAGCTAGAGTCGCCATGTTTGGAAACTGACTCTACTCTAGCTTAGAGTTCAAAACTAAACTACTCATGCTTCAGAATATATACATAGCCTGATGTCTCTGATGACATAGGATCTGTGTGCGATAACCATGCACGAAAAGCTACAAGAAGACAAAATAAACCAAAATAAACAAGGAGAGTCGATAACAAAAGAGAACGTGCATACAATTAGATATTTAAATTGAAAATAAATAATACAAACAAACTATAATATTGAGGAGAGGTTAAAAAAATGGTTTTTTTAAGCGAAATATTCTCAATTTAAATAAATTTTTTTTTTTAAAGAAATTTAGGTTAAAATTTTCATATTTTCATTAAAAATAAAAGAAATGTGCATGGGCAATAACATTAAGGCAATCCTGCCTCGTATGGGGTGACACGTAGCTCCATTGACACAGGTGGACTCGCACTCAGCCTAGGCATAAATGTCGATGGCTGCCACCCACAAGTCTGTATTAACGATGGGGGACGACCATAGGTGCAGTCGCAGGATGGAGGGACCTTTCCCTCGCGCGATCATTTACGACCTCAGTGTACCCGGGATGGCAAGGGTTAAGAACGGGTGGGTGACCTCGGCTCCTGATTATTTGGTTTTCTATTTTCCCGGACAAAGCAGGACTGCACCTACCTCGGCTTTGCTTCTCGCTTGGATGCTCTGGAGCAGTCCAGCCTTCAACGTGCCCCGGCATTCTGCATTTTCATTGTATTTCTTTCTGAGTGTAATGAGACATAGATGGATTGCTCGTGCTTCGCACCTGCAACCGCTCTCGTCCTGGCTCATCTGCCTTCACCTACAATTGCTCTGTTCCTCCACCATGGCTCGAAAGAGAGGCAGACCTCGCCGTGGTGCGGCCTGGGAGGCACATAAGGTGCAATGGCATCGTAAGGAGCAATTGGAATGCGCCTTGGCTCTGGCGACTTCTATTCTGCGAAAGAAAGACAGGGCAGAGAAATTGGCGCGGCTTGCCACCATTGCTGAACCAAGAGCTGGATGTAGCCGTGACATCAGGGCTAATACTTCGGGAGCCCAGCAGGAAGTTGGTATTGAGGAGGAGTTTTCCCCCTGCATAGTGGTGGAAGACCCGTTCATGGAGGACCTGTCGATTACAGAGAAAACCTGCGCCACTGCGGTGACCCATCGGGAGGAACGCAAACCCACTTCGACACAGGTAGACGATACCCCCGGTTGCATTGTGGAAGAAATCCCCTGGCCTGGTGACGACATTTGCAGTTGCCATGACATACAAGTGAATGAAGCAGGCACGAAGGGTGCAGAGGCTGATGCGGAGCAGAGGGTGTTCAACACGGGTATTGGAGTGGCAGTGGACGTGGGTGGCAGCATGCATGGCTCACTCATCCGGGAAGAGCACCTGGATCTAATGTTCGACCTTCGTGGCCACTTGTCTGATCTGGAGCATCGGGCCCTCCTCATGGGCCAGTGCATGGACATGCTTCTCGATGCCTTTTCCAATGCTCCAGCTAAGCGAAAATGCCCCCTCTGCGCGCAAGCATTCGCCATCTTGGCAGGGTCCACGTGGCAGACTGGAGAGGATGACAAGTCACCAGGCACCTAGGTTTTTATGCTCTCTTGGTTCCTAGTTTCATTATGTTACTGTTTTATGTGTATTTAGACCATAGACATCTGTCCTGGTTTCCTCCGGGCAGGACAGATGCTACTCTGTTTTTATGTTTTATCATGCTACTTCTACTCGCCCTCCTCCTATGTTGGTTTTTGATAATCGACAACATTTTGGGTGATATTAGACCTACTCTTTTGTATACTCTGTAAAAGTTTTTTGTCTATCTAATATAGCAGGTTCCACTTTTTTATTTAAAAAAAAAAAACATTAAGGCAATCCTACTAGTTCGAAATATTGGCTTACCTATTCTACCACGTGTAACGTAAGTACATGCCTCATTGTTGTTTAGTTCTATTGTGAGTTCCCTCTTATTACGTCGAAGACGTTATTTTAAGGGATGGTTCTTTTGAGCCCTTCATCGTCTTTTTAGGACCAATCAAAAGATGCCATTTTTCCATTGGAAATTGACAAATATCCTCCCTCCAATTTTATTTCTCCCTCACTGACTCCAAACATAAACTATTCACCATGCATCTTTATCCCTCACCGACTCCAAACGAAAATTGTTCAACATGTAATGGATTTAAGATGGGTTGCTTGTGATTGTTCTCAGGCATATCACTTTCTCGGACGAAGCATGATCGGCCTTGCACACTTCCTTTATGCCAAAGTTGGGGTTTCCATTATCAAAGGGGCTCACTGGGTAGGGCAACACTGGATTCTATCAAAATGAAGGATCTTGACAGTTCTAAGCAAGCTCATGAGGCATGACATCTGTCTTATTGCAGTAAATTGTGAATGAGGATGCAAAGAGAATGTGCATATTTTTTCTTTCAAATTTATAACATCAAATGGATTCAGAGATAAAAACAATTACAATGAAGTGTTTATTGGTATGTCTTGGATGATGAAGAGTATCTCCAGGTTCATAAAATTTTACTCTTTATTTGATTTACAAAGTTGAGTGCCAATTGAAATCATATACTTTTAAATTAGGAAAGATTTTTTTCAATTATTTATATGATTTATATAGTTGAATTTTAAATTAGGAAGGATTTTTTCAATTATTTATATGATTTATATAGTTGATTTTGATATAATGATATTTATTATTCTAAATGATTTATGATAAAACCTATGATTTTTTAGTTCTAATATAAATATAAATATAAATAAATTTTATAATATCTTTTTTTTATCATATTTGAGTGACATTATGGCAAGGTGTTATGAAGACATAAGTAAATAAATGGAATAATAAGTTGGTTGAGGTTAAATAATTGGACATAAAAATTTAATAGAATTATAGGTAATATTTTTGAATATCTTCTATCATTTGAATGATATTATGGTAAATTTTTTTGGCAACATAAATAGGTAGTTAAGGTTTAATGGTTGAATATATTTTTTTAACTTAAATTCTTTAATAACCACACATTTTTCTTATGTTAATCGTATAATAATCGACTATTGCATCTTCAACAAAGTTTATTATCTTCTATATAGCTTATTCACATTTTGCAAGTAATTGATTTCATTGTTCTCTTATTTTCGTACACTTTTCTACCTTGTATATTTTTCGGCCTTTCCTTTCCCCTACTTTAGGGGTATGCTAGTTTTTATGAAATTTTGTTTTTTTTCTTCTAAATATCCTACATTTTTTGTCAATTATTGTTAATGATGCACGTGTGATACTAATAGAATGGTATTGTTGCCAAAATTGAAAGTAGCAACAAGAAATCAATTGATATATATATATATATATATATATATATATAATTTGACTTGCAAGATTTTTACAAAAATTGTTGTTGCCAGAATCAAATCCTCTCTTTCACCAGGTATTTCAAAGGAACGGTTTGGATTTTTGGAGGGTAGACAAATCACAGATGCCATAGGAGTGGCACAGGAAGCCTTGCACAGTATAAAGATTAAAAAAAACAAAGCTTTGGTCCTAATACTTGATATGATGAAGGCCTGTGATAGGGTGGATTGGGGATTTCTAAGGCTAGTCTTGCTTTAGGTTAGAATGAGCCTAGAGGCTACAGATTGGATTATGGGGTGTGTAAACACTACAAATTTTTTTGTCTTAATAAATTGTAGGCCTTCCATCTTTTTCAAATGTACAAGAGGATTGAGGCAAGGATGCCCCCTATCTCCATTATTGTTCTCACTTGTTGTAGAAGGATTGAGTAGAACCATTCAGAAGCTGGTTGTAGAAAGGAAAATTGAAGGTGTTTTAATTGAAAAAGGAATAAGAATTACACATTTACTATTTGTGGATGATGTACTATTGTTTGGGAACAAAACTCTCACAGAATGGAAATTTTTTAAGGAGGTGACGCAAACCCCCTTCCCTCCAAGGGGTTGCTCGACCTCCCAGTCTTGGATCGTTCAGAATACTGAGTCAAAGTGACTCCTTGGGTCCCTATGGGCACCTGAAATAGCTATACCCACACACACAGGTCTCTTCTGCAAGTGACCACGGCTATAACTGTGGGTCTATCTCCTCGTAACTTGGACTTCAGGGATATTCTGAATCCTTCCCTTAGATTCTCCCAAAACACATTTGTTATCACTGAAATTTCGTCCGCACATGGCGACAAGAACTCCACATCGTCAAAACAGCAATGAAGTCATTCATGGCACTGAATTAATTTCACAGCATTCCAGAAGGGTCAAAAACTATACAAAGTAACCAAAAATTGAAGGGCACTTCACAGTAGTTTGGTGCGCGTGCACATGCGCAGGACAAGAACGTACTCTGTGCGCATACGCGCACGACGTGCGGCTGTCAACGACAAAACCCGCGCACCTGCTAAAACGGTGCATTTATGAATTGGTCGGCCTCTCAACCACTTACGGACCGGCTCCCAATCTGATTTGACTCCCAAATCCGAGCCGAATCCGCAGGGTAGGCGGGTTAATGACCTAAGGAAGCCCTAAAGGGCCCCTTTTC
>JZKD02S2250251.1:0-15547 GCA_000966675.3 Picea glauca | reverse complement strand
GAGGCATAACCAGGAAACCAGAGTATTTGCTGAAACTTTACAGTCGGGAGCTTAGCTCTACCATCGATAGATACAAAAATGGAAAAAATGCCTACATATACTCAAAAAAACAACAGCAGCGAAACCAAGAAGATGCATTAAAAGCTTTGCGTCTGCATGGCTTCTGACAGTCAACATCTGAAAGATCATGCAACTTATGTCAGACGCAATCTTAATTGTTTGACAGTTCCAACGGTGAATCGACATGCCTTAAATTCATGGCCGTGCTTTCCCATTAAGGTGGAGGAGATATCTAACCACCACCAACTGCTTCAATAACTACTTCTTGGGATTGAGGATGACCCGGCCAACTCAGCACTTTGGGATATGGAAGACTCCTCGTGCTACCACATGGAATAATAGACTAACCACGACGAATGGGCATGGGGGCCAGCGCAGAGGATGAGGCACATGACGAGGATGGTGGGGCTGGGCTATAAGAGCGTGGAAGACGTGGCGAGATGAGAGAAGGATGGCGGAGGACGATTGATGGTGGAAGACATCAGGAGAAAAGGAAGAAGACGGGAGGAATGAATTCGCCTTCGGGTGAGAGGCTGACGTGGAAAGGAGCGGGACACGTGGCAAGGGACGAGTGGGTGGTGAGAAGAAGGTAAGACCACACGGACCAGAGAGGAGGAGGTGAATGGATGACACACGGCAGCAAGGGAAAGGTGGAAGGGAAGATGAAATGATGGAAGGAGGGACCACACTGATTAAGCACCGGGCAGCTGAGGAGGTCAGGGCTGCAGGAGCGCCGTTGATCCGGGTGCCTCGATCGTGGCCGTCGGAAAGCTGCATATGGAATTCCGGACCCCCCCCCCTCCACTTAAAGGTAGAAAGGCGGGGGGGGGTCCGGAATGGTCTTCATCGCCGTTGATCTGGGCGCGCTGATCTGAACCGTTGGAGAGGTGCACCCCCGATTCCGGACCCCCCCGCTTAAAGGTAGAAAGGCAAGGGGGGTCCAGAATCCAACGCGCATCGTTGATCCGGGCACACGGATCTGGACCGTCCAGAACTGGTTCTCGTTTAACTTGGACACATTTGCGCACAAAACTTAGGACAAGTGGGTTTTAAACCCTTTCTTTCACACTCCAGCCCCCTTAACAAGAAATATCGCTAACATAACCATAAAGAACAAATACCCCTTACCCAGAATTGATGACTTGTTCGATCAATTGGGGGGTGATACCATTTTATCAAAGATTAACTTGAGATCTGGATACCATCAAGTCTGAAACAAGGATGAAGACATCCACAAAACTGCCTCCAGGACAAGATATGGTCACTACGAATTTGTGGTAGTACCATTTGGATTAACCAATTCCCCTGCCACCTTTATGTGCTTGATGAAAAATGTACTCAGCAAATTCCTAAACAAGTTTGTATTGGTTTTTAATGACAATATATTAATCTACTCCAAGAATAGAGAGGAACATGAGGAACATCTTAGACTTGTACTTAAAGTGCTAAGAGAGCATTAGCTCTATGTCAAATTTAGCAAGTGTGACTTTTTCCAGAAGCAAATACATTACTTGGGCCATGTCATATATGAAGAAGGGGTAGTAGTAGACCTTGGCAAGATCAGATTCATCATGGAATGGCCTACCCCAAAGGATGTTTTGGATATCATATCCTTTACGGGTTTAGCAGGATACTATAGGAGGTTTATAAAAGGGTTTTCCAAGATTGGTTGTCCAATCACTGCTCTCTAGAGGAAGGGGGTTAAATTCATTTGGACACTGGAATGTGAAGAAAGGTTTCAGTCACTAAAACACCTTCTGACCCATGTGCCCATGCTGAAGATTGTCGATCCTGATAATGACTTCCTTTTGTGCACATATGCATGCAAGGAAGGACTCGGAGGAGTCCTTATGCAATAAGGAAGCGTAGTTTGTTATGAATCTTGAAAATTAAATGAACATGAAGTCAACTATGTGACCCATCATCTAGAGTTGTCCTCTATTGTGCATGCTTTGAAAATGTGGAGGCATTACCTCCTGGGTAGGAAATTTGTACTTATGATAGACCACTGTGGATTGTGGCACCTGTTTGACCAACCAAAACTCAATGCTAGACAAGCTAGGTGGATGGCCCTCCTTGGCGAGTTTTATTTCGAAATCAAACATATCAAAGGAAAAGAAAATAAGGTGGCCAATGCCCTTAGCAGAAGTATGAAAACAATTCACCTGGCAGCGGTGAGCATCTGCGAGATGAATGTCAGGGAAAGAGTTAGGAATGCACAAGAAATGGATGCATTCTTCTAGACTGTGACCTCATACCTTAAGCAAGAACCCGCAGGGATAAAGTATGAAGGCTACTAGATGCTAGATGGAGGTCTGTTGACTTACCGAAACAAGCTATATATTCAAAGTTGCGATGACTTGAAGAGGTTCATAATGGATGAATTGCACAAGAGACCATACATCGTCCATCTGGGCTATCAGAAGATGGTCAAGACCACCAGGAAACAATTCTATTGGTCTGGATTGAAGAAAGACATAGCTGAGTATTTAGCTAAATGTCTAGAATTCCAACAAGTTAAAGTAGAACACCGGCACCCAGCAGGATTAATACAACCTCTACCAATCCCAGAATGGAAATGGGAGACCATATCCATAGATTTCATTATTGGATTACTAACATCGGCCAGGAAGAATGACACCATGATTGTAGTGGTGGACAAATTGAGCAAGTCCAGCTCATTTTATTCTCGTCAAATTGACTTGCAAAGAAATAGATATTGCCAACACGTTCATGAAGGCGATATTCAGACTACATGGCATGCCTAAGGAGATCGTGTCTGACAGAGACACACAATTTACTTCAAACTTTTGGAAATCCTTGATGGCTGGCATGGAGACCAAATTATTGTTTATCACAGCCTATCATCCTCAAACTGATGGGTAGACGAAAAGAGTGAACCAAATATTAGAAGACATGTTGAGGATGCATGTAATGCATCAACCTAAAAGGTGGGCAGATTACCTACCACTGGTGGAATTTGTCTACAACAACGGCTACCAAGAATCACTAAATATGAGCCCTTTTGAAGTCCTCTATGGTAGGCCATGCAATGCTTCAGCCAGTTGGAGTAATCCTAAGAACAAAATTACAATTGGACTCGACATGTTGAAAGAAATGGAACAACAAGTGATTTAGATAAAGCAAAATCTGAAAATTGCTTAGAATAGACACAAAAGTTATGCCGACAGAAAGAGAACCCCCAGAGAATTCAAGATGGGAGATCACGTTTATCTCAGAGTTAGGCTCAAGAAGAGTTCCTTGAGGATGTGAGCTTATGCCAAGTTGGAACCCTAGTATTGTGGACCTTTTGAAGTTATAGATAGAGTGGGACCTGTAGCCTATAGGCTAGCACTTCCTCCCACAGTAAAAGCACATAGCGTTTTCCATGTTTCATTGTTAAAGAAATATGTACATGATTCTAATCATATAATTGACTGGTTTGTGATCCAGGTGGAACTGGAGGGAGAATTCCTGCCAGAACCTCAATGCATACTAGAAAGGAAGAAAACCCTACTCAGGAACTGAACCATTGCACAGGTCAAGGTGCAGTGGAAACACTTTGGCCCAAATGAGGCCACATGGGAAATGGAGGATGCCATGATACATGCATACCCATTTTTGTTCACTTCTATACATACTGGACATGCTAATAGATAGAACATCAAGGACGATGTTCCTTTAAGGGGGAGGGAATTGTGACACCTTGTTTCCCCCAGTTTGTAAATATAACTATAAATAGCCAAAAAACTATGGCAAACTTTATATGTGTGAATATTGATTCGATGGAACTTTGTTAACTCCTCTATGGGAAAGAGGGTTTTCATGGTCATTGGCTATGGGAAAGAGCACGAGAATTAATTCCTATAGCCCCTCAGATCTACGAGTTATGAGTTCACGTATCAGGAAATGGGTTGGTGTGACCAAAACCTCCAAAACCTGAAGTCGCGAAGTAACGTGGACCGTTGATCTATGGATCCTTTGAGACCCACCTCGATCGTTGTATCTACGAGTTCAGAGTTCAAACACAGGGAGAGAACAGATCTTGTTCGTCGGATCTATGCGGGGAGGACCATATCCATGAGATCCAGAGGAAAGTGCACAAGGTCTAACCCTTTGAAAGTGCACAGGAGAGTGGACTTTTTTGAATTCCTGAGGTTTTGAAGTTAATCGGAACTGTCCATCGTTAGAGGACAGGTGGCAACAGATCCAGGATTTAGAGGATTCGAACCTCGGGATATTTGAAAGGAGCAAAGGCAAATACTCGAGGAGTTGGGAGCCGCAGCAATCCTAGTCATCAGTAGAGAAGGGACACATGGCGAGAGATCAACATTTTGCTGACTCGCAACTCAAGAAGTCAGAGATAGGAGTTGTGAGAACTCGCGAAGTCCAAGTTCACGATTTGATCGCAACCATCAATCAAAGGGAGGGCTTGGACCATTGATTATCCAATGAGATATCAGGGGTTAAGAGAAGGGAGGTGAGTGGCCCTCCAACTTTGAGAAACGTGAAGTCCTGATTTGTGAAGAGTTGATCTAAGTCGTTGGGTCATGGGATATTGTGGACCGTTGATCTGACATTGGGAGTTTGGATTTCAGGATTCTAAGGAAAGGAGATGGACTAATTTCCACCTTCGCGATACGTGAAGTCTCGAAGCACTTGAGGGTTGGGCCCCGAGTAATAACGGGGGGGTCACATGGAAAGAGATTAAGGAATGGAGCTAGCGCTGGGCTAGGCTCTTAGTTCAGAAGTTCGGGAGTCAGGTGAGTCAAGGTTGGCTCGTATGTGAATACCTGACGACAGAAGTCACGAAGCGCCTTTTAGTTAGGCTTTTGGTCATGGGTAGTGGTCATGTGGAGGAGGCTTGCGCTTGGTGCTTGTTCGTGCGGGAGAACAAAAACAAAAATTTAGAGGCTTTACACTATAGTAGCTCCTTCGAAGGGGCGGGTGTGTTACACTAACCCATATATTTCCTCTATATTGTAGGGTCCCAACCACATACTATCAAAATTTTGATGTATTCCAAGTTTTTCTCTTATTTTGTCCCACATTAGGACAAAACCCCCCTTCTTGAAATCTCTTGGCCTTGCTTTATGATCAAATTTTCCTTTTAATTTATCCTAGTTCTTTGCCATTTGATCAAAATCCATTCTTCAAGTTTCCTCAAACTCCATGAGTTAATCAAATATCCCCCGCAATTCTTCTTTATCCATGGCAAAGTGTTGGGATAATTGCAAGGCTATAATTTGGAGTTTCATAAGAAGACATGCCTCCAACTCGTAAACCAATTCGAAAGGGGTTTTATCGATAGAATTCTTAGTAGTTGTGCAACCCTCCCACATGACATATTGATCTTTTTATCCCAACTTTTCTTGTTTTCTCCAACAATGTTATTTACAACATTCATGATTCTCTTGTCATTGGATTCTGCTAATCCATTTCCTTAAGGGTAATAATTTGAAGAGTGTGAAAAAACAATTCTATATTTGAAACAAAACTCATTGAGTTCCACCAAACTGAAATCCGTGGCATTGTATGTGGTTATCTTGGCAGGAACATTGAATCTAATGATACTACTATCTTCAAGGAATTTCATTACCAGCTCTTCTGTTGCTTTCTTTGTTGGGATGGATTCCACTCATTGGGTGAAATAGTATGTGGCAATCAAAACCCATCGATAACCATTACTAGAGTTGTCCTTGAACTCGCCAATGAAATCCAGTCCCCACTATTGGAAGGGTTCCTCTATGACGACCGGTTTAAGAGGGAGAGTAGGGAGGCATTGCTTTCCAGTAAAGAACAGGAAAGGATGACATAATCCAGCATATCGATGTGTGTTGGAGAAAATAGTGGGCCAATAATATCTTGCCCTTAAAATTTTGTGGGAAATAGTGTGGGCTGCAAAATGGCCTCCACAATATCCTGAATGGAAATATGTGACCAACTTGTCTTCTTCTTCCTTATTCACTCACCTAAGGATTACCCCATCGTGGTTCCTCCATCTGAGACCATCATGTGTGAGAAAATTATTCACAACTGTGATCCTTAGGGCTCTCCTCTTATGATCGAAAAGATGATAAGGACAAGTAAGATTATTCAAATAGTAAACAATATATGAATACCATTCGTCATCCTCAATTTCACTTATGACAACATTGATCTGTTATTTTTCTCCCATATCGATGGCTTCCTGATTTCTTTTTGTCAAGATTTTGGCTAACCCTAAGAATTTGATTATCCTGGATGGTTTGATCTCCAATTCGTACTCTTGTATTTGTGAAACCCATTTTCCCCTAGATCCGAGACATTCTTGTTGCGATAAGACATATTTTATGGTAGGGTAAGGGACATAATCTTTAATCTTTCTATACCCTACATAAGTTCTAAAGTGATTAAGGGACTTGACAAGAGAAAAGGCTTCCTTTTCCATAATGGTTTAGTTTAGATTTGAGTCTCTAAGGGTCTTTCTCATGAAAGCGATCAATTATTCATCTCCTTCATCATTATTTTGCAAACGAACTCCTGTGATGTCATCCTTTGAGGCGAAAGAGAATATGATGAAATATTTAGAAACATATGGGATAAGTAGGACTGGTGAAATAGTTATTTCCTCCTTGATATGTTGGAAAACCTTCTTGTCTTTGTTTTCCCATTCGAAACATGCATCCTTCTTTAACAAGCGATTGAGGGGCTTCACAATTTTAGCAAAATTTGGAATGAACCTTCTTATGAAGTTGATTTGGCCAAATAAAGATTGCAAGGCTTTCTTGTATTTAGGGAGAGGGATATTCTCGATGGCTTCAATTCTGGAAGGATCTATCAAGATCCTGTATTTGGAAATGATATTTCCTAATAACTTCCCTTTATCCACACGAAAAATTGATTTTTTTGGGTTCAGAGAAATTCCATATTCTCTGCACCTTTGAAAAATCATCCTCAAGTGTTGGATATATTGATCTCTTTTCTTGGAGATAGCAGTCAGGTCATCCTGGTAAATCTCTATGAGTTTCCCGATTAAATCCGTAAAAGCATAATCCGTGGAACGTTGGAAAGTGGCTCCTGCATTGGTCAATCCAAAAGGAATTCTCAGAAACTTATAAGTTCCCCAAGGGGTGGTGAAAGAAGTTTTAAGCTGGTCATCCTCCTTCATGAGAATCTAGTTATATCCTGAAAAGTCGTTAAGCATGGACATCATTTTTTCTCCACTGACCCTCTGCAAAAGGTACTCCATTTTTGGTAAAGGATAATTATCTTTAAGTGAATCTTGGTTCAATTTTTTGAAATCAACGCATATCCTGATATCACTAGTCTTCTTCCGAACAATGAAAGGATTGGATACCCTAGATAAGTACCTGATGGGCTCCATTATCCTTGCCTCAACCATCTTTTGAAACTCCTTTTGGACTTGTGGTGCAAATTTTGGGTTCATTTGTTTGAGATTTTTCCTGAAATTTTTTGTGCCTTGTTTAAGGGGATAATGTGTTGTATAACATCTTCTTAGTAAGCTTTCATATATTCATATGAACAGGAAAAAACATCCTTAAATTATCTGATGATATCTATCAATTTATCCCTCTCATCAGGAGTTGTAGCTTTCTCGAACTTGACCATTTTTGGGGATTCCTTGGTGCCAATATTGAACTCGATGACCTCATCATCAATTTTTCTTGGTGTTTTCCCCTTATACATGTCATTCCAGTCAAACAATCTCTCTAGGGGTACGATAAATTTGGGTAAGGGTCCTTTAGGTAGATCTATAATATCAATGTTTTCTCCCTCAACCAAAAGGTTTATCATATTCAAAAAAATTGCCCTCATTTTGAAGAAAATGAGATATTTTGTCCTCATTATCAAAGACCTGTCGGTGTTCCAATTTGTTAGGTAATGAAGGCCCGAAGTTCACTTCTAATTTGTAGAGACTAATATTTTTTAAATGTTGCAAATTGGAAGAAGATACCACAAGGTTGTCTTCCAGATGATTTTCTTCTCTATGGATAGCCTATATTGAAAAGTCATCAAACTTTTTCATGGCACCCCAAACAACGTCTCTGTACTGCTTTAACCTTGGGTTTTTGGCTAGAAAAATATTGTTAACTTGTGAGACAATCAAATATGAATCCCCTCTTATGCATAATGATTTGATGTCCATATCAATGGTGAGATTCAAACCCAAAACTAGGGATTCATACTCAACTATATTGTTAGTGCAATCGAACTCAATCTTGTATGAGAAAAGGGTAGCCTCTTTATCAGGTGATATTAGGACCACTCTAGCACCTTATCCTGAACTTGAGAGTGCACCATAAAAATACAATCCCCAACATCCATCCCTATTCTCTTCATCTTGAAAGAGAGATTTTTCCAAAATGAAAGTGTTGTTGATTCCTTCGTTGATAACTTGATGAGAAAAGTTAGTACATTTGACAGGTTCTATGGCAGCTTCTTCTTGAGCCTCATCTTCTGTGATGAGATTTTCTAGTTCACTTTCAATGATATTGGATTCCTATGGTTCACTGGGTGGATATATAATCTTTTGAATATGTTGTAGTACACTCCTTTATGTTTTGTTTGCTTCAATGATCTCCTCAATTATCAACCTTTCTTCTACTGAGGGAGGAATTTTTCTAGACTTTGGTGTTTTCCCATTTCCTATGATATTCGTCATTTGATCAACAACTCTCCTGGTAGTTTCCCCTTTCTCCTTATGCAAATAATATTTAGTGACATGGAAAAGGTTGGGAGGTGGAGCAGTGAAATTTATGAGCAGGTTTACTCATGTAACTTCTTTGGGACAATCCTCAACCTAATGGAAGGAGGAAACCAAGTTTTCCTCAATTTCACACGCATTTTATTGGGATTCAATCAAAGTAGAAGGGAAATTTCTCCCTATTAAGAAACCATAAGGGTCCTTCATGGTTGACATGTAATTATTGAGAACATTATTCTAAGTAGGCTCAAAATATTAGGGAAAACTCTTTACAAGGGTGTTGAATCAATCGTTAAAATCATGTATGTTTCCCCTCGCTTCCTCTTGCAGCGATAGAAATCATCGTAAAGAGATATGTAATTTTTATTTTAGTAAATATATTAATGAAAATATCTCGAAATGCATCCCAATTAGTGATCGTCCCTGTTGAGATATTTTCATACTAGTCTTGGGCTTTCCCGACAAGAGAGTAGGAGAAAATCCTCATCCGAACATCCTCATGTTGGTCATAAGGTTCAAGGGTCCTGAGAAAGGTATCTAGGTGATGCTTGGACAGAGTTAAATCTTCTCCTGAAAAGGTTGGAAGACATTCTTTGAAGCCTTTCGAGATTTGGTGAGGTTATCTGGGGATACTTTTTATATTCAGGGGCTTGTAATCTCCTTTGACCCATTTATTCTGGGATGTGTTTGGTGAACAAGGCATGGACGAAGTTGAAGTTCCTAGGGAGGCAAGAGAGGGAAAAGGTTTTGGAGGCTTGGACACTTTTTAAGGATGTTTAGGCAGAGGTGGGGGGCTAGGGTATCCCATTGGTTTGGTATTTTTCATGGTGTTTTCTGGTAAGGTGGAGTCACCAGATGATCCTTATCTCATCAAGAAAGGAAAGGGAAATGGAAATTCCCCTAAGTGGAGTTGCCAGGAAAGATATGGGTTAGGTATTTGAGATCAAAGCCTGCTAATATGTCATCAGGGAACGCAAGAGGATTCAAAATCCTTCTCAAAAAAGATGCCAAAATGTTATCGCACAGATTGTAGGTTAGGAAAATCCCAACCCAATATACAAAGGTGAGACAAATATGGGAATACCTACCCACTATCACCTTAGATAGGTACTCCCCTGACTTTAGAGATGATGTGATCACCTCAAGGGGGGGATCTCAATGACCCTAGGAAGATTGAGATAGAGGGTGGAGAGATAATGAGAGGAACCCCTTAGGTCAATGATGGAAGAAGGTTGGGAGCTTGGAAATGAGTCTTGTGGATGGAAAATGGTTTCCATAGACTTGATTACCTGTACCAAAGTGTCAAACCTGCCCGAGACAAGAAATATGACTAAGATACAAGCTTAATAATCAAGTGGAAAATCAATAGAAGCTTGTTGTCCAATATTGCAGTAGTAAACACGAATATATATTAGCAAGAACAAAATCTTGTTACTGCTAAATTAACCATCCAAAGTATGAAATAATTATTGGACAATGAAGCACTAAACAAGCAGATGATATTACAATATTTTAGCACAAACTTTGATGGTAAAATAGGGTTGTTAGATATTGTTTTTAGAGAATTATAGTAACATCCAAATGGTTGTAGCAAAGATTTTCTACAACATCAAATTTCAACCATAAAAATTAGAAAGTAAACCATTAAAAAGTTAGCTAATGAGATGTAGAACAATAGTAGCGGCTTAAAAGAAAATTTCCACGGTTGAAAAGCAAGTTAAAGTAAGAATTTGAATGTGTTTTGTTGTCGCCCTAATGGTTGTATATTTTAATTTATTATAAATAGAGATCTACTAGGCCAATCAAGATGCCTTAGTGGCTTGAGCAATCTTAATACACTAAGAAAAGATTCCAAATTAAACAAATTTGATATCTCTCAAAATCACATGTCCCAATGCAAGTAATTTATTTATCCAATGAAAAGTTATATTAGTTCCTTTCCAAATGGGTTATGGAGTCTTCTTGTATTAGGTTAGGTCTACCACTTCTCTAGGGGTGTAAGCCCTTTTACTTCGTAGATCAAGTATCCCTAACAAGGTAAACCTAGGAGGGTGTAATCTCTTTTACTCCTCCTAGCAACCTTCACAATGGATTATTCAATAAACAATAATGATAAACTTGGTGGAGGGTGTATTCCCTTATACTCCTCCAAGGATATAGCCAAGAAAAACCATGCAATAAGCAAGAAAAACTAACAATATGCATATTTTTCTTACCAATTCCAAGAGAAATGCAAGATAAACCCTTATTCACCAAGAAAATTTCATCACCATCACAAAAGAATAGACTCCAAGAGAGAGCACACCACTTAGCTCCATAAGACAAGTATAAATCATAGCATGAGAGAGAGAGAGAGAGAAATGAATTTTTCCCAAGAGGGGCAAATATTTCAGCCAAGTAGCTCTTCTCACATGAGAGAGTTATATAAAATGAAATGATTCAAGCCTTTATTTATACTAGGATTCTAAAAAATGTTTGTCCACATAAACTTAGGGTGAACCAAAAAATAAGGGGGGAACACCCCTTTATCTTTCCCTTTACAAAGAAATTTGATGTTATCTTGAATTTTGTACAAAAAGAAACCCTAAGGGTGATGTCAACCCCTTCTAGGGTGACGTCTTGGCATATTTAGCAAATAGTTGAGAAATAAGAGGAATTTGTTGGGCCTCCTAAGACCTTTCATTAATGCATTAGGGTATTCCATGGTGCAATGAATCCTTCTCATCATAAGGTGACAAGTTTCCATCAAATCATCATCACCACCATCAAACCCTATCCCTAGTCAAGACGTCAATCCCCAGAAGTGTGGTGTAAGGCCTCCAAAGGCAAGGCATTGGGCTAGATAGGGCTAGGTGTCAGCTCCAAGGTCTCCTCTCTTTCCTCCAAAGGAAACATCCACCCTCTATATTTCCTTAAATGTCTGGGTCATGGCATCCAACCTGTGGGATTTTTTCCCCAATGAAAGCCCAAGCTAGGCTTGTTCCTCCAAAACATCCATCAAACAAGGTCCTGCAAATATAGATGAGTGTGCCCTCCAAAGGTCTTGAGTCAAATGTATCATGGAAAGTAAAATCATATTTAATACAAGAGACACCTAAACATGTGCATCAAAGATACTTCATCAAATTAAAGAAGTTCTCAAAGACCCTATGCAATTTTCCAAGTTTAGGTATGTGAGGGTTGTCAAGGTGACCTATTGGGTGAGTCATTCCTTAAGGAAATGAATGTTTCCTAGGTGGACCCTCTCGAAGTCATGTGAATAATATGAAGTGGATGTGGTAAGAATTTTGGGAATGGGGTTCATGACATACAAAGGGTTCATATTGTCTCATTTATGGTTTCCTTTGTAGAGGGTGTGTTGCGCCTTCATTTTCAATGCATCCTTTTTCCAAGCCCATTTATTTTCCATTAATTAATTAAAGTCTAGAACAATTGGGTACTCCAAATGGGTAACATAAAACTTGGAAGAAGTACCACAATGTCACTTGAAGCTAGAGGTACATTGAGTGTTATATGGGTAAAGCAAGGGGTATAACACACTTGTGTAGATCCCTCAAGAAGTGGGACATTTAGATATGTGAAATTTTCTTTTGCAGGTCTTTGATTTTTTAGGAGAAACATTTCATCATTATCAAGACCTCTTTGGGTGAGCATATGGAAGTTTATAGTTTTTTCTTTTATCTTTTTCCAACTACATTCCCTTTGGTCCTTCAACCCATTCTTCCCATGAAATGAGGTACAATCCCTTCTTAGGTTAGTATACCTGAAAATCCAAAAAGATAAGGAGATTATAAGGATGAAGTGTGAAAAATTATAAGTATTATCGGAAATGGAATAATGAATCATCAAGGAGACATTGTAGTAGCAAACCTTTCCCCAAGGGTGACCACTTACTAGGGCACAATGGAAAATACCAAGGTGAAACAAGGAAAAGAGCATAATTTCCAACCAGACGTTCTATAATGAAAAACAACTTTAAATGCAACATACTCAAATGACTCAAGTATTAAAGTGAAACCACAATAATTGACTTGTACATCATGGAGCAAGACCCATTGTCTTCCAGAAGCAAGATGATGTGGTGAATGTCATCATGACAAACCGAGCATGTGTGGTGGTGAAGTGGGTTTATGTCTGTGCATGTGGACGCTGCCAATCATCTGTCTCTTGGTACTCCATGCCTGCAACTTGAGGGCCTAGAGACACCATCTCCTTAGTTATCCCTATAAATTGGGTATAATGATACCATACAAATTTATAGTAAGGTTGTCTTTGCATCTTACCATCTCTCTCTCTCTCCCCATATGCAAAATGATTTCTAAACTATGCAAAATGCACGAAACTAGAACTACAAATTACCCAATGCCTTTATCATTTCCCTGACAATGACACCAAAAATGTCAGGCATTTTATATGTTTAAATCCTATTACATTTAATTATCAATCTGAGATTTCATAAACTTGTGAAATGCAAGCAAAGTAAGTGCATAATTAGATTATTTGTAGTATGATCTACCTAAAATGCATATGGAAAATAAATAAAGATAAATGAATTTGACTGTAGAAATGAAACACACCATACTTAATCAAATCAAATAAAACTAATTCAATATTAGAAATGACCATGTACTTGAACACCACCATGCTTACTAACACCCTGATGTCACCAAGTTATCTTTTGATATGGATGAAACTTTTTCTTTCCATGAATCATTACTGCTATTGTTGGCAAGTTTTTTTAAAAGAAACATACTTGCATAAAAAAATTAAATTTTTCATGAAAACAAATTACAAAATGAATTGAAAACATATGAAATAAAATACTACCATCATATATTTGGAGTGAGTTCAATTCTCCCAAGAACAAGGTAGCAAACTACTCTACAACAAAACAAACTAAATCAAGACATATAACTAAAGAATGACAAATTATGCGAAGAGAAATATTAAAAGGATTTATTATATTCCATCATAATCTAGACATATGCTCCAAGAGTCCTTCCTTTGGAATGGATATGACACTCTTAACATATCTCTCATGTGGTTACAACCAATTGTTAATAATTAGCAAGTAATATCTCTAGAAATATTCCCACAAATCTCTCTAAAATATTTGATAACAAATATTCCATGATTCTTCTCCATCCAAGATACTTGAGTGATCCTCTAAAATCTTCATCAAATCTTCAAAGGTTGAATGGAAAATTCTAATTTGAGGCTAACTGGAAAAATTTGGCATTGTTGGAATCTCCAAATATACCTATAAACATCACCAAACTCACTCAACTTTCAAGGATAAGTGAAAACATGTTATTTTTCTAATATTTAATCATAAACTCACTTAAAATACTAAAATAAATGCATTGGAAAATATGAAACCTAATCCAACATATAAACATTAAAATGGTCTTGATACAAGGTTATGGACAAGCATAAAATGATTAAAAGTCAAGGAAAAGATTGGTAAAAAAATGGCATTTTGGTGACCCAACAACAAGTTGTCTAGAGTAGAGAGTAATCAAAGGGTTTTAATGGTAGACTTATGGTACCTTATGAAGAAGGTGGTTGTACGTCTTACATATCCCAAATATCTAGAAGAACACAACAAGAAATAAGTGAACATAAAAAAAATCCTATTGAATTTAGTGAAGGACCACACAGTCCCTCATATTGCTAGGAAAAAGACTCCTAGAAATATGTGTGACACCTTGGGAATCCTGTACCAAAGTGTGAATGTATCCAAGAAGAAGCTATTAAGAAACAATATCACCACTACATGCATGTTAAAAAAAAATATGGTAGTAATCTATCTCATGAAGACAATATAACTAAGAGATAAAACTTATATGGTTAGGGACATATTTGATGATAGTGAGCTAGTTTAGATTTCTCTAAATTGATTTAGTCAACTAGGTCACAACTTTGTCTAGGTTATATGTGGGTTTGGAGAAGTTACCAAAATTTGAGTAGTTTTCAAATGCTTTCATTATAGAGGAGTCAAGACTACATTAAGTATGAACTAGTTATGAGGATGTTCCATACATGCCCTCATTGAAAAGGTGAGAAAGAGAGGAAAGAAAGGATCTAGTAAGGGTCAGAAGAAGAAAGAAGACTCGGGGTATTCTAACAAGAAGATTAAGTATTTGATCCATATCAAGTGCTTCAAGTACAATAGGCATGACCAATATGTTTCTCAATGTCTTGAGAAGAAGAAGGGCAAGGGTAAGAAGTAATAGAAGTAGTACAAATGATCTGTAGGAAGTGTTGGAGATTCGAGAGTGGATAGGTTGATTACTAGGCTTGATACAACCTTTTCCATGGTGTCATGCCTTTACACCAACACAATTTAATGTGTTGGGTGGTGTGTTGATAGAGAAGCCTTGAGACAAATGAATCCAAATAGATTATCCTTCTTCAAGTTCGAGGAATGAGATAATGGTATGAAAGTGGACCTCGGTGATGATGACAAGTATTTGATGACTAGTTTAGGATATATCTCATTCCACATGTTATCAAAAGAAGTGTTGAATCGGTTGATACTAAGAGGGGGGTGAATCAATATCAAGTACAATTAAAAACCTTTTTCAACTTATACTTTGTTAGACAACTGAGAGGAGGGGGTGAATCAGTTGTTTCCATGCTTAAACAATCATGGTTCTTTTAAACTCTTTGTAGAGACACTGAATGATGATCACAATAATGTAGGGAAATAAACAATGGCACTTTCAGCATCATTCACATATATGAGAAACACAGAGACAAATATTTCCCGAGGAAACC
>JZKD02S2250240.1:11585-36782 GCA_000966675.3 Picea glauca | reverse complement strand
AATGAAACAAGTGTATGATGATGAATTAGGGATAAGTGAAGATTAGAATGTGAATGAATGAGATAAGCGGATGTAGGAAAGTGAAAGGTAGGGAGAGTAAAAAGAAAGGGTGTTGTGCATGTTTCCTTATTTGCTTCTAGCTATGATTGCTTTCCCATGTTAAATACATTGGTTGCATCTATTCAATAATTTCACCATGAACTTTTAGGGCTCAATTGTTTCATTTACCTCAAAAGTGAATAATCTCCTCTCTACATGAGACAACGTTTCTTGGATCCTTTTTCTTTCCTGAGCTGTGGCTTGAAGCTGTGAGTACTAGACATTCATTTATCTTAAGAAGGTCGATTTGGATCATTTCTTGAATGGTTGTTAGAGTTTCTTCCTTGCTCTTTCTGGAATTCTGTTGGTTCATTTCAATATCAATTTTCCCCAAGGCTTCTAAGATATTACTTCCTTCAAAATCAATTATCCTCTTATCTGATGATGACAACACTTCCAGGAAAGCGTCCTTTAACTCCCTAGATAATATTTTTCTTTCTGTCAAATTTGTTTCCCAGACCTTCAGGGCCATATCACCTCGTGATTGTTCAGAAGGAGAGAGAAGAGGAAAATAAAAGACATTATCTTTGTGTACCGATATGATATCTTGTTGAAACCTAGACTAGGCTAAGCGAGCTTCTCTTTCCTTGATATATATTTCCTTCAGAGAAAGGTCTATTGCTTGGTAGCACTTTTGGATAGCATCTACCTTCAGAAAAAGATCCTGCTGAGAAATTTCCATCTTCTCATTTATTTCCCGTGCTTGAGTTTGGAAGGCCAAGATATCCATCGAGGTACTTTTAGTTAGGTCCAATCTATCTTGCAATTTCTTTAATGATTCATCGCATTGAATGACCTATCCTTGGTTAGTTTGCGAACTCATATGGAGCTCCTCGAGGTTGGCCTCAAGATGTTGGATTTGATGCTGATCACGAGCTCTAATTTGCTCGAAGTCTTGAATAATTTTGTTCCTTATATCCCATTCCATGGTTTTTATTTGAATTTTCAAGTGCTCTACCAATAGGCACTTATGTTGTAGTTGTTCGACCAAATTGTCCACAGACCATTGATTGGTCATGGCAAAAGCACCTAACGAACCTGCGACTTCTTTTGTGAATTCTAAATCATCTCGATTATTTCCATCATACACCATTATTTTCCTTTTAGTCATCACTCTGTCCTTCTGGTGTGATTCCCTTTTCACGATGGCCTTTCGTTTTCTACTAAAAAATAAATTTTAAAGAGGGATTTCTTCGGGCGAGATTGGGGTAAGATCATCTACAAAAACAATTTCAGAATTAGGATTTATGAGGCTGTATTGCATAGGTGTCATTGATGTAATGGGAGTACCAATCTCCATAGACTGTTGATGCTCTATTGTATTTGAGGTGCCAGCCGGGGTGGTTGGTGACGAGGGAGGCGCATTTTGTCCCTGCTTCAGGAAGGCTTCAAGTTGAGCCTTTACCTGGGGTCCTATCTGACCTGAAAATGATGCTTCTAATTTATGTGTCAATACCTCAGAGCTCTTCGAGTTTTACTCAACTTTATTTTTACCAGAGTGACTGGCTTCAGAACCTATTGACCTGGATTCCTGAGAAGGAGGAGTGGCTATTTGCTCTCCTTGTAGTACCTTTGGTAGGCTATTTCGCCTATTCTTTTGAAAACTGACAAAACCAGCTTGTTGATCTAGGTGTAGGGTTTGGAATCTTTCATGTACCTCCTCATAATACCTAACTCCCCTGAATATTTCATAATACGGGGAGTTTTTGTGCACATATATTTTCATTTTGAATTGGGATAGGTGATTTTCCACAATCTTGCATGGGTCATGTCTTTTGAATTCGATGTCAACCAATTTGACATCTTCCAGAGCCGCAACCTCCACTTTGGAGTGACTGAAATCTAGTAATGAAAACATGCCAACCTGAATAGGGAAAGCCGGCCATACCTTTTTATGCATTACCTTCAACTCTTTGTTGATGTCTCCCGTTACTGTCTGTTAGGCCACTTCTCTGCATACCAGTCTATCTGGTAAAAGTCGTGGGAGAGCATGTGGAGGAACCGAGCACCAAAAAATCTGATATAGGAGAAGTTCTCCTCATTAAACCAATCTACTAGTTTACCCAGATTCCCCATAATCTTGTTTGAAATTCGAGGAGGTGGGTGACCATATAGGGCTATATGAATAAGAACCACAACATTGCAACAGATTTCATAGAAGAAATATTTGGCCTTTTCTTCCCATAGCTTGGAATGGTAGAAATGAATGGGTTCGGCACTAGTCGTGGTCTAGCTCCAAATCATCAATGGAAAAGGTGCCATGAAATAGATGGCGTCCATCATATATGACAACATGTAAAAGGGGGAAGGTTGTCCCTTTGAATTTTTTGTTTTATATTTGGTTATCCCTTTGGCCAAGTTATCGGAAATAATTTTGGCCCAGTTGAAAGTGTAACCCTTTGCTACATCGTGCATGATGGATACCCATTCCAATGAGAAGTGCGTAGGGCTCTTATTTATGAACAATTGACATAACTTCATGGATACGTACACCATATGAGCATCCAAAGACGTTGTGGCATATATACCATGAGCGTTAGTTCTGAATCTCTCTGGGTGCCCCCACCAAGACTTGATTATATCGGGACAACTCCTGTCGTATTGGACGCACTAATTTTTCTCAAACTCCAGAATGAATGTAACATTGAATGTATATCTAGGATTAGGGGAGATTTTATACATTACTTGCATATGTTCTAGTCAAAACAAGTTGACAACGACCTTCTGATGGTTGACGATGCTCCTGGTATGGATGTCAATGTGCTCCAAGGCCTAATTTATCATTTCGTTATAAGGCATGAGTCTCGGTCATGCCACTATTTTGTGTAGCTCCAATTGCGCTATATGTTTGAGTTTAGATGTATAAGTGTCACCCTCTTCTTCGGCAGAGTCCTCAAGACAGTTGATGATTTCTCGCTCTAAAATATTGAACACCTGTGTCCAAGATTTAACAATGTCTGTGGTTCATGATGTGGTGTCTGACAAAACGTCCACATTTGGGCTTGAATCCTTTCCCACAACATCAGGCCTTTTTATCATTTTTCGTGGCACCATAACTTCTAAGGAGACAGAGTTAAATCACTTGTTGTAGATAAAATTTGTGAGTCTATCAAACAGAGAAAGTTTGCTAATTGCATAAGGTGAAAATGAATTTGAAATAAGAATGTTTTTATTCAAAACAGACTCATCTCTTTTTGTATAGCTCCACTGACGGAAATTTATTAAGGTTTGATGGGAAAGACTACCTAGCGATCTACGATCCGCGTTTGAATCATTATCCTTAACTAGTCATAAATTCCATCAACACTTTGACAGTTCACGTTCAACATTTTTCGATGTGACAAAGTGGGAACCTCCCGAATCTCAAATCCGTGAAAAGATTAATCTTTGAAAAATCACTTGTAAAACTTTAATTAATCATGTTTAAGATGGTGCATTAAATTTAAGTTTTTCAAGATTTTAGACTTCGGGCACTTCCAATGTATCTCGAGAGGGACTTCCCGAAAAAAGAAATGCGAAGCAATTAATTAACTGGTAATTTGTTTAAAGTCCTAATTAAATGGATTTAACTTGAAGTATTTCGGGAGTTCAAGCTCTGGAAATTTTAGAATATCATTCAGGGTAAACATCCAAAACCTGAACTACGAAGTCATTAATTATATTTTGATCATGATTAAGTTAGTTATTTAGCATTTAATACTTTGGTATTTTGACATTTCGATGATTCGTGAATTCATTCTCGGTTAAAATCCTGAAGGACCATCTCCCGCAGTGACACATCATAGACTAGGTCATTTCGACGTATCGAGGAAGGGAGGGGCCACGTTTCAACTCAGAAAAGAATCGAAAGGTACACGTGTTCTATGACTTGTTCCTTCAAAAAGGTTTAGGAAAAGTTGCGGGAAGACTGTTATAACCCTAAATTGCACCACACATGCTTACCTAGCATCATGCCATCTCATATCCTTTCTTTGCCAAAGCACTGCTGAATAACTCTTTGAAAATCCTCTTTTATAAAGGCCCATGTGCCCTACTCCATTACTGCACGCATGTACACACTGGCTGACCCAAAATAGCCCACGTGGACCGACAAAATCACGAAAAAAAGGAAAGTTGCCGACATAACACAAAAGCTATGGGTGAGTTAACTAAAACTCCCGGCCATGCATGGTCGAGGGTTCGTCCAAATACCTAGCTCTTTCTAGCCTATAAAATAAGGGGTAGGGGTCCCATTTGGAAGGAATAAAAATATAGCAAAGAAAATCTGCCCATTTACATATTCCCATTGTCCCAACCCTTTAGCCTTTCCTTGTGCCAAAGGAGATTCAAAGCAAAGCAGTTGGAGGATAGTAGAAGAGGAGCCCAGGATCAGGTTCAAGGAGCGGTGGCCGGTCTCAACTTTTGTAAGTTGACTCATTCAAAGTAATAAAGAAAATGCTTTTCCCATCCCAATTCATGAACTTTTATAGTTTGATTAATATATGTTTGGATTTCTAACCCGTTAGTATATAAGTAGGATGCATGCATAGTTGTTGCTTGTCTTGGATGTAGGTCAGCTTTGGAAGGAGTATTGCGAATAAGTAATCATGTACAACAAAGGATCGACATCAAACACCGAGAACGAGGTAGGTTGATCTTTCCATGCATTTACTAAGAAAAGGGGATTTAAATCTAGGGATGAAGGTAGAAAGTAGTTTCTCTTCGGTCATATCTGCATGCAAAGTCTGAACTCTATTTGCTAGTCCATAGGGAGATTTCCCTCACAACGGAATTGGCGACCATACTGGGGAAACTCTCTAGGGTTCCTAGAATTTTATTTCATTTTTGGGTAGTTTTACAGACTAGTTTTTCTTGCCTGTTTTTTCTTTTAGTTTTTGTAAGGTCTGAACTAGCAGGGAGTCTGGTTTTCCATACCAGCTTTCCCTGTCATTTGCTTGACTATTTTTTTCAGGACCCATAGAGATACACATGGCCTGCATAAAGTCTACACGCGGGTACCCGCACCCTAATCTCTTACAACCCACGTGTGAACTCTAGCTGAAGAAGTAGCAGTAGCGTGTAGAGTTTAGAGAACTTCAGAGGTAGTCATCCTCTTCCCTGTCAGAATCACAAATTCTCGGGGGGTTTTCTGGAATTCTGTCTGAGTCTTGTTTGCTAGTAGTCCTATCTCAGATTGTTTTTGCCTTATCATTTTTTCCTTACATTATTTGTTTTTTTGTTAAAAAGAGTGTTCAAGCCTTCAAGGGATCCTGGTTATCAATATCAGTGGTCTCTTCCTGGTTTTGGATTCTCTTTTTTTCATTTTTATCAGAGTTTACATATACATGGGGCCTATACAAGGTCAGCCCGCGTGTACACGCCCTCTGTCTCTATCTAGCACGCGTTCGCACACGTGCTATTTGATTAACAATCACGTGCTAGTACATGATACTTTTTGTTGAGGGTAAGGAAGTCATCCTTTCCCTTGATAAGAATTATTTCTCTCAAGTGTTTGAATCTCTGTTTGAGCAGTCAGTAGCTTAGGATTAATCTTACCCTTAGCCTTCTTTTTCTCAGTTAAAAAAGTTGTCATAAAAATAAAAGAATTTTAAGGTTTTTAGACAAGTGTGAGAGTCATTGTTTTTAAAAAAAATTGCTAGTGTGTGATTTTTGACCTGATTCTTTGCGATCTACGATTAGGCCAGAGTTTTTTTTCTTGGTTTTTGCTTGTCGGTATTTTTCCTTTCTTGCTTTACTAGCATTTAAATAAATAAAAAATCTCTTTTCATTTTCTTGTTTGGTTGAAAAGTGTGTTTCTGCATTATTAGCCATGGAAAAGTCATTTATTTCATAAGTTTTTGCAGTTCACTTAGATCATAAGTAGCTCGTAGTCGAGTGAAATTCCTTTGAGTTTGTTGTCCAAAATCTTAGAAAAGTTTTAAATTTTGTTTTTTGAAAAGTTGTTGAAATTTGGCATTAAGATATTTTTTTTTTGTTTCCATCTTTTTACTCATTTTTTGCTTTCGTCTTTTACACATCATCAGTTTCACTTTCATACCCCTAGACATTAGACAAATCCATAAAATTAACGCTAAATTTAAAATCTTCTAGACTTTTATGTTTGTAGGGTTCACCAACTAGTCGAGGATTAGGGCCTTGGATTAGGTTGGAGAGGAAACTCTTCATGGCCATTTAAAATCAAACATTGGAGTCTGAGTTAGGGAGTGTCTAAGTCCAGTGTCATGAAAGTTATCTGGGACCCCCCTCTAACACAGGGGATAAACATGAGGTCGCGTGCGGAAAGGTAGCGGAGATAACCCCTCCAAAGCTAGACCAATCGTAGTGGAGAACACATATAGAGGGCTTGTTTTGGGATTTCGTCGTTTGCATTTGCCACATGGCTTCGTGGGTGTTGAATCCATTCGAGGTCCTCAGTTGTATTCTAGACCATTTTATCTCGATACCCTTGACAGGTTTTGGGCTCGATACCCTGCTCATTGTGGTCTACCCGACTTTCGACTGTCCCCGCCTGGTGACTGTTCACGTGCTGGCAACCTAGTTGCCAATCTTTGTTAGGGACATACACAGGTGACTGCGGGGGTATACCGTGGTACTTAGGATAGACATCGGACCACTCTTTGAAGAGTATACTTGGAGGTTGCTTCCGTGTTCAAGTTGCACTTGCACCGGTAAGTTTCTCTAGTGTTGGTTGTTGTAACTGTTCTTCCAATTAATTTAGTGTTTGGTTGTCTTATCTTCTAGGAAATTTTTTTAGTGTGTGTTACTTTTGAACGTTTAGACTACCTTAGAGTGTCTTGGATATTCTCACATAGTGGAGGATCCTGAGCTCCACCGGTCACGAAGGCTTCTTGGCCTATCGTCGATTACACTAGAGCCACCCCCGCCACCATTAAGGCGAAAGATAGACCAACAAGGGTATTTTGAAGCGACTGGGTTACAAACCATTGTGCCCGACCAACCCCTGGAGGAATCGATCATTTTGGACCTTGAAGCAACCACTCTTGGCCCGGTTGAAACCCCAACCACTGATTTCTTGACACCTTTCATTGTACCAATTCAATTTTACGAGCGCCAGACAGTGTTGCACATAGCAATGGAAACAAATGTTGTTACTCCTTCTGGGAATTCTTCAATTCCCACTACGGTTGTCACCACAAAAGAGATTTCACCTCCTAACCCACCGTTGTTGGTCCGAGCCACCATGGTATTAACGACAACTACTTTTCACAGTGGTCCGATCCTGTCTTTGGTGACGGCCACAACCCCTTTCACACTTAGTGCGACAGGCCCTCCGTTCTCATACGAGATGCCTAGTTTAGGTACAAGTCATGTACTTTCCTACTCCACTTTACAAAATTTGGGTCTGGGGGCATTGATCTCTAGCACTCCTGTGCAAGGTCACATGGGGGGCACTCCTGCTCCTTTTAATGCTTTCCCTTATGGAGGAGGTCATATCCCTCCTTCGCCCCCTTCACTCAGTGGCTCGCATCAACAATCTATCGGGCAACCTACACACAATAGTTTATTTGGAGCGGGGAGTCAAGGACCACCTTCATATAGTATGCCGATAGGTTCAACACCGTTTTCTTTGAATGGAATGTTTGGTAACAACACCTTCTCGTCAGTCGCTTTCCCAACTGGGGGCAACCCCATTTTTGGACAATCTACTCCTATGCAGGGTACTATTCCTGCACAGGGGGCAAACCTAGTAGGACCTTGGAATTCAGGGCAGGGATCCGTTCCCTCATCTGGAATGTTGATCTAGGGTAATTCTTTCCACAATCAATGGAACCCCAAACAAACTACTATGCCTATCCCCACATGACTGGCATGGGGTAATCCTTCCCAAATTCCTTCGAATATAATGCATGCCCAACAATCTATGTCCTATTTGTGAAATCAGCCGATGATGTCTCCACATATGAAAAATCCTTACGCTGGCCAGGGCCATGGTTTCTACCAGAATCTGTGCCAGCAGCCAAACTTTTCCTGGCAACCTGGTGCCAGTCAAAATCCAGGCCCCTTTTTCCCAGGTTATCACCAACAACCCAAACTATCTTTCCTGGCGACTTTACACTTGCCATATTTGACAAGGTTGTTGAATGACCCTATTTTTCACGATCCGCATTGGCCTCCTATGTCGATGAATTTGCCTTCAAAAATTCCAAAGTTTGAAGCCAATCCTAACAAATATCCAGGAGATCATGTGACTACCTTCCATCTTTGGTGCTCATCTAACTCATTGAAAGATGACTCCGTACAATTGCAATTGTTTCAACGTACTCTCATTGGGAGTGCCGCAAAATGGTACATTGAGCTTGATCGCTCAAGATACTCTTCTTTTGGCAAACCGACGATGGCTTTCCTAAACCATTTCCAGTTACCTATGAGATACAACGTTGGCACAGAGCTGCTCACCAATTTCGAACAGACAACATCGGGCCATATCTCTGATCACATCTGAGAATGGAGACGTCGAAAGAGTTTAATCAAGGTACCAGTCCCACCAGCATTCCTGCTTGAGTGGTTCCTTAACTCTTTGGTCCCACAATTATCCAAAGACGTTGCGACGTTAGGAGTTTTCTCCGAAGAAGACACCATCATGAGGGATCAATAGTTTGAGCTCATCTATTCTCAGTCCAGTTTATTATACAACATCTTTCCAGATGCGCCATGTTCAATACTGGATAAAAATAGACAGAGAGATGGACCACATGTCGATGGTATTGTCAGTTCAGCACAAACAAAGCCCGTTGAGAAATTGACAAAGCAGTTGTAGCAGTTATCTATTCAACACACAACGGCTAGCCAAAGTACTACTTTGGCTGCTCCCCCTACCAAAA
Source organism: Picea glauca (assembly GCA_000966675.3). Classification (NCBI taxonomy): domain Eukaryota; kingdom Viridiplantae; phylum Streptophyta; class Pinopsida; order Pinales; family Pinaceae; genus Picea; species Picea glauca. Next base: position 27,840 of record JZKD02S2250240.1, on the reverse strand, counting down.
CGTCAGAGGTACACACCGTGCAGTCAACTAACCCAAAGGCCACTCAGCAGCCTAAAGGGAAGAAAAAAAAATGAAAGAAGGGTAAGGGGGATAAAAAACCCACCGATAATGCTGACGGGGACAACACTGAAAAATGAAAGGTGAGGTATCCATGCAACTTGTGCGCAGAAGACCACTCGACCCATCTATGTCCTCGACTTGCAGAGGCCCAAAAATTTGTCACGCAACAACAACAGGTGGCATTGACTAATCCATTTCAACATGGGAAAAATCTAACTCAAGCCTCTGCAAGCACATAAGGGGGCAGCCAAGAACCCTGTCCACCTCCGAACAACCCCGCATCCGCGAACATATATATGGTTAGGGGTGATGCTTTTATATCGACTAGAGCGCACGATTATAGTAAACCAAGCACTTCTGAGAAGGGTAAAGAAGCTGACCTCCCATCTCTTCCTCTACAAATTGAGAAGACGTTGGGAGAAACAATGACATRCATCCCAAAAGGTGCATTTAAAAAAKCTTCTCATAACCCAAATGCAAGGGCYGCCCAGAACTASTCTGTGGTGGAAKATTTATCACAAACCCCTTGTGCGATGTCTGCTTTGGAGGTCCTCCAAAGCTACCCTTCTCAGAGGAAAGCCTTGTTAACCWCTTTGGGCTCTACTGAGACTTGTAATCTGAGTACCATCATGTTRGATACAACCGACTTAAAACCTTGTCTGCCTTACCAYGTATCATTTCAGATAGTAGTGGCTTATCCCATGAAAACTTTTACTCGGAATATCTTTCGGAMGGTGGTCGATGARGGCRCCTCGACATGCGTTATGTTGTTGGCATGTTGGAAGGCCATTGGCTAGCCCGTTTTGTCTCCATCACCTACTCTCCTCACTGCTTTCSRCGATCRTTCGTTCYRACCACATGGCATCGTTCCTTCTTTCCCCATGCASTTAGGAGGGAAGACTGTGTGTGWCGAAGTAGAGGTAGTTGATGCTCCCCTTGACTATAAMCTCTTGTTAGGAAGGAATTGGACTTATGCTATGCAAGTTGTGGTTGCTACAGTTTTCTGGGTCTTATTGTTTCCACACGAGGGACGGATAGTGACCATCGATCAATTGTCTTTCTCCAGACCTGACCCTACTTTGGGGGCATCCATGGTCCCGATGATTGATAATCCTCAACTAGGTGTCATTAACGTAGGATTTGGTTTGTGCCCATCCTTGATGGGTACCTTCGATTACACGCCCCCTCACAGCGACATCAAATTTATATCCAATCACCATAAGGTTGAGATTTTTCAAGTTTCATCGTTCCGAATGACTTACTTCGAGGATCAATGGATACTTCCTTCCCCATCGGCCATGATGGATGAGATAGGGAACCCAGGCATGTCCATGCCCTTGTCTGCCGCTGAAATAACATACTCTTTAGTCCAGCAAGCTTCTGCTAACCCTGATACGACTCCTGCACAGGAGTTAGATCCACTTCTAGAGCCTATTTGGGCTCAAGGTTCTCTCACTAATACTGATTCATTAGACTTAGTCTTACCTTCTGACGAAGAAGTAATCGAAACAATGACTAGTCCGAACAAACCTTGGGAAGATCTTCATCACAGATCATATTTTCTCCCAGAGTTAAGCTGAATCGAAGCAGGAGAATTCACCATGACCATGACGGGAGATCAGTCGTGTCCTATTAATCTCTTAGCTACACATGAAATTTATGCTGAGGGCAATATGGAAAATATCACTGAAACTATACCAATCAACATCTCCCCCGAAGAGATTCAAATCTACACGGATCTTTTCAAAGAATTATGCGACGTTTTTGCCTGGTCTTATGAGGAAATGCTAGGTATCGATCCAAAAATAGTTGAACATGAAATCACAATGTATCCTGATGCCAAGACTGTCCGACAGAAGCTTCATCTAGTTAATCATAAGAAAGAAGCAACCATCAAGATTGAGGTAGAGAAATTGCTAAAGGCAGGTTTTATCTATCCTATCCATTTGACTCAATGGGTGTCAAATCCAGTGTCGGTCAATAAAAAACAAGGCACGATTCGTGTATGTACCGACTTCTGTGATTTGAACAACGCATGTCCCAAAGATAATTTTCCAACACCATTCATCGACCCGATCATTGATGAATGTGCTGGTTGCGAAGCCTTTTCTTTCATGGACATTTTTTCGGGATATAATTAAATCCAAATCAAACCCGAAGACCAACACAAAACGACATTCATTTTTCCTTGGGGTACATTCGCATATCGTAAGATGCCTTTTGGTCTTAAAAATGCTAGAGCCACATTCCATCAGGCCATGCCTTTTTCTTTTCATGATATCAAGAATATAGTCGAGGCCTATCTAGATGATTTAGCATCACGATCTCACAAGAGAACAAATCATCCCACACACCTTAGACTTATCTTCGAACGTTGTCACTACTTTCAGATTCGCTTGAATCCAAACAAGTGCAGATTCTGTGTAACGTCAAGACGTTTGTTAGGTTTCATCGTATCAACAACAGGGATCATGGTTGATCCTCTCAAGGTGGAGGCAATAATCCAGTTGCCCCCCCCACGCACAATCCTTCAACTTCAGAGTCTACAGGGCAAGGCGAACTTTTTACAACGCTTCATCGCCAACTATGCCGAAATCACCAAGGGATTTATGCGCTTACTGAAGAAAGACGTTCCTTTTTACTGGGACGATGCTGCTCAATGATATTTCGATGCATTAAAACATGCCCTCACAACTGCCCCTCTGCTATGGCCACCTAACTATAACAAAGATTTCTTATTATATCTGGCTGTCGCAGAGTCAACCATTGGCATGGTTTTAGTTTAGGAAGATGACTTGTTCTCAAAATACGTGATCTATTACCTGAGCTGAGGCCTCGTAAGACCGAAACTCAATTATTCTCATATCGAAAAACTTGTGTTAGCAGCAGTTCATGCTATTCAACAGTTCTTTCATTACATTCTGTTTCACAAGACCACCGTCATTGCTATCGTGAACCCATTTCATTACATGTTGACACAACGAGTAATAGGTGGAAAAATCAGTATATGGATGGTCATCCTCTAGGAGTTTGACTTAGAATTCATTTCAACAAAGTCCAAAAAGTCACTGGTCTTCGAAGAGCTTATTTCGGAACTTCCGGTTGAGTCAGGTAACATTGCGCCTGAAGAATCGCCTATCCGGGGGGATATGTTTTTTATCACATCTTCGGATCCCTGGTACGGAGATATACTTATCTATCTCCAGACTTTGAAGTTCCCCACTTCTGCTTCTCTTGATGAGCGTCGACGTATACACCATCAGGCTAAGAATTATCTCATACTCGATGATACGTTGTATCAGAGAGGTGTAGACTGCATCTTACATCGATGTCTCACTCATGAGGAGGCAGTTATCATGCTTAACGATTACCATACCAGAGCTTGTGGCGGTCATTTTTCTGGGTTGGAAACAACCCAAAAGATTCTACGAGAAGGTTACTTCTGGCCGACATTTATCAAAGATTGTATAGAATCAGTCAAGAAGTGCCATCCATGCCAAATCTTCTCTCGGAAGATGAGGGAACATCCCGCTCCCATGTTTCCTGTCATCAGAGTTGGTCCCTTCACCAAGTGGGGGATTGCTTACACTACTTGCAACCCCCCTTCAGCAAGGGGGCACCACTATATCATCATAGCTGTAGACTACTTCACTAAGTAGGTCGAAGCTATGCCAACGTTTAAAGATGATGGAGAGACTGCAACTCTCTTTTTATTCAACCAGATCATAGTAAGGTTCAGCGTCCCAAGAGAGATTGTTACTAACCATGGCAGTCACTTTCAAAACCAAATGATGATCAAATTAACATCAAATCTTGGGTTACAGCAAGATAATTCATCACCCTACTACCCCCAAGCCAATGGGCAAGTGGAAGCTGTAAACAAAACTCTTAAGACTATTCTACAATGAACTATCAACTCAGCCAAGTCAAATTGGCATTTGATTTTATACTCGACATTATGGGCTTACCGAACATCTGTTAAGACTACAACTAGTTTCTCACCTTTTCAACTTGTTTATGGGCTGGAGGCAGTCTTACCCATCTAATGTCAGATCCCATATCTAAAATTGGCAGTACAATTATTACCAGACACTTCTCCACTTGAAGAACGGTTAGTATACCTTGAGAAGCTCAATGAGCAGCGTCGTGATGCGGCCCTGGCCAACAAGGCTCACAAACATAAGGTCAAGTGTCAGTATGATAGGTTCGTTCATCCTCGGATTTTCTCTGAAGGTGACCTTGTCCCGGTCTATGACCAAGATAAGGACCCCCTGGGGGTAGGAAAATTCAAACCCATGTGGTTTGGACCTTTCATCATAAAAGAGGTATTAAAAAAGGGTGCTTATCATTTGGTTGATTTTGAAGGGAATTCTTTGGCGGAACCTAGAAATGGGCTCTACCTCAAGAAGTATTACTCATAGGCAGGTCACTGTGGGTAAATTTTTGTAACATAGGTATAGTATTTGTACTATTACTTTTTAGTTTCTTTTAAATGTTATGGACGTGTCATTGATGTTATCTTTCATCAATATGGCAGATGTCAAGTGATTCCGAGGTGTTTGTTGGGTATGCAGACGGTGCTAGTCAGCACACTTGGAGGCTTGCCTCCGCAGCTTGGGTAATCTTTACACCTCAGGGCCAGTTGTTATCTTCCGGAGGTATATTCTTAGGTGACACCACAAATAATGTCGCCGAGTATAGTGCAGTTATTGAGTTGCTTCGTGACACCTTGTCATTGGGTATCTCTCATCTCCGGGTCTATATCGATGCTCAACTGGTTGTATCTCAGTTAAACAAAGTATATCGGGTTCATGATCCAACCTTACACCTAGGATTCCTTAGAGTATGTCTCAGAACGAAACTTTGATTATATTACATATTTTCATGTTCCTAGGGGATTAAACCAAATTACAAATACTCTAGCTAATCAAATTTTAGATTGGCATCTTGCACACATATGAAAGAACATTGACATAAGCATGTAAATACATTTTTTCACACGTGATCCATAAGACACAAAAGATAAAAAAAACATTTATAATATCATAAAGTAACTAGAGTACATAGATGGATGCAAGTGCCTCAAAAATAGGACCAATAACGAGTCACAGGGAGTATTCCCTCAAAAATATATATACAAGTAGTGCTCGTGGAACATAAAAAGTCTAAATAGGTTCAGGGCCTATGGGCCATATTATATTGGTCCACAGCATGGGCTAAACGCCTAAACAATCGAACCCACGTCCGAGGTTCCCCCACTACATGAGGCTGCATGGATGGTGGCAGGTCCTCAATCTCTGCCATTGGGACTGTGCAAGTGAGTGCAGTAAAGTTCCGCTCAACTCGTCTAAGTACCCTCTCAGCCTCCCCGACTGGGAGGTCTCCTGCTACTGTTGGTCCCCCGGCAGTGGCAGCTGTGGCTCCTAGCCGAGGACGATGCTTGTTCCATGCATAATCAGCAGGTCGCACTGGTCCCACATCTGCATGCAACAAACATATATCTGTCAAATACTCTGGCATATAAAAAAATGATATATATAACAAAAACGACATAAAAATTACATATGCAACAAAAAAACTACAAAGGTGGAGACTTACTCATTTCCCCTTTCTCCTCACCAGGAGGCATGGGTATCTCAGGATCTCTCAAAAAGTCTATCCCTGCATATGGGTAATCCTCGATCACATGGATCTGCCGGGACAGCCATGCAAAAAATTCATCATTGAAGGAATCGTTGGTCCTTCCACCACCCTGTCGCGGCAGTAATACTGCCCATCTACATACAACAGGAAAAGAGGCCTGATGTCCTCGTACCACTTCCCAAGGACTAAAGCTCAGAACTCTCTCGAAAAATAATGAACACAAAATAGTCCCGAACCCGAAGTTCCTCTATGTTTGCTCACGACAATCTATCAATTGCCTCTTCATACACTCCAGTAAAAAAATTGTGCATTCAAGCACTGGATAGCATAGTTCATCTGTGCACAGGACACCTGATGTAAGGCTGCTAAACCGGTAATTCGCCCAATGAGAAATAATATCGCTTACAATGATAGGTTAGTGATCTTACTTATGGGAACCTGGGAGCTCAGACGGTTTGTCCCAGCCTCATAGTGCAGGGCTATCAGTTCTGCTATGTTATGCGGCCCAGATGGAAACGTCTTGAAATTGACTGGTTCCCCTCTCCTTGAGAGGCCAGTCAAAAAGTAGATATCCTCGGTGGTGGGTACCAGTGATTGCCCCTCTAGCATGAAGGCCTCTGCATCAGGGTGCCAATAGTCAACCAAGGAATTCAGTAGTCTCGGTTGCGCTCGCATAAACGGACACAGGAAGAACTGTAGCAAACCACATTGCATCAACGCGGCCACGGCATTCAGATCTCCCGCAACCAACTCACCAACTTCTTCATGTTCCCTTTCCCTCCAGTGGACATACATCCTGCTAACACAACAAAGTTCAGGAAGGTGAGTGAGTGTTGTTTGGTTCTTTTTGTCTATAAAGGGGGGGTCCACGTGTGCTGTCTAGGTGACAGTCATGTGTACACGTGGGCAAGTTTTACTCTGATCGAGTGTACACGTGGCCTGTCCAGAGACAACCCACGTGGACCTAGGGCCAACCTTTTAAAGGTTGATGCCCACTCAAAACATGAAATAAAAAACCAAAATAAAGAATTGAATAGCTAGATAGGGGAGTTTGTACTTACTTTGTCTAGATGGAAGTTCGTTTCATCCACTGTAGCTCCAAGAATCACCATTTTTATCAAAGGGGGTATTTTGGCTCCAGAGTCAATTTCCAAATCAGCAATGGTGATAATGAGCTGCCAGCTTCTATTTATAGACTTTTTGGCCTCTTTTTGTCACTTTTTTGGCCTCCCTTATCATTTTCTTTATACCAAAAACCATTTAGAGTGATTCAGGAGTTATATGGGAGGGATTTGATCGGGTATTGGGACATTTTTTTTGAGTTTTGAGGAAATTTTGACGGTCCATGAATTTTTTTCCAAGAATCAACTTGAGCATATAGGTTAGGTTACTACCTCGACTTTTGTGTCTAGTTGCCTTTTTCCTATGCCATAGGATCGATCCCATCTGGTTGTGAAACAGAACCATCATATCTTCTTTAGAAGTGTCGCAACTTGGCGGTAGAGCTTACCAGAACATGGATTCCCTAGGTAGGTCCTGGTTGCATTATGGTGTCCATGCCATCTCTAAAAAACTGTAGGCTTAGGAGTCCTTATAGTCTTTCCTGAATATGAGTTTGAGCCTCATTTGCATGATTCTTCTTCGCTCTTGATCTCACCCTCAGGACTCCCAAAAAATAACAGGTATTCTTTTAAGCCTTTTTCAGACCCTCTAAACATGAAAAGATTGCCGAGCGATCTTGTGGCCTTTCATGCTCGTTAAACTGAAATTTGAAGTCACGTCTATCCAGTGGTAGTTTACCCCTTTTTCGGTCTGAATATTCAACTGTATGAACAAAGGTATACTCTATGGAACTTCTGTTCTTTAGAAGAGTACTCTCAGGTATAATTTTATCCCTTTTTTGGGCCTGAGGGACTAAACTTACGAAAAAGGAACCCCCACAGAGTCCATAGTTAAGCTCTTTTCAGACTCCCTAAAATTGAAAAGATCGCCGAGTGACCTTATTCTTTCACACTCGTTAAATTGGTCCAGAAGAATATTCCTGACAGAGTCCATAGTTAATCTCTTTTCAGACTCCCTAAAATTGAAAAGATCGTCGAGTGACCTTTGTTCGCACCCAATTCGTCACCTGGTGAGAAAATCGAGGGTGCTTGCATACCATGTTGGGTCTTGTAGGGCACGACAACTATGGAGGAAAGGGTTAGAGGAAACAAAACAAACTACAAGCTAATATCAACTGAAAACAAATTAAAACTGTGAAAAGAAACAACAAACATCAAAGAACAAAAAAGACAGATGTCACCAATGGTTTTGAGCTGGTCAATTGATGAAATCGGAGCACAATGAAGGAAGAGAACTGTGGTTCCTTCTTCCCCCAATGGAAGGCTCTTTGAGTCCCTCACAAAGTTTGCTTTCCTTACAATGAGAAGAACTGAGCATGGCAGTGAAAGAACTCCCAGCGATGCTGCCGATGTGTTATCATTAAAGAATGAGTCCTTAACAATCTGAGCAGCATAACAATGCCTGAAATTCCTTTCGAAAACAATGTATCTTCACGACTTTTTATAGCAAATCCTCGGGCGATTATGTAACCTATTCAAAGTGTGAAAAGGGGCCCTTTAGGGCTTCCTTAGGTCATTAGCCCGCCTCCCCTGCGGATTTGGCTTGGATTTGGGAGTCAAATCAGATTGGGAGCCAGTCCGTAAGTGGTTGAGAGGCTGGCCAATTCATAAATGTGCCATTTTAGCAGGTGCATGGGTTTTGTCGTTGACAGCCGCACATCGTGCGCGCATGCGCGTAGAATATGTTCCTGTCCCGCACATGTACGTGCGCACCAAACTACTGTGAAGCGCCCTTCAATTTTTGGTTACTTTGTATAGTTTTGACCCTTCTGGAATGCTGTGAAATTAATTCAGTGCCATGAATGACTTCTTTGCTGTTTTGACGATGCGGAGTTCTTGTCACCATGTGCGGACAAAATTTCAGTGATAATAGATGCCCCCTGATGGATGAGGTTAGGAGCATACGTATAGCCGAAATCCATCAATGTTTCTTCTACTGAGAATGTTGTTGTAAGGGAAAGAAATAATGGGACCATTCAGAGCGATCCGTTGGAGAAAAAAGGAACCGGTATCTCGACCTTCTGAGAGATGTGCAGAAAAAAATATACAACTGTGTACAAACGAGGCGGGCATGCCCCATGCTCGTTTTTATGTAACTCTGAAACAAGATGACAAAAGTGTTGGTGTAGACAACTACAGCGCCCTCGGGGGCGGTAATGATAAAGGCAAAAGACAATTATGCAAAGGAACATACTCTGAATAATAGGTAATGTTCGCGGTAATAAGCAACGACGATGATGTGGGCATTGATGGCCCTACCAAGTTCAGAGGTCTTCGACAAATGACAAAAATAACTGCAATAGTCGCAAAGTAAGACCCACCATAACATGAGAGAGTGTTGACGTCGAATGTTATGGGGGCCAATGATAGCAGGGAGAAATGGTGTTTCACCTTGTGCCATCCGAGATCTCTCATTAAAATAGAGAATGAGAATCAAGATACTGTCGCCGTTCTGGAAAAGTGTGCTGATGTCGACAAAAGGGAAACGCGACTCCGAGAAGCAAAGGGCTCCATGGAATCTACTGAGATGAGGAAGTGGCAGAGGTACATGGATGAAGTCGAGGAGTGGGATGACTCAAGACTTCCCTTGGCTGGAGGATGTATGAGAGAAACAATGGCCGCAACCGTGTAACAAGGTCGAGTGTCAGAGGGACGACAAGACCGGTGATAAGTTGTGCCAGAGGCGGGACAAGGTGAAAAAATTCAGAGGGTAGAGGTGACTGACCTATGGAGTACTCTGAAGTTATGGACGATGCTGGCAAGGGTAAATGATAAGTAATGCTCCAACCAAGGGTGACATGGGTTGCGTGTGGCCAAAATAAATAAAGTCGCCAACGGTGACGACAAAGAATGTAAGGACTGAAAATAAAGGTGTTTGTACAATAAATAATAAATAATTTTGGGGAGAAATGTACAAATACAGAAACGGGTGCCCCAGTGTGAAATGTGTGCCCCAAGGAGGGCAGAATTGTTTTTGGGAAACTGATGAAGGGTGGGGGCCCCATTGGTGAGTTTCTGTATGAGGTAGGTGAAATGAGGGTAGGTTCGCAGATGGGAAAACTTAGTGTGGATGAAATGAAGGGCTCATGATCCTGCGGAGGTGCAGGTAAAAAATAGAACCATAAAGAGATAATCCGGGAGTCCATGTGGGAAAGCTAGCAAAATGAAGAGAAAGAGTATGTGGCTATTCATGACATGATGAAAGACTATCGAGACTCCCATTCCTAAAGGGTAATGAAAAACAACATGAGTGTCAAAAGTGACAAAGGGTGCTAGGAATGGGACAACTCATGTGGGTGAGAATGCTATCGGGTTACAGTACTGAAGATGCAAATCGAGGTGTGAGTACTGCAGAGCCGGGAAAGAGGATCCTAAAGGCAAATATCAGAGGGTGTGACTAGAAATGTAAATGCAATACAATGGGATAGACTACATGCCAGTGCTGAATATATACCTGAAGGGGTGATGTTGACGACCGATGAGCAAGTACCTGCATACATACCAACCAAATACCCAAAGTGAACAATATCTGAAGAGAATCAACAATATGAGCTTGTATTTGACAAATGTGACTATGCGTGTGCGTACCTGACCATGATATGAAAAAAAGGTGCCCCGGGGGCTCATGATGAAAAGTGACCCAGGGAATGCTGAAACGTAGGTGACAGGATGCTGATCCCGTGGCTGAAGATGACTCGAAAAATGGACGCTGTGGGCTCCCGGAATGGTGAGTCTAAGTTTGGCAAAAGGCCTATATATAGCTGTAGGGCCCACATTGCCACCTCATTTGTACATGCTGCAATAGTGATTTTCGAGCAGATCTAGAGGAGATTGGGTGATTTAGGGAGCACGAGGTAGTCGATTGACGGTGTGCGAGCTTCAGGTTAGTGGTCTGATCATCCTGCATAGAAATAGGTTTCCAATTTTTGGGCAGGGTAGGTACGGGGGCCATACAAGGGGTTTTTTCTTAGGATGTGGGCCCGCATGTGCAGGCGATTCAGTGGGAGGCGCACATACGTGCGTGCCTGTCCACTGAATATACGCGCATTGATGCACGTGGGAGAGAATTTAAGGTGCGCCCTAGGGGTGCACCTGTGAGGTGGACAGGTGCACACTAGTGCACGCCTGTGGGTTTGACAGGCGCACCCTAGAGCACGCCTGTATTGTGAACAGGCGCGTGCACGAGTGCGCCTGTGATAAAAACAGGTGCGCATACGTGAGCACCTGTATAGTGAACATGTGCGCATGTGTGCACGCCTGTGGGTGGTAAAACCGCGCCTTTGAGGTAATGTTTCAGGGTAAAAAATGAGTCTTTTTGATGCATTGGATGGTTGCATAAGCTAATATAGGACTCTGTGTTGTGTGCAGGTGGCCAACAGTGATTATGGATGTCCGGTGGCGTGAGTGAGACTGGTCACAGTTGCGATATGTTGTGGCCAATGCAGGGCCTACGGTTTGAGCAGCTTTAGCAACCAGTGGGTTGCTAAAGTTCTTTGAGTGCTCGTTGATACGATCACAGGAGTACTTGCTGCAGTTCTTGCTCCAGATGTGGAGTCCATACCTGCACTACTTCCTCGTGCGGGGAGAGCAGATCCCCTTCACTGCGGTGGAGGATATCTATTTTTTGACTGGGCTCCCCTTTTGGGGAACACCGCTGTCGGCAGAGCCTATGCTGCCGAGGGACACTCATCTGTGGGATGTCGCCGAGCGATATTTCTTAGGTGAGCACTACATGTCTGGGACTGTAGTGAGTATTAGTGGGATAGATTTGCTGCTGCATCGTTGCATAGCGGCGATGATTGTTCGGGTGTACGGGTCACTGGCAACCCACCGGATCAGTGGTGGCAAGCTTCTATTGATGGAGAGGGTGGTGGTGGGCCGTGAGCGGTTTTCCTGGGGTTTGACACTACATGCGCGGATGATCGCGCAGCTGGAACGTTGTCGGTCCACAGGTACCGGGGAGTTTGCGTTTGGCTCCATCCTGGTGGCTTGGTTTCTGGAGAGGGTGCCAATGCTACGTCCATGGGTTCTGCTAGAGGCGCCTGGGGCACGAGAGCCTCGATTGAGGCGGTGGTATCAGATTTTGGTTTGCCATGGTGGTGACGAAGGCGGGCACTATTTCACAGTGCAGGCGACGTAGATCTGGCGGTAGATGCCGCAGGTCATACTTCGATACCCCTATGCTGGGGTGGACTTCTAGGGGGACCTGGACATGGTATTGCCTCCTGGGGAGGTTTTTGATGACCGAGGTATGTTGAGTATGTTTTGATTTACGTTGTGTTTTTGATATACCAGTTTATATTTATGATGATAGATACTAATATGATCGTGTGTTGGTTGTTTTGTGCATGTGCAGATTTGGCCCCTTGCGAGCGTGAGGTGGAGTTCCAGAGAGTGTCGGCTCAGCGAGAGCTGGAGAGACCACTGCGCGGAGGGAGATGTCGGCGAGATGAGGCCGCGGGGGCACCAGTAGATCCCGAGAGACCGGCGAGGAGGCGCCGATTTGATGACCCTGGTGCGGGGCCATTGCACGCTCCTCCGGCGACAACCGGAGTAGACTTTGATGATATACGCCGTCATCTGGAGATGGTGTTACAGGACGTTCCTGAGGGCATGTGGATCCGCATCCAAGACGAGGAGTTCCTGGAGCAGTGTATTGGATTACCGCCACCATGGCGGGGGATAGTGCGACGAGCATCTGTGCTCGCCACGATGACGAGTGGACGCCTACCGCCTGGGCAGGGGGGTCCTGCGGATGTTCCACCACCACCACCTGGGGCAGGTGGGGGTGGGCCACCACCACCTCCCGAGGGAGGGGCAGGTGGCAGTGCGATAGAGGCACCCTGATCGATGTGTCATGTATATTTTTTGTTTTATAGGCTGGTGAGACGATTTTGTACTGAGGTGTGGCACCGACCTGCGGGCATATGATTTTTTTGTATGTAAACATTTGGATGGCCTGATAGGCCTTGATATATATATACATGAGTATACATCATTTTTGGGATCCTTGTATTGTTTACATATGTTTTTTTGTTGATAATGATGATGATGTCTATCTTATCTATATGCTGTGACAGGATGTATGAGATGTTTTATGTATGTGTAGTTTGATGTGATATATGCCAATCTAACACCATGTTAGCTATTTCATCTATTGTTTGATTCAATTATCTTGGAATATGTGTAAATGTAATGGAATCAAAATGTCAAGATAACAGTCTAACCTGCAGGTATTTGCGAAAGAGGCACGGATCGTGTACACGGTATACATTGTTGAGCTGGAGAACGACTAGTTGAGAGTCGAGGAAGACACTAAGGTGATGAACATGATGAAACTGGGCATTGGCCAGGAGGCCAATGACCGTAGTGTACTCGGCTTGGTTGTTGGTTGCTGACCCCAAACATATGCCGCTTGAATGGAGCATTTCATGTGAGGGGGTGTATAAAGCCCAAGCCGCCGACGCGAGATTTCTTTCCAACGGCTGGCGCCGTTGGCGTAACCAATGTGGTAGGCTGGTGAAGGAAGCATCTGTCAATAACACAAAGGATAGTTTAAACGAGAGGGGTGAGAGAAAAAAAAGATTAAAAACACTAGAAAAAAGAAAATGACCTAAAGTAGTGTGACTACTTTTAAGCATAAAACTTCTTGAGGTATAACCCATTGACGGGTTCTTTGAGCGAGAGGCCTTTGGGGGAGGCCAGGATGTATGCACCTTTGGTGAGGCAATGTTGGATGTTGTAAGGGCCATGCAAAAGTGATTCGAATTTTCCATGGCCAAAGGTATCATGAGCGATATCATAGGCTAGGACAAGGTCGCCTTCACGAAATGATCGAAGGTTGACATGGAAATCAAAGGTAGCCTTGGATCGTTTTTTAGCTGCCTCGTTGTTCTATAATGAGGATCGACGATCCTCATCCAGAGACTCCAAGTTTAGCAAGCGCTGCTCCATCGGAGCAGTGTCAGGTAAAAGATCGATTGCGGTGCGTAGGGTGGGTATTTCGCACTCGATGGGAAGAGTTGCCTCGACCCCATGGACTAAATGAAATGGCATGAAACTCGTAGCGGTCTTTACTGCCGTTCGATAAGCCCATAGCGCAGAAAATAACATGTGATGCCAATTGGTTTTATGTTTATTCACCGTGCGCTGTAACATGGTCTTGAGGACTTTGTTCACTGCCTCGACCTGTCCATTTGACCGCGGATAGTAATGGGAGGCAAACTCATGAGAGAATCCTAACCGAGAGGAGAGTTCGACAAAGATCTCATTCTCGAAGTGTTTCCCATGGTCGGAAACAAGTTGGAGTGGTACTCCAAACCTGGATATGACATGATTGAAGAAAAAACGCGCTGCAGTGTCAACGGTGTTGTTGAAGGTGGGCATAGCTTTGGCCCATTTGGTGAAGTAATCCACGACGACAACAATGTATTTGTGACCATTGCTAGAGGGGGGATTACAAGTCATAAAGTCAATGCCCCATTTACAAAAGGGGCCTGCAGTGATGACCGGGTGAAGAAGAGCGGGGGGAGCATGGGCTTTGTTGGCATAGAGCTGACATTGCTCACATCGTTTCATGGCATGAATGCAATCGTGAAATAGGGTAGGCCAAAAATAACCAGCTCGGATAATCTTTTGCGCAGTGGCGATACCGGAAAGATGGCTCCCACATGCGCCGCTGTGGCAGTCGTTTAAGACTCTGTCGGCCTCGTCAATAGTCAGGCAGCGACGAAGAATGGTGTCGACGCCCCGCCGATATAGGATGTCACCGATGAGGAGATAGCGGCGGGCCTGATGGTGAATGCGCCGACGATCATCTCGTGATAAGTGGTTACCGAACTTTTGAGTTCGTAGGTAGACGAGAAGGTCACCATACCAAGGATCATCTGAAGCGATGTAAAATAGATGTTCATCAGGAAAGTCGGTATTGACAGGGGCACTAGGTGTGTCAGAGGGAAGGGCCGTGACAAGTTCAGCGAGAATGAGGGCCTTCTTACTCTTAGGTGTTGAAAACTCGAGGTCATACTCCTGAAGGATAATGATCCATCGAGCGAATTTGCCGTTAACTTGTCGATGGCTAAGCAAGTATTGCATAGGGTTGGAGTCCGCGATGACATTGGTGGTCCGAAGCTAAATGTAATGGCGTAGTTTCTGGACTGCGAGGATGACTGCGAGAGAAAGTTTCTCTTTGTGTTTGTACTTCAAGGGTGGTCCTGAGAGGTTCTTACTAACGTAGTAAATGACATGTTCACAATTATCATCTCCGAGCTGGACGAGGACACCGACTACTGATATAGCTGATGCTGATACGTAGAGGATGTAGTCGCGATTATAGTCAGGTGCACTAATCAAAGGTGCATTTGAAAGTGCTGTTTTGAGATCGTCAAATGATTGTTGGGCTTAATCGTCCCAATGAAAGGGGATGTTGTGACGTAGTAAGCGAAGGAAACCATGTGCGCGTATGGCATAATCAGGAACAAAGCATCTAAGGAAGTTAGCTTTGCCTTGTAGACTCTGCAGTTGTCGTAAATTCCGTGGAGGTGGAATTTCGGTGATGGCTTTGACTTTGAGGAGGTCTACCGTTAGCCATGTTTCCTTCTTCAAACGCATCAGGGGCAGGAATGGGATTTTTGAACCAATCGATAGGTCTAGATGGGATAAAATCTTTGGTTTCGACCGCGTACACGGGGTTTTGATTAGGAGGCATGAGGGCTTCTTGTGGGAGGAGGAGTGCACGATGATGTAGTGTGTCCCGGGGAGATTCTGGGTTGTGTAGCTCTTCCAGTATTTCCTCGTTGTTTTGGAAATGACGGGAATATAAGAGGTCGTGATGAGTGGTCTCAGTGCTAGTGTGATTGCCCCCTGCTGGAGCAACAAGGGGAGGGGTACAAGCAGAGGGTGAGGGTTCACTCGACATAAACCATATGTTGAAGTACTGAGGGGTACCCATGGTGGTTGGGTGGAGGGTCGCTGTATGAACATGAGAGTTGGGGGGGTTGCGGGGTAGATCCTCAGTGATGTCATGTAAGAACCATGGAGGTGATGGGAGTGCCTCGAGCTCTGGAGAAATGACATGACGATCCTCGAGTGGTGAAGTAATGTCAATTCTCGCCTCTGTGGGTTGGTGACGCAGGGCCACTTGACATTGCCTGTAGGCAAGGATCATAGGACATTGGTATGTAAAATGGGTTAGTGAATCACAGAGAGAGCAAGGGAATCTCATACGTTCATTAACTGAATTAGTGACATAATGAATGTCAGTGATGTTTGAAGAGGACGTGGCGGGGCGTGGGTTGTTCTAGAGGTTCTGGCGTACAGCCGCTAACGTGGCAGTGCTGGGAAATGGTGAGTGTAATGGCCATATTCTGAACATATAGCACACACAAATTTAGTCCTCAACCCTTTACTACTGGAAGGGTTGGTGGTAGTGG
>JZKD02S2250229.1:0-19501 GCA_000966675.3 Picea glauca | reverse complement strand
CACAGGATAAGGTGTAACCCCATAAATAGGTCATCCTAATGTCCGGACTAGGGGAATGGGATAGATGAATGGGAGATAAGATGTAAAAGTGATATAATGATGGGAGCGGACGATGACTCTTCAAAATCCCCTTGGGTGGCTAACCAAAACCTATGAATACAAGCTCGCTAGGGCACCCCGTTAATTCCCCCAACCATGGTCAAGTGGGTATGCTTGTTGTTGTGGCGAGGATGTTGCTTATTGGGATTCTTGGGTTTATCTTTCCGATGGACGACTAAGGCTTTGTTGGAGGTACCTGCAATGCTGATCACTCTAAGTTGTACAAGCTTATCTTGCTCTCTAATCAAAGCATCACAAAAGTTCTCAAGACTGCGTTTTTTATAAGTTGTCCCTAGAGCCTCTTGCATGGCATAAAAGATAGATACAAACACAAAATATGCACTACCTAGCTTAGAAAGAATAATATAGATGCAATGATATTCTTCTATCTTTATCTTACATTCTTCACATAAAATTGTGAGTGTTTTAAACTTGGATATATAGTCTTCAATGCAAGAAAAATCATTTGAATTTAAAGTCAATACTTGATTTTCTGACTATTGTGCTCGAATAATATTGTGTTTACCAAACACAGATTCAATCTTTTCCCAAGCTTCATTGATTTTATCAATTGATTGAAGGTGGAACCTTAAATCAGGAGAGATGGACATTCTAATTAATCCACGTGCTTTGTCATTCCTATTATCCCATTTGACTTTCTTATCAACATCAGTGGGTGATGTGTTCTTTCCCATGATAATCCGGTACAAGTCTTTACTTCTTAATAAATCCTCCATATGAGATTTCCATTAGAAGTAGTTGGTGCTAGTAAGCAAAAGATTACTTGTAGAAGCCATATTAAATGTGCAGATAATGTGGATTTAAAAACTGAAACTGATGACCTGGATGGAAAGATCTCGAAAAATTAGGCGGACTGAAAATAGACTTCGGATGTGAGAGTTATGCCCTTTAAAAAATAAATATAAACGATAACCAAAGGATCACGTGGTGGTGTAAGTTGCATTATGAAGTGACCCACTTTTATAAAGAGAAGTGGGGATCACTTTTATAATGAAGTTACTTTATAAAATAAAAGTTGTATGCAAAATAAATAACTCTAAAATAAAATATTAAAGCTACTTATAGTGATTCACTTTTATACTTGAAGTGAAATACACTTTACAATTTGAGCATGAACTTTTAAAAAAAAAGTAACAAAAAGAGAGACTTGAACTCAATACCTCTTACTTAATAAGGCAACTTTTGACCAAATGGTTTAACCAAACATATTGTATTGTTTAGCAAGATGATTTTTGTTGTTGTTGTTGTTGTTGACGGCCTTGGAGAGTGTGTTAAAAACAAAACTATTTTCACACCAAAAAAAATTTTCGCTTCTCGATGACAACAAGGGTTAGATGCACCTTTTCCTATCTGTTTCTGATTTGTTGAGATCGCATAAGGTGCGGGGAAAAAAGCATACGCAGATCTAAAAGAGTAGCAACCCAGAAATAAACAATATAAACCGAAATAAAACCAAAATAATACTCTGCAAAAAATTAAAAAATGCGTATTTAGGCTTTATACCTTCGGATCTGACTGAAATGGTCGTATCTTGGGCAAACATAAACCTTTTCGAGTGAAATGAAAAGTGTTGTTGACTGAAATGAGCACTCCAAACACAATGGAATAGTCCTCTTAGCCCATAAATGTATGGAAATGATAAAAAATGGAGATGAGGCAACTCGGCTTCACGATCTCGATCTACAACAGGAGCGGGTCTTCAAACAAACTCTGATACCATGTTTGACAACATAGGTATTCCAACAGAGAATAGACACCTTCATTAACCACTCACACAACCATATCAAAGATCAACACACCCTCCATGCTCTTTAAATAGAGATCATGAACCAATCAGGTGTTAAGCCATGAATCAATGGCTGTTAAGATCGAGGAGAACACGAACCGTCAAATCACTCTATGTAGGGAACATATCGTAACCGTCGTATTTCCTAACTACAAATGCATACTAAAGAAACACACTTTTACCTAACGACACATTAGACCAAGTAGATCTTAACTAACTCCTAATTGTCTAAATATCCTAACAAAGTTTTGGGGTCAGAATTGCCCTGTTGAGCCACAGGTCTTCAAACTTGTCATGGCACAATGTACATGTCTTCATGGTACATGACATTGACACCTAGTTGAATAGGTGGTCAACAAAAAGCATAGAAGAAGACTACAAGTTTTGTGAACAACTGATAGAGGTTTGTCCCGATAAATACTTTATGGTCAAGTTCTGTAAACAAAGAGAAGAAGAGTATGACACTATCCTCCAAAATTATGAGGAAAATCCCACCCTAAACGTAGCATGGAATGTTTCCATTGCATATTATGGAGTAAAATCATTGTAGGACGCTGTGACCGAGAAGTATGGGTACTAGGAAAACTTCCCAAATGATGATGAATCACTCTTCATGCCTGAAGAAGTTTGCAAACTTGTTAGAGATGAAGATTAGGATGATGAATGCTTTGATTTTATTGAAGATGACGAAGACTTGATTAAAGAATAGATCCATGAAGAAAGTTGCCAAGAAAAAGAAGACCCTGATGATGTGAAACATCCAAATGAGCAGAACGAGACATTGGTATCCATGCTCCCGCTTGAAATCGTTCAACCTTGCTTTTCTCCTGCACATGAAGATGAAGAAATAATTAGTCCCAATGATTCAAATTCTTTTGTGAAGGACCTCTCCAACATGGTTGATCTACAGATTGATGATTTCATACAGTTTGGGAGACATAGATGGGATGTGGGTTACTTAATTATTGATAGAGATCCCATTTACGACATTGAAGGTAGCTTTCAAGCAAAAGGGGTTGAGTGGTCATTTTAGAGGACTAGTCTTCGTGTGTATATGATTCAGATGTTTGGCAGCCCGATGATGATATGGTTACAACCTTATTCCATCCTTTCGAAGATGACTTGTCGCAACATACTCAGGGTGATATTTAGTCATCCTTTGGGGGTTGTGATGCATATCCTCTTAGGGATGTAGATTTTTTCTATGAAAACTCTTAGTCACCTTCGCCCTCAGATTTAGATGGACACTAGTACGTGGCCATTCCAGAGAAGTTAAAGATTCATACTGCAGAGCGACAATATTTTCATCTTGGGGATTTTTGCAAGGATTTGTAGGTGATGAAGCAACATATTTTCGGTATTTGGAAGGATTCTTTCTCTAGACCTGAGCTTGTCCCTTACCTCATCTCTCCTTCTCAAGGAAATCATGGGATCTTTTGGGGATCTCTCATATTTCCTCAATCTTCAGGGAGCAATGATTATGAGAATGAGGATGAAGATGAGTCGTCGCCTACATGCGATAGTCCCGTTTTGAGGTGGATTGATTGAGCTTGTGGACGTTCTTTCCAGCAAGATTTCCTCCCTCCCACCCATCTCTTTGAATTGTTTCCTATGATTGATTTTATGTTTCTTCATATTCATGATTATTATGTGCTTAACTTGTCCTTGATATTTTTTATGATTAAGCACATGGGAAGGTACCTTGATGAGATGACCAGTTGGTTGCACTGGATGTATGCCTTCACTTGACATCTACATGACTTGATTCTGCAGGGCCACAAGCCCAAGGTAAGTAGGTAGGTCATCTTCCTTTCCCATGCATCCACATCTTGCTTGCTCATAATAACTTCACTGTATTTCATGTTTCATTTTGCTCTACTTGCATATTGCTTTCATCGTATTACATATTTAGTTTATAAATTTTTGAAAAAATGCAAAATTTTCTTTTCTAGATTAGTTGCTATTTTTGAGATTTGAATTTGATATATATGGACGAAGGGTGATAAAACCACACTAGATTTTACATTTGTATGTTTTCAATGTAGGCATAGTTCTAACCAGGAGATGTTGGGGTTCTCATGCATTCTATTGCGAGATGCTACGGTTCTTCTTCTTGTTTCTAACAACATTTACATTAGTGTGATGATACTATGCAAATATTTTGAAAATGCCCCATAGCTCTCTTTCCCTCTGCCTCATCCCAAGCCCAAGATCAATGAGACATATTCTTTGAAGCATTAATGCTTGGAACAACATTTGCTAGGTGAGATTCTTAAGAAAGCCAGGGAGAAGGTAATATAATTTTTATTATCATCAAACTTATGTATTAGGGATTATGCTCTAACATCTCACTCTTTCATGCATTTTCACATAGCTTGAGAGATAAAACCAACAATCAATATCCTCAATAAAAATAACATGGTGGTCTTGATGAATAATTTCCTTTAATTTCATGTTTTTATGGATCTTAAGAACCTCCAAAAAAATTATTATTATTACTTTCTATTGAAATTTCAACTTATTTGTGTAGTCTTATTAAATTTTAACATTTTAAATATTTTAAATAATTAAAAAAAATTATATATATATATATAATGTGTTACTAATGTGCTATTTTCAATTAAAATACAATTATTTTTTCAACTTTTATTCATAAAAACGTATACCCTTCAAATTTGACAATTAATCATAACCCTAACCCTAACCCTTTCTATCAACATGACTTCCACTATTAAAAACGCTAGTGTCCCTCTTATTTCGTTCTTGCTTTCTAGCCACCCAACTGAAAAGATAAGACACGACATATACCTCGTACAATCTACAGTGATCTAATCTCTAGTGACGTGGGACAAACTTACGATTTCAGAATGCTGCATATTTGAATCCATAACCCGCACAAACGCACGAGTCCGCCATAATAATTATCAGACAATTGCGTATATTTTGCAGGTGGGAAATGGCTAACGCGACAGCATATATATGTGGGTCTTCTCCATTGAATCGTTCTGCTTCAGCATTAAGTGGTGGTCAAGTTTCGCCGTATAGTCTTTTCCGTCCTGGGTATTTGGCAAATGGAGTGTCCGGGGCAAACAGCTATAACGATAGAGAGGTATGTCAATCAGTTTTGTATATATTGTTTCAGGCATGTTTTCAACGATCGGAATCTGCTTTAACAAACCATTCTAGGCAGAATGGAATTTGCACGAGTCTGAATCTCAACTTGAAGTTTTGTTAATTAGAGAATTTTACGAGGCAGGTTCTACTAGTTATCACTTCTGCTTTCTCTTTCTCTGCTGTTCATTTATGAATTGTTTCACCAAGAAATGCTTTCTCAGTTTTAGAACATGATCAGAGAATGCCACTCTTGTACTTTCGGAGCCTTACGTGTATGAAGATTTCAGATCATATTTTAAACCAGCACAAACCCATCTAAATCCTGGTATGATGTGCTTCTGGTGGTTGCAAAGCTCAAAGCTGCATATCTCAAATTTCAATATTTAATACACTGGCTATGTGTGTGAATTCGGCAACCTCAAGGTGCATCTCATTTAGACCATTTGTGTGAATTGGCAACCTCAAGGTGCATCTCATTTAGATTGATTTGTGCTTATGTCCATATTCAATGGAACCAATGTATATCTATATTTAATGTATTGTTAAATGGGTTAGTGTCCATATTCAGCGTATCCAATACATCATTTAAATTCAATCTACAGTTGGACACACTAAATAAAATGCACATGTACACAGAATGTTGATGGAGCCTCGCTCCTGCTTGGGCTGTAGTGCATTTTGCTTCTCTCAATAAAATTACTTCAAATTACTTCATAAATCAAAACAAGGACAATGCATAAAAGGCATACCCAACCTAGCCCTAGATTTAGAACATTCAAAGATTAGAATAATCTAAGCAATAATTAAGTTGCAAAAGATGAACATAGTTAAATGGGAAGTAAAGAAAAGATGAAACTTGATGGTTACATATATGTAAGAGACAATGCACTAGTAATGCAAAATGTTATCTCCAAGTAGGTCACTTGTCAATATCCAAAAACTTAAAAACATGCTTTGTAGTAGTCACTTTCACTATAAGCCTCCAACTCTGCCTTCATTGATTCATCTTTGTTGAAATGACACAAGGATAAAAGGCACATTTTGCTCATTGAAGAGGAAGCATGTCAAAGCATGTCATTTTCACTACTTGATGAAGATTCTAGATGCATGTTAGATATGCTACCTTGAATGCTTCTTAGCCATGGCATTTTGTATGTACTAATGGCATGTGTGTTGTTGTATCATAGATCAGTCTATGCTCGAGAATATCCCGAATTCTTCTGGCATTATGGATTTTCCTTTTCTTTAATCTCTTGTGGAAGCAGGGTGCTTCTTTTGAAGTCTATGGACAAGTAGTTTGCTGCTGAGGGTTCTTTCTATTTACTTACTTTTGGAATATTATTCCTTTCCTATCAATATCTTTATTGTTCTTTGTGGGGCATAAAAAGTGGTATTGGAGCAATTAAAATCCCAGATAAAAAGTAGAAACAGTACGTTGTGTTTTCATTTCTCCACTGACAAGTAGGTATGGCAGAGTACAAGACTACAATGAAGGAGTTGCTTGGAATGCTGATTCATATGATAACATTTTTGTCAATACGTTTTGTAAATAATATAACTGGTGGTATTTAGCCTATGAACAATCTAGTGGCAAATGTTTTAACAATTCATCATTTGGAGCATTAGAAAATGGTGATTGAATCTTCCCAATCCATGATGGGAACGCAGGTGCCTAGTAAGTATGGGGTTGTGCTTGAGCCCTGAATTTTCCCAAATCTATATATTTCAATTTAAATCATTTAAATGAACCTTAGTAAGATTCAATGGGAAATTTGAACCTTACAAGCGGATGAAGCTTTTGAGCATGCTAAAGTAAACGATAATGAAGGTATGGTAGACAGGTCTAATTCTGTGCTATGCAAAAATTCTATGATTTCTTGAATCAGTGACATGAAAGTTGAAATAGGCTTAAAGGGGTGGAATGGTGTTCAAGAGGAAGGCTGCACCAAAAGTAGAATGAACCTAATTCAAGCACTATGCAAGAATTTTGTGATTTCATGAATAAGTTGTGATTACCCAATAATTATTTGATGTTTTGGATGGTAAATTTTGCAGCTAGTAACATCTTTATTTGCTGATCCATATATTTCCATACTGCTGCAATTTGGGACAACAAGCTTATCTTGCTGATTCTCATTTGATTTCAGGCTTGGTTTATGATCATTTGTCTTGTTCCGTGCATGGATAACACTGTTTTGCAGGTGCACAACACTTGGAAACCATTCACCCCTTCACAAGACTCCTTTCCAAGCCATCCTTCACTCTTCAAGCTTGACCTATAGGGGTTTCACTCTTCATCATATCACTTTCCGTCTCAATCCCCCTAGGGTCACCGGGATTCCCCCCATGTGGTGACTGTTATCCCCATTTTGTGGATAACTAAGGAGATTATGTTTCGAGGCCCTCAGGTTGCAGTTACGGAGTGTCGAGAGAGTACATGACCAATAATACCCTTTTGCACAGATGGAAAACCCACTTACCACCACAGATGGTCACAGTTTTGTAGATGGCATCCACCACACCAGCTGGCTTCCGTTAGGCAGTGGGCCTTGCTCCATGAGGTACAAGTCAGTATTATGGTGAGCATCATTTCAATATTTAAGCCATTTGATTATGTGGTGTCTTAGATTGCTCTAGATTTCATGATATGTGCTTGGACATTATGCCTTTTTCACTGCTTCACCTTGGTGGTTGACATTGTGCCCTAGTAAGTGGTTTTCCTTGGGGATGGGTTTGCTACTGGGAAATCCCTTAATGAGCCATCGTACTGTTCCCGACCATACTTACCACTTTCCATCATTGTTACCCTCCATTTCCTTATCTCTTGGGATTTTACGGTGTATTGACCCAAGAAGGGGTTGTCCCTCATTCTATGGGAAGAAGGGGCTAAAGGCCCATGTTGGGTAAAAGATAAAATAATTATATAAACCTTCCATATGCTTCTCCCAGGGATCACCCAAGAAAGCATTGAAACACTTATCTTTGAATAAAGGGGACCCATAATATAATAAAGAATGCTTAAAAGGTTAGTTAAAGGATACGAGGTATCATCACGAGCCGACCTATCACGTCCATGGATATCTAGTGGTATGACATTGTCATCATCTGGTCACCAAACAAGGGCAATGGCTCTCAGTTGCATGGCTGAGAGAAAGGGGGTCTCATCACGAGCCAACCTTCTCATTTCCATTAGGTGTTTGTGGGTGACATTGCCACCACCTGGTCACCACTCCAGGGAAGTGACCTTCAAACTCTCCTTATGCTATATTGAAAGAAAATAAAGAAAGAAAGATAAAAGACAATTTATGGGTTTGGAAAAAATGCATTGCAGACGAAGGTACCACACACCCTCTACAAAGGCACCCATGAATGAGACATTACAACCCTTTGTATGTCATGAGCCCTATGCCCATTGAGTCTTGACCCCTACCACNCACAGGATAAGGTGTAACCCCATAAATAGGTCATCCTAATGTCCGGACTAGGGGAATGGGATAGATGAATGGGAGATAAGATGTAAAAGTGATATAATGATGGGAGCGGACGATGACTCTTCAAAATCCCCTTGGGTGGCTAACCAAAACCTATGAATACAAGCTCGCTAGGGCACCCCGTTAATTCCCCCAACCATGGTCAAGTGGGTATGCTTGTTGTTGTGGCGAGGATGTTGCTTATTGGGATTCTTGGGTTTATCTTTCCGATGGACGACTAAGGCTTTGTTGGAGGTACCTGCAATGCTGATCACTCTAAGTTGTACAAGCTTATCTTGCTCTCTAATCAAAGCATCACAAAAGTTCTCAAGACTGCGTTTTTTATAAGTTGTCCCTAGAGCCTCTTGCATGGCATAAAAGATAGATACAAACACAAAATATGCACTACCTAGCTTAGAAAGAATAATATAGATGCAATGATATTCTTCTATCTTTATCTTACATTCTTCACATAAAATTGTGAGTGTTTTAAACTTGGATATATAGTCTTCAATGCAAGAAAAATCATTTGAATTTAAAGTCAATACTTGATTTTCTGACTATTGTGCTCGAATAATATTGTGTTTACCAAACACAGATTCAATCTTTTCCCAAGCTTCATTGATTTTATCAATTGATTGAAGGTGGAACCTTAAATCAGGAGAGATGGACATTCTAATTAATCCACGTGCTTTGTCATTCCTATTATCCCATTTGACTTTCTTATCAACATCAGTGGGTGATGTGTTCTTTCCCATGATAATCCGGTACAAGTCTTTACTTCTTAATAAATCCTCCATATGAGATTTCCATTAGAAGTAGTTGGTGCTAGTAAGCAAAAGATTACTTGTAGAAGCCATATTAAATGTGCAGATAATGTGGATTTAAAAACTGAAACTGATGACCTGGATGGAAAGATCTCGAAAAATTAGGCGGACTGAAAATAGACTTCGGATGTGAGAGTTATGCCCTTTAAAAAATAAATATAAACGATAACCAAAGGATCACGTGGTGGTGTAAGTTGCATTATGAAGTGACCCACTTTTATAAAGAGAAGTGGGGATCACTTTTATAATGAAGTTACTTTATAAAATAAAAGTTGTATGCAAAATAAATAACTCTAAGATAAAATTTTAAAACTACTCATAGTGATTCACTTTTATACTTGAAGTGAAATACACTTTACAATTTGAGCATGAACTTTTTAAAAAAAAGTAACAAAAAGAGAGACTTGAACTCAAGACCTCTTACTTAATAAGGCAACTTTTAACCAAATGGTTTAGCAAAACATATTATATTGTTTAGCAAGATGATTTTTGTTGTTGTTGTTGTTGTTGATGGCCTTGGAGAGTGTGTTAAAAACAAAACTATTTTCACACCAGAAAAAAATTTCGCTTCTTGATGACAACAAGGGTTAGATGCACCTTTTCCTATTTGTTTCTGATTTGTTGAGATCGCATAGGGTGCGGGGAAAAGAGCATACGCAGATCTAAAAGAGTAGCAACCCGGAAATAAACAATATAAACCGAAATAAAACCAAAATAATACTCTGTAAAAAATTAAAAAATGCGTATTCAGGCTTTATACCTTCGGATCTGACTGAAATGGTCGTATCTTGGGCAAACATAAACCTTTTCGAGTGAAACGAAAATGTGTTGTTGATTGCAATGAGCACTCCAAACACAATGGAATAGTCCTATTAGCCCATAAATGTACGAAAATGACAAAAAATGGAGATGAGGCAACTCGGCTTCACGATCTCGATCTACAACAGGAGCGGGTCTTCAAACAAACTCTGATACCATGTTTGACAACATAGATATTCCAACAGAGAATAGACACCTTTAGTAACCACTCACACAACCATATCAAAGATTAACACACCCTCCATGCTCTTTAAATAGAGACCGTGAACCAATCAGGTGTTAAGCCACGAATCAATGGCCGTTAAGATCGAGGAGAACACGAACCGTCAAATCACTCTATGTAGGGAACATATCGTAACCGTCGTATTTCCTAACTACAAATGCATACTAAAGAAACACACTTTTACCTAACGACACATTAGACCAAGTAGATCTTAACTAACTCCTAATTGTCTAAATATCCTAACAAAGTTTTGGGGTCAGAATTGCCCTGTTGAGCCACAGGTCTTCAAACTTGTCATGGCACAATGTACATGTCTTCATGGTACATGACATTGACACCTAGTTGAATAGGTGGTCAACAAAAAGCATAGAAGAAGACTACAAGTTTTGTGAACAACTGATAGAGGTTTGTCCCGATAAATACTTTATGGTCAAGTTCTGTAAACAAAGAGAAGAAGAGTATGACACTATCCTCCAAAATTATGAGGAAAATCCCACCCTAAACGTAGCATGGAATGTTTCCATTGCATATTATGGAGTAAAATCATTGTAGGACGCTGTGACCGAGAAGTATGGGTACTAGGAAAACTTCCCAAATGATGATGAATCACTCTTCATGCCTGAAGAAGTTTGCAAACTTGTTAGAGATGAAGATTAGGATGATGAATGCTTTGATTTTATTGAAGATGACGAAGACTTGATTAAAGAATAGATCCATGAAGAAAGTTGCCAAGAAAAAGAAGACCCTGATGATGTGAAACATCCAAATGAGCAGAACGAGACATTGGTATCCATGCTCCCGCTTGAAATCGTTCAACCTTGCTTTTCTCCTGCACATGAAGATGAAGAAATAATTAGTCCCAATGATTCAAATTCTTTTGTGAAGGACCTCTCCAACATGGTTGATCTACAGATTGATGATTTCATACAGTTTGGGAGACATAGATGGGATGTGGGTTACTTAATTATTGATAGAGATCCCATTTACGACATTGAAGGTAGCTTTCAAGCAAAAGGGGTTGAGTGGTCATTTTAGAGGACTAGTCTTCGTGTGTATATGATTCAGATGTTTGGCAGCCCGATGATGATATGGTTACAACCTTATTCCATCCTTTCGAAGATGACTTGTCGCAACATACTCAGGGTGATATTTAGTCATCCTTTGGGGGTTGTGATGCATATCCTCTTAGGGATGTAGATTTTTTCTATGAAAACTCTTAGTCACCTTCGCCCTCAGATTTAGATGGACACTAGTACGTGGCCATTCCAGAGAAGTTAAAGATTCATACTGCAGAGCGACAATATTTTCATCTTGGGGATTTTTGCAAGGATTTGTAGGTGATGAAGCAACATATTTTCGGTATTTGGAAGGATTCTTTCTCTAGACCTGAGCTTGTCCCTTACCTCATCTCTCCTTCTCAAGGAAATCATGGGATCTTTTGGGGATCTCTCATATTTCCTCAATCTTCAGGGAGCAATGATTATGAGAATGAGGATGAAGATGAGTCGTCGCCTACATGCGATAGTCCCGTTTTGAGGTGGATTGATTGAGCTTGTGGACGTTCTTTCCAGCAAGATTTCCTCCCTCCCACCCATCTCTTTGAATTGTTTCCTATGATTGATTTTATGTTTCTTCATATTCATGATTATTATGTGCTTAACTTGTCCTTGATATTTTTTATGATTAAGCACATGGGAAGGTACCTTGATGAGATGACCAGTTGGTTGCACTGGATGTATGCCTTCACTTGACATCTACATGACTTGATTCTGCAGGGCCACAAGCCCAAGGTAAGTAGGTAGGTCATCTTCCTTTCCCATGCATCCACATCTTGCTTGCTCATAATAACTTCACTGTATTTCATGTTTCATTTTGCTCTACTTGCATATTGCTTTCATCGTATTACATATTTAGTTTATAAATTTTTGAAAAAATGCAAAATTTTCTTTTCTAGATTAGTTGCTATTTTTGAGATTTGAATTTGATATATATGGACGAAGGGTGATAAAACCACACTAGATTTTACATTTGTATGTTTTCAATGTAGGCATAGTTCTAACCAGGAGATGTTGGGGTTCTCATGCATTCTATTGCGAGATGCTACGGTTCTTCTTCTTGTTTCTAACAACATTTACATTAGTGTGATGATACTATGCAAATATTTTGAAAATGCCCCATAGCTCTCTTTCCCTCTGCCTCATCCCAAGCCCAAGATCAATGAGACATATTCTTTGAAGCATTAATGCTTGGAACAACATTTGCTAGGTGAGATTCTTAAGAAAGCCAGGGAGAAGGTAATATAATTTTTATTATCATCAAACTTATGTATTAGGGATTATGCTCTAACATCTCACTCTTTCATGCATTTTCACATAGCTTGAGAGATAAAACCAACAATCAATATCCTCAATAAAAATAACATGGTGGTCTTGATGAATAATTTCCTTTAATTTCATGTTTTTATGGATCTTAAGAACCTCCAAAAAAATTATTATTATTACTTTCTATTGAAATTTCAACTTATTTGTGTAGTCTTATTAAATTTTAACATTTTAAATATTTTAAATAATTAAAAAAAATTATATATATATATATAATGTGTTACTAATGTGCTATTTTCAATTAAAATACAATTATTTTTTCAACTTTTATTCATAAAAACGTATACCCTTCAAATTTGACAATTAATCATAACCCTAACCCTAACCCTTTCTATCAACATGACTTCCACTATTAAAAACGCTAGTGTCCCTCTTATTTCGTTCTTGCTTTCTAGCCACCCAACTGAAAAGATAAGACACGACATATACCTCGTACAATCTACAGTGATCTAATCTCTAGTGACGTGGGACAAACTTACGATTTCAGAATGCTGCATATTTGAATCCATAACCCGCACAAACGCACGAGTCCGCCATAATAATTATCAGACAATTGCGTATATTTTGCAGGTGGGAAATGGCTAACGCGACAGCATATATATGTGGGTCTTCTCCATTGAATCGTTCTGCTTCAGCATTAAGTGGTGGTCAAGTTTCGCCGTATAGTCTTTTCCGTCCTGGGTATTTGGCAAATGGAGTGTCCGGGGCAAACAGCTATAACGATAGAGAGGTATGTCAATCAGTTTTGTATATATTGTTTCAGGCATGTTTTCAACGATCGGAATCTGCTTTAACAAACCATTCTAGGCAGAATGGAATTTGCACGAGTCTGAATCTCAACTTGAAGTTTTGTTAATTAGAGAATTTTACGAGGCAGGTTCTACTAGTTATCACTTCTGCTTTCTCTTTCTCTGCTGTTCATTTATGAATTGTTTCACCAAGAAATGCTTTCTCAGTTTTAGAACATGATCAGAGAATGCCACTCTTGTACTTTCGGAGCCTTACGTGTATGAAGATTTCAGATCATATTTTAAACCAGCACAAACCCATCTAAATCCTGGTATGATGTGCTTCTGGTGGTTGCAAAGCTCAAAGCTGCATATCTCAAATTTCAATATTTAATACACTGGCTATGTGTGTGAATTCGGCAACCTCAAGGTGCATCTCATTTAGACCATTTGTGTGAATTGGCAACCTCAAGGTGCATCTCATTTAGATTGATTTGTGCTTATGTCCATATTCAATGGAACCAATGTATATCTATATTTAATGTATTGTTAAATGGGTTAGTGTCCATATTCAGCGTATCCAATACATCATTTAAATTCAATCTACAGTTGGACACACTAAATAAAATGCACATGTACACAGAATGTTGATGGAGCCTCGCTCCTGCTTGGGCTGTAGTGCATTTTGCTTCTCTCAATAAAATTACTTCAAATTACTTCATAAATCAAAACAAGGACAATGCATAAAAGGCATACCCAACCTAGCCCTAGATTTAGAACATTCAAAGATTAGAATAATCTAAGCAATAATTAAGTTGCAAAAGATGAACATAGTTAAATGGGAAGTAAAGAAAAGATGAAACTTGATGGTTACATATATGTAAGAGACAATGCACTAGTAATGCAAAATGTTATCTCCAAGTAGGTCACTTGTCAATATCCAAAAACTTAAAAACATGCTTTGTAGTAGTCACTTTCACTATAAGCCTCCAACTCTGCCTTCATTGATTCATCTTTGTTGAAATGACACAAGGATAAAAGGCACATTTTGCTCATTGAAGAGGAAGCATGTCAAAGCATGTCATTTTCACTACTTGATGAAGATTCTAGATGCATGTTAGATATGCTACCTTGAATGCTTCTTAGCCATGGCATTTTGTATGTACTAATGGCATGTGTGTTGTTGTATCATAGATCAGTCTATGCTCGAGAATATCCCGAATTCTTCTGGCATTATGGATTTTCCTTTTCTTTAATCTCTTGTGGAAGCAGGGTGCTTCTTTTGAAGTCTATGGACAAGTAGTTTGCTGCTGAGGGTTCTTTCTATTTACTTACTTTTGGAATATTATTCCTTTCCTATCAATATCTTTATTGTTCTTTGTGGGGCATAAAAAGTGGTATTGGAGCAATTAAAATCCCAGATAAAAAGTAGAAACAGTACGTTGTGTTTTCATTTCTCCACTGACAAGTAGGTATGGCAGAGTACAAGACTACAATGAAGGAGTTGCTTGGAATGCTGATTCATATGATAACATTTTTGTCAATACGTTTTGTAAATAATATAACTGGTGGTATTTAGCCTATGAACAATCTAGTGGCAAATGTTTTAACAATTCATCATTTGGAGCATTAGAAAATGGTGATTGAATCTTCCCAATCCATGATGGGAACGCAGGTGCCTAGTAAGTATGGGGTTGTGCTTGAGCCCTGAATTTTCCCAAATCTATATATTTCAATTTAAATCATTTAAATGAACCTTAGTAAGATTCAATGGGAAATTTGAACCTTACAAGCGGATGAAGCTTTTGAGCATGCTAAAGTAAACGATAATGAAGGTATGGTAGACAGGTCTAATTCTGTGCTATGCAAAAATTCTATGATTTCTTGAATCAGTGACATGAAAGTTGAAATAGGCTTAAAGGGGTGGAATGGTGTTCAAGAGGAAGGCTGCACCAAAAGTAGAATGAACCTAATTCAAGCACTATGCAAGAATTTTGTGATTTCATGAATAAGTTGTGATTACCCAATAATTATTTGATGTTTTGGATGGTAAATTTTGCAGCTAGTAACATCTTTATTTGCTGATCCATATATTTCCATACTGCTGCAATTTGGGACAACAAGCTTATCTTGCTGATTCTCATTTGATTTCAGGCTTGGTTTATGATCATTTGTCTTGTTCCGTGCATGGATAACACTGTTTTGCAGGTGCACAACACTTGGAAACCATTCACCCCTTCACAAGACTCCTTTCCAAGCCATCCTTCACTCTTCAAGCTTGACCTATAGGGGTTTCACTCTTCATCATATCACTTTCCGTCTCAATCCCCCTAGGGTCACCGGGATTCCCCCCATGTGGTGACTGTTATCCCCATTTTGTGGATAACTAAGGAGATTATGTTTCGAGGCCCTCAGGTTGCAGTTACGGAGTGTCGAGAGAGTACATGACCAATAATACCCTTTTGCACAGATGGAAAACCCACTTACCACCACAGATGGTCACAGTTTTGTAGATGGCATCCACCACACCAGCTGGCTTCCGTTAGGCAGTGGGCCTTGCTCCATGAGGTACAAGTCAGTATTATGGTGAGCATCATTTCAATATTTAAGCCATTTGATTATGTGGTGTCTTAGATTGCTCTAGATTTCATGATATGTGCTTGGACATTATGCCTTTTTCACTGCTTCACCTTGGTGGTTGACATTGTGCCCTAGTAAGTGGTTTTCCTTGGGGATGGGTTTGCTACTGGGAAATCCCTTAATGAGCCATCGTACTGTTCCCGACCATACTTACCACTTTCCATCATTGTTACCCTCCATTTCCTTATCTCTTGGGATTTTACGGTGTATTGACCCAAGAAGGGGTTGTCCCTCATTCTATGGGAAGAAGGGGCTAAAGGCCCATGTTGGGTAAAAGATAAAATAATTATATAAACCTTCCATATGCTTCTCCCAGGGATCACCCAAGAAAGCATTGAAACACTTATCTTTGAATAAAGGGGACCCATAATATAATAAAGAATGCTTAAAAGGTTAGTTAAAGGATACGAGGTATCATCACGAGCCGACCTATCACGTCCATGGATATCTAGTGGTATGACATTGTCATCATCTGGTCACCAAACAAGGGCAATGGCTCTCAGTTGCATGGCTGAGAGAAAGGGGGTCTCATCACGAGCCAACCTTCTCATTTCCATTAGGTGTTTGTGGGTGACATTGCCACCACCTGGTCACCACTCCAGGGAAGTGACCTTCAAACTCTCCTTATGCTATATTGAAAGAAAATAAAGAAAGAAAGATAAAAGACAATTTATGGGTTTGGAAAAAATGCATTGCAGACGAAGGTACCACACACCCTCTACAAAGGCACCCATGAATGAGACATTACAACCCTTTGTATGTCATGAGCCCTATGCCCATTGAGTCTTGACCCCTACCACTTCATCCACTTTACATGGCTTAGAGAGGGATCTCTTGGAAGCTCTCTTTGACCTAGGGCAAGACCTATCCAATAGGACACCTCATCAACCCTCCCATATTCAAGCTTGACAAGTCACATAGTGTCTTTGAGCTATTAATTGTTTGATATAGTAATCTTTGATGCACGTGCTTAGATGGCTTATTTATTGATTGGATTCACTTATCATGATGTTATGACTTGAGATCCTTGGAGGGCGTGTTCATTTGTCTTTGTAGGACCTAGTTGGTAGACAGTTTTGGGAGAACAAGCCTAGCTTGGGCATCCATGGGGCTACAAGCCCACAAGTTGGATGCCAGGGGCCCGCATGCCAGATGAGAGAGATCAGATTTGGACGACCTTGATGATGATTTGGACAACCTAGCCCACCCATTAATTGCCAAACGATTTGCCTAAGAGGGGAAAAGCGTTTTACTTTTGAGCTTGATGTCATACTTTTGGGGGCTAGGGCATGGTGGAGATGTGCCACTCTTTTGACACATGGACGTTTGAGGAGAAGAAGGGTCTTCAGACTCTTCACCATGATGAGAGTGCTTAGATGCTTGACATGTGGCCTTTGGAGGCCTATCCATGCTTCTCCAACACCAACGACTTCCTCAAGTGGAAAAACGTCCCCTAAAAGGGTGACGTCCTCCTAAATTAGGGTTTTATTTGTGCAAAAAGTAAAATTTTAAGTGAATTGTTTAATATTACTTTGTTAAGGGGGCAAGATTAGGGTTGTTGATCCTTAATCTTGTGTTTTACTCCTTAATTTGTGGACAAGCTATGTTAGCTACATTTTGTATAAATAGAGATCATAAGATCTCATTTTAAAATCATAACTCTCCCTCTTGTGAGAGGCCTTGGTCTGAAATTTGCACCACACTTGGTTCTTTTATCTCTTGTGCACTTGTTTTATGGCTATGTTTATGAATGGTTGACGGAGGAGGTCTAGCGCTAGCTTTGGATGATGCTTTCTAGCTCTTGTGGTGATTTATCTTGGCACTTATCTTGATCTTGGTATGGTTTTCTACTATTATGCTATCATTTTTCAAGTTCAAGTATTGTTATGCTAGGAGCTAGGTGGGAAGTATAAGGACATACACCCCCACCATAGCCTTCATCATTTTATTTGCTTCATCTCATTGATTAATGGTTTGCTAAGAGAAGTATAAGGGCATACACCCTCTTAGCTTAAACCCTAGCCTAGAGAAACTTCCCTTGGGAAGTAAAAGGGCTTACACCCCCAAGGAGGTAGCTTCTCTAAGATCCTTTTGACTCCATTAACCCAATAGTAAAGGCACTAGTCATTGATTTGTTGCATTGGAGAAATAAAATATTACATTGAGAAACGTGATTTTCGGTCATTTTTACTTCTTGCAACGTGGATTGTATTCCTTGTGCCTTGGGCACCTCACAGCCACTAGGGCGTCCCCATCTAGGGGCTACTTATTTCTGCTATTACAAAATTGCATCTTCAACCATTAGGGCTGCAAAAACCCTAACTCATTTGCTTGAATAACTCTCTTATCAACCATTGGATTTTGTTCAAAGTTTGCTCACTTATTTGGTCCAAAGCACTTTTTGGCAAAGTTTGAGGAGATTTCAGTGGCTGATTTTCTTGCTGTAATACATTGAATGTTACAACCATAAGGCTGATATAATTTGCTGCAGATAAGTGTTTACAACAGCCTTATCTTTTATGCTAAGAGTATTGGTTTTTCATCTTGAGTTTAGCTAGTCATTTAATAGTTTTTCTCTTGCATTTTCTACTTAATCCTTAGCATTTATTGAGTAGCTTATAGTATCATTTTCTTGCTGATATATACTTTTATCTGTTGCCGCAAAATAGGGATAGCAAGCTTAACTTGCTGATCCAACTAACATATATTATTGCAAAGTGTCTTTTCTTGTGTCTCGGGCAACTACAATCATCCAGAGAAGTATTATACCTGTTGGGCAACAATTACTTGACTTACAAGGCATCTCTTTCCACCTTTCACTCCACTTAGACTTGACCTATAGGGGCTTCATTTCCATCCATCTCCATCTCCATCTCAATCCCCCTAGGGTCACCGAGATCGCCTCCCTAGAGTGACTCAGTCACCGTTGAAGTGCGGGACCTACATCAAGGTGACATTGGGTGTAGGATTCCCAAGTTGTAGCACTTGCTTTGTGGTTGGGTCGGTGTAATGTCCCCCACATCTTGATGAAGAGGTCTGGGAAGACTTAATGGTCTAGGCATCCCCACTAGACCATAGTCTCACACAGCATGGGGAAAAGTCAACCAAACTAATGTTATATTTTGAAGTTGACTTAGGCAAAAAGGGAAAAAGAACAAAAAGGTTACTCAATGAAGAATTAGAGCGCTGGAGGTTGAGTTAGGGTTAAACCTAGGGGTTAAACTAACTCAACAGGAGAACAGAAAAGAAGTATAAAGGAAAGGCTAGGGCGCACCATGCATTCATCTTGGATATTGGTATTTTGCTTGTTGATGCTCTTGAGCATACAGTTTTGAGGGTTTTGAGATTACAAACCCTAGAGAACAACTCAGTGGTGAAAGATTCCACTCACCT
>JZKD02S2250163.1:8711-21507 GCA_000966675.3 Picea glauca | reverse complement strand
TCCAACAAGTTCTACCTCCTAAGTGGACTTGAAGAGTAGGGAGGATACCATGGGGTCTGAACAAACGCCCATCAAAAGTAGTTAACATATTCATAGACTGAGAAAGTTGGGGAGAGCCAATGGATTTTCAACAAGATAGAGACATCACAAACATAGAAGCACCTTCATCGATTACAATATGTTTAATAATGTTATTCATACATTCCACATGGTAATTTAAGCGAGGTTGGACATTTGTGGCATCGAACTTGATAACTTTCGAGTCACTTGGGTCAAGAGCCCCCAATGCAGATAACAAGGCATTCCTATGTGTTGGGAACATTTGCAGTACCTCCAAAGATGACATTGCACATGACATTTGGCCCAAATCCTCAATAATCGAGTAATTTTGGGCGGCTCTGGCATTCGAATTATGAGCAAAGTGCTTAAGAACTCCTTTCGAATTGCAAGGGATAGGGTCAGGCTTATCGATCTGCTAAAGTGTTTCGAGAGGGGGAGGCTATGTACCCAAAGTAGCTTGCGGAGGACTATAATCACAAGTCCTAGTGTCTACTCTATTCTCAGATCGAGCCATATTCACGCATTGATTGGGACCGTCATGTGTCGGGGGAGTTTGACCTCCACCCAAGGCATTTCTGGTGTTCGAGGTGTTCGAGGCCATATTTTGATTATGTGGAAACAGATTAATTAACACATCAAGTTGTTGTGCTATAAGCCTCGATGACTCCTCTATCTTCGGGCATAAATGGGTAAGGCGGTCCTCTTTACATAATTTACATGGAAACTTCACCTTCCTCTTTTCTTTCTTGCCCTCACCAGCATTGTTATCAGGCTTGTTGTTATTATAACTGCCCTTTTTCTTGTTATTGTTTTTATTATTCCCACCCTTGCGGTTATTATTTATACCTTTCCTCCTATTTCCTCTGGGTTGTTGGTTATCTTTCAGGTTATTCGACTACACGAAATGTACCACCGACGATTGGGTGGCAGGAGACGAATTCGTATCCTGTCTCGTTGCAGACTGGTTGAGAGACAAGTTTTGAATCTGATTTGTCACCTGGTCTATGAATTGGAATTTGTCGAGCCTATAATGACATCAGCATGGGACCGAGGCTTTTGTCTTGGATCGTTATTCAACCGTGGTGCGTCAGGAATAATTTCATAAAGTATCCCAGATTGAGCACATATAATATATAATTGTTGGGATTTAAAAATGGCCTCTTCCTTAGTCATTACTCCAGATGTAGAAACATGATTCGAAATATACAGTAATAGATACTTAAGGAACCATTCCAATAGAAACTTTGGAGGAATGTTAGCTTTAATCAATTGCTTTCTTTGACGCCTCTTGAATGTGATCCGATATGTGGGTGGCTTTATCCTTACTGAAAGTCGATAAAATCTCGGTATCGGCATCGTAACGAACCGATAGTTGAAAGTGGTTGAGAAAAACTAAGGCCAACTCATGAAAGGTTTGGTACATGCCCCCTGGTAAATATGTGTACCATTCTGCAACAACCTTCGTAAGGGTGCATTGAAACAGTATCAAATGAATTGAGTCATCATTAAGAGAATTCGACGAGCACCATAAGTGAAAAGTAGTAACATGGTCGTCAGGATCCTCGCCACTCTTACCCTTGAACTTTGGAATGTCTGAGGGAAGATTGGTAGGGACAGGGGGCCATGTCAGATCATGACACATGGGGTCATTCATTAACCTTGATAGATCTGGCAAATTCAGCGGGGCTAGAAAAGGGAGCCTTGGTTTCGTCGTCTAAGAGAATGCTCCCAAGAAAGACTGACTTTGGGAAACTGCGGGTCGAGGAGAGTTTTGGTAAACACCATGGTTCTGCCTAGTAGGATAATACCCCCCTCCTAACTAATTCATGAAAGGTTGTAAAGGCATCATCATTGATGGGGCCAATTGCAAGGAAAAATCAATATGATATGGGTTTCCCATGTGAGGATATACATTTCTCCTCAACGAAGGAACTTTGTACGAGGGATTTCCCATGTGAGGATATACATTGCCCCATGATGTAAGACCATAGGTGGGAGGAGGATTTTCCATTAGAAAATCATTCGACGAAACAAGCATTGTGGATGAAGGATAGACAAACGGGATATATGAAGTAGAAACACCACCCATTTGCTCATTCCATCCTTGAAAACTGTAACTAGGATTGGGTCTGGAGGAAGGAGGATTTCAACTCCCTATCGTGGGAAAATACTAAGGGATATGACCCCCACTAAACGGGAAAGGATTATACGGAGGCGACGTGCCCCCAAGACCAAAGCTAGTATTAGTGTTAGATGTCAACATGTGCAGAGTCATATTGGGCATACCAAAAGAAAAACGATTAGAGGCCAGAGGGATCAATCGAGCATTGTAATTAGGCATCCCGGTTGAAAAGGTGCTAGGGGGAATGGAGACCGATGATGATGAAGTCATACCATTCAAGCATATAAAGGGGTTCATCCCCATGGACTGATTTGCGCTCATGGACTGGGTAACACTGACTCAGGGAGTCCCTAAAATCCAAGTAAGCGATGATGAGGGAGTTGTGGGGACTCCACTAACCATAGCAGAGGTTGGAGTCGAATCAGTACTCACACCTGAATTAGTGATCATGATGGGATGATCATGAGCCTGAGCATTGAAGATGTACGTACCACGTTTATTAACTCTACATCTTTTAGGAGGTGGTTTCAGTATCAAACCAAACTGTGGTAACTTATTCAATAGCTGACAAGACCGGAGGAGAGGTTGGTCTTGCTCCACGATTACTCAAAACACATGAAACAATGCAAAATCCTAAGGCTAACTAATATACAAAGAGAAAACTCATAAATGAAACTAGAGGCCAATGCACAAAAATAGGATAGGATGGTTGAAAGGGACCTTTCGAACTAAAGAAGGCATGCCTCTCCCAAGAGGGGATGAGACTCCCGAACAATAGAGTGGAGGTAACAGAATCAGTTATAAGGACCCTCATGGGCTTCACAGTGCAATCAAAAAGATCCCTCCGAAGAGAAAATACTCCATAAAGTTTGTGTTTTTTCTGATCCCTATCTAACTCGGGGTACCTGCAGAATAACCCCTACAAGCAACATGTGTGGATACGTAGGTCATGAAACTAAGGTCACCACGGTATAACCAATGCTCAGGTGAGCAGTCGCAGGTCCAGTCCACCATATGGGAAGGGTAGAAAATCCTGAATCCTCTAAAGCACCACCTCTCACAGAGGTAAAGGCACTAGTGAAACCCCCGGATATGAATAGAACCTCATAAATATCTCTGATGCTAGGAAGGCATTAGAGAGCTATCTTTGCAACCAACTTTGTGCGACCTCGTGCTTAACTTTGGTGTTAGTGGAGCCTCTTGAGGACACCAATTATACAATGGGTTTCACCACTCCATTTACATACACCTATGTTGGGTTTTGTAGCCTTGGAGAAATTTACTCACAAAATCCTATTCCAAGGCACTAAATCCTAAACTTGTTTGTGTACCCTAAAAAAAAAAATCTTTCTACTGAAATTTAATTATTGCACATTAATTTTAATGGCTTCTGTTTACTCAAGAGGTACGGTCGTGAAACTAATGGTGTTATGACTCAGCATAAAAAGAAATGCATCTAAAAACAGTGCTAAGTACTAGTCTTGTTTTTCAAAAGAAATGGTATGCTTCTAGATGTTGTGCACAAGATGTAGTCTCTTCAATTTCGATGACAATGTAATCTTTCCTAAAATGCCAAGACTAATGCAATCTAGACAAAAGTGCAAATGCTTCAAGTGAAATGCAAAAAAAAATTGTATTTCAATACAAGGGAATGAAAATGCACAGATTGAATAAACAACCTCTCGAAAAGACCCTACTGCAAGCACAGGAAGACAAACCAAGAAGGACACCAAGAAGCTACTACTTAGATCATAATACAAGGACCAAAAATGAGAAAAATGACAAGAAACAATAACGCGGCTTCCCATCACTCTGCAAGCACTCAATAGACAGGACAAAGACCTAAGAAGACTCGGCAAAACTCAAAACCCACCCAACAAACACCACGCTAAGAAAAAAAGGATTAGAAAAAGATGTACGCCACTGTTCACGGAATAGAAGCCTATGTACACGCCCTAAACATAGACAACACGTGTATGTACGCGAATGTTCAAGGAAAACCTGCATATGCCAAGAAAAACACTTATTGCGTAAAGACTAGGCCAAGCAACTCAGATATAAAGCAATGTAGATGTTGTTAAGCAACAGACGACACAGAAACTAAAGAAAACAAAGAGCAGTTAAAGAGAAAAAACACCAACTAACCCCAAAAAGGAGAATTTCCCCAGTGGAGTCACCAATTTTGTTATGAGGAATAACTCTTTATGGCTTGTGGTAGGACGACAACAGACAGAACGACACCCAGAAATCAATTCAAATCTCAAATATGCTAGATAAATGGAAATGCCAACAAAGAGAAGCATGGAAGCCTACCTCATTCGGACATTCGTAGAAGACCGTTGAGCTCACGATCCAATGTTTGATATCTACAACACGTCCTCAACATCCAAGATATGCAAGCATATGGAAAATATATGAAATGTTAGCATATAAACTTGCATAATCCATTAACATGTATAAAAAAATATACCTATGGAGAATAATATAAACATTTACAGCATGTAATTGGACAAGAGAAGAGTATTTCTATTAATATAATCAACAAGACTACATAGGTGACAAACTCTTGCGTCAGCAACTCTTTGAAACCGAGAAAATAAGTCCCTCCACCTAGGCCTTCACCACTTCAATCCTCCACAAGGAAAGC
Organism: Picea glauca; assembly: GCA_000966675.3. NCBI lineage: Eukaryota > Viridiplantae > Streptophyta > Pinopsida > Pinales > Pinaceae > Picea > Picea glauca. Next base: position 16,678 of record JZKD02S2250163.1, on the reverse strand, counting down.
TCACAAGTTCTAGGAGTAATTGGGTTCCTCCTTCACAATATAGGGAGAGCTTAGGGGATGAACATAAGGAAAGTTCAGACTTAAAGGACTAAGCGATGTAGACTCAAGGATGTAATATGGGGCAAATTTTCTCTAGAATGTTCTTGCTCTCTTCTTCTTCTCTCGTTCAAGGCTTGTATATGGCTCAATTTGTAGCCTTCAAATGGAATTGAAGGGTCGAATCAAAGCGTTTCCAGCATATGAAAGGCCAAGGGTTATGTATCCCATGACCTGGCATGAAAAACCTGAGATATTTTTAAATTTTGAGCAAAAAACTCAATGTACATGTGTTGTAATGGAGCAACCTATGTATATGCAAGTTGTATAACTATAGCCCACGTATATGCACAAAAATTTGAATTTTTAACTTTGGATTGAGAAAAAATGGGGAAATAGAGTCTATAGAGGGAAAGGGAACGCCATCAAAGCATGATGCATAGAGTATGGAAAAAATTGTTATAACAAGGAGCTTAGGATATAATGTGTGACTCATCTCTATGTGCCAAGCTCATGAGTGCCTAGGAAGGATTTGGTAGCTATGACTCAACTACCTTGTCTAAAAGTACTTAGAGCAAGAAATCCACTTTTGATATCAGAGTTCACAGTGGCGGCAGGATACCAATGCAGAGAAATCAGGGATAGAATAATGAATATTCTTTCACTTGAAAAGTGTCAATGAATGAAAATAGACTTCCATTGAGAATGGTCTTGAGTGAGAAAAGTATGGCTTCACTTGGAATTGTTAAATGAAGTGAAGAGAACTATTTCCCAAAATCAGGAAATCCAATGGACAAATAGAAGTAATAATAAGGATGTTGAATGATTATGGTTAAGTTGATTCAAGGATGTTGTGGTAGTAGAGTGAAGGAATATTGTGAGCTACCTCATTCCAAGGTGTTGGAATGCTTCACAAAGGTAAAGTTTGGATATGTATGCCTCAGAAAAGTTGTTGCAAATAGAACACATTGGTTGGATTGCAAAATGGCTAAGTGGAACTTGGTTGAATAGTGTTCAGACCAAGGAACAATAGTGTAGATGAGCAGAATGGGAGCACACAAGGCAGCAAGGATCTGAAGAAATTCAAGGACCACCAACTACAATATAAATAGAAAAATAAATAAGTGAGTTGAAACATAAATGCACTAGAGTGCATGATGCATACAATGAAGTTATATGCATTAGTAGGCATGCTGGAAATAAATGCTTGGTGCATGGATGTGCATTTGTGCACATGTACATGCTTGGATATGCATATGGCATGCTTGTGGACTTAGAATTGTCTATTGTTATATACATAAAATAATGATGTTATGGCAATTGAGTATGACTGATAATGGATTATGTATTCAAGAAAAAGCATATAACATGGTTAACGATGTGGATGTTCGTGTTGCTTATGACTTCCATATGTGTGAAGACTCGTGAAATTGTTAAGAATGGTGATCAAAAGGATGGTGGAGCAAGCCTACGAGATTCTACAGATACCAAGTGATCAGGTAGCATCAAGTTGATTGATAACAACAATGCATGTATGCATTTGGTTGCTTCGGATGCATAAATGTTGAAGGGAATTGAGGTAAGAATTCCCTCGGTTATTTCTTTAAAGGTTTTAATTGATATGTAATGGCCAAAGGCCTAGAGTGTATAAATTGTGTTGATGCTAGAATGCATTTAGATAAAATTTAGTTGCATATTGTGTTATGATTGGTTATGGGATCATAACCAGGTCAAATCAAGAGACATACTTATGTTATAACAATGAATACCCACAAGGATAGTCATGTGTGATACCATGATATGGTTGGATATGGAAGGGCTATAGCGTTATGTGAGTGCTCAATGGTTTCCTCTGTATAGTTGATGTTTGAACTGCAACCTCTTTGTCGACACTAAAGAGCACTTAGGAATTATGTTTCCTCGTGTTGTGTATGGGTTGAATAGGAGGGTATCAAAATAGTCAAGTAGTATTGGGAAGAGTTCAGATGATGTGTTAAGGAATTGGCCAAACCTTCCAATTCACCATGGTGGAGTGCATGGCATAGTTATGTGTTATTATGTAGTCAATGTAGAGATGCACTATGTAGATGTGGCCATGGGTATTGACACATTGATTTTTTTATTTTATTGGTAATTATTTGTTGAATTATGAAAGGCTTGTGTTGCTAAAAATGCATAATGGAGGATAGTTGCATCATATTTAATATGAATACTAACTAAAGGTGATTGAATTGTTAGTTTGTTACAATTTTGAGATCACTTTTTGAGTTGTTGAAAATGTTACAAAGATAGCATGATAATGTGCATGATATTGATAGTTTGTTTTGGCTAAGAGAAGGTTGAGGAAAATTGCAAGTGGAGTGGTCTTGGATATGACAATAATGTAATCCCATAAGGAATATTGGTCTCTACTGCTGCAAGAACCAAACATTATGAGTAGAAACGTCATGCCTGGGGAATTTATTTCATGTATAAAATAGATTTGAGAAATTAAAAATTGTTATCATATACTAACTATTTGTTTGGCTGAGTTTAAATTGGGAAAATTGTAGGTAGTGTAATCTTGGATATGGAAATAATATAAGCCCATTAAGAAGACTAGTCTTTACTACTGCAAGAGCCAAACATTATAAACATAAGCTCATGCCTGGAAAGTTTATATTCTTGTATAAAACAGTTTTGGAAATTAGAATTTAAAAATTACTAACAATTTGTTTGGTTGCGTGTAAATTGAGGAAATTGCAAGGAGAATGATCTTGGATGTAAGCCCATAAAGAATACCAATGTCTATTGCTGCAAGAGACAAATATTATTAGCAGAAACCTTATGTCTAGGGAATTTTATTTCATGTATAAAATAGATTTGAGAAATTAAAAAAAAAAAATTGTTATGATATTCTAATAGTTGGTTTGGCTGAGTGAAGGTTGAGAAAATTGCAGGAAGAATGGTCTTGGGCATTGCACTACTACGACATTGCACTACTACAATCCATATTAAAGATTGATATATATTCCTACAATAGCCAAATGAATTATGAGCAGGAAGCTCATGCTTGGGAAATTATGTTTTCTTGTATAAAACAGATTTGACATTTAATGAGTGAAATGTTCTTATGATATCTCATGGTGACTCTATGTGTGTAATACATATGAGATGTTTCCTATTGAAGTTGGAAGTTTGGGAAGAAGAGCATTTCTTCGTTCCATGCATTTCCTATGTCTAGGGAATTTTATTTCCTATGTGTATAATGCAACTGGAGTTCTTGGAGCTATGACTCTGAGAATTCCTAGTAGAGTGCATTGAAGCCTTGAAGAGAAGTGGTATAGCCTGAAGGACTGCAGAGCATAGAAAGGAGTACAATTCTTTGGGATGCGCAGGTTGATGGGGAATTAGAGCTTGCTAGCTGGAATTGTTGCCAAAAATGTAAATTATAAAATCCTTCTGCATGTTTTGGGTCGGAGTGCCTATGTAGGCATGTTTTTAGGCAGGAGTGCCAATGTATATAAGCAATTGGTTGGACTACCTATGCATATTAAAGGTCGAAGATCCTAGATTTGTAATATTAAGAACACCGGTATGGTATTGCACACTGAGGACAATGTCAAAAAAATGGGAGGGAGATGTACCACCCCCAGTTTTAATCCATGTGAACTAAAATGTATTATGTAAATGTGACTTAGGCTAGTGAGTCGGTAAAGTTGAAAAGGGGTCGAAATGCCTGGGAAATGTAATACTTCAAATATATTAATAAAATACATTGCTAGCAGAAGGGTAGATAAGGACAAGAGGTAGGGGCTATGATTCCACGAGATATGGGGATAAAGGGGCTAAGACTTTTATTATTTTTTTTTATTCACCCATCTTGGTTTTAATTGGGAGAAGTGGTTACATGAGCTTCTTACGAAGGCCATGTGGTTCTTGGTTCTTGTAATTATATAAATCCTATTTTGGGTTGTTTGAGGGTTAATTATTCATCCACTCATTCATTTGGGAATAATTCAATCACTCATCTTCCTCATTCTTTCTAATTCATGTGCTCTTGGTCTGAGCATGGAAACGAAATGGTTGGAGGAGGAGAGCCATTGATATATGGTTGTAAGGAATTATTGATCATTCCAAGAGGGAATGGATGCTTGTGTGCATGAGATTGATGGTGGTTCTAAAGAACTGTCCACAGCTGGGAATCCTTGGAGTTTTCAATATTTAGATTCCTAACCAATAGTATTGAAGCCCTGGAAAGAAATTGGAACAACTTGAGGGACTTCATGGGAGAGAAAGGGGTTCATTTATTTGGGTTGTGCAGGCTAAAGGAGAAGAGAGATGGAAATTACGTTTGTTGTGTGGTTGGGAAAACCTGAGAGCATGTTAGCTAGTTGTAGTGCGTGTAGAGTCGACCTAGGAACCATCCTTGCGGATTCATAGCCCTAGCTCGGGGGTGACCTGTTGTTGAGATTTGGAACAATTATGTCTATGGTTGGGAGGGACGTCCTTGGTTTGCAACCAATTGGTGAATGGTTTAATTATTGATAAGTGCTCTATGTGTTTTCTATATATTTATATTCCATTGTGTATTATTATTATCTCAGAGATGATGTGTTTCTGATATGTTTTTTTGTTTTTAATGTTGTGCATGGCATGTTGTTAATCATTCTTTTATGGCTTAGCATGTCCTAGTTAATTGCATGCTTGGATTCATGTTCTTGATTAATTAAATATTGGAACAGAAAATTGAAATCAGTCCAAGAGGGAGAATTTGGAAGTACCTAGGAAATGGGTACGTTTCATATTAGTATCTGGGAAAATCATTTTTGTATTTGTTGTACTAAGTACATTGAAAGTGGTTTTCAGAGCATCCTTGAAGTGGCCATTTTGAGGTAGTGTGGCTCGGCATGGTGGTTATGAGTGCACTTCGTGAAAACTAGAGGTGACATATGAGAGTGAACTTGTTGAAGTTGTAATCATAAAAGAGAGAGCTTAGTATCTAAAAATGATGTAAATTTTAAACCAAAGGAAAGATGAGGTATTATATGTTGTTGGTCTTCCTCGCTTGAAATTGATATTTTTCCACTTACTAGAAATTATATATTTGGAGAACATTTTTTAGTTTCCACAAATTGTTGAAGAAGGTTGGACATGGTTGATGTTAAACTTGAATTGATCTAATGCTATACTAAGAAGTTTGATCACCTCTATCTGTGATCAATTTATTGAAATTTTTTGAAACTTTACATTTGAAAGGGAATACAAAACTTTCATAATTCGTGTAAATTTCATGTAATTTGCAGAAATTGGACTTATTGACTTATTATTGAACTCTACCCACCAATAACCTGGTTTTCAAATAGAGTTCATGATTAGTTGCATAGTAACCAAGTTTTCACAACTAAGCTTATTTTTCTCTTTACTTTTTCTTTATTTATTTTTCTACACTATCCTAATCTTGTTGAAAAAGAAAATTTGTTTCAAGTGTAGGAATATTTCCAATGCATCCATTCATGCAACAATATATATGTTAAACTCACATCCAAGTCTGAAAAGTGTACCTTAATGAATACCGAGATATGAGAGGCCAACTATTTTTGTAGTGATGGTGCCAAGAATTGTTGAAATATGGATTGATATTGCAAACTAATGACTTATTGAAACCAAATTTCAATATAATCCTTGTTTCCTTGATTTCCTATAGTTGTCATGTCATGAATTTCTTTAGAAAATTGATCATCATATTTCATAGTACATAAGGGATCCAGTGATAAGCATCCATAAAACTCTTCAATTTTTGGCTCTAGTATCTGCTCCTCGTCAGAGATTAGCCATGACTCATTGATATTGTCTTCTTGCTTATAAGGATTAGAAGAAAATTCTAAGTCCTCCTCTTATGGGATCTGTTCATGGATCATTTATTTGTTGGACATATTGTCATCGATATGTTGTCATTGATGTCAATAGTCGATTTCATTGTGATGTGATGATAAGTTATTATGATGAATTGTAATTGATGTCAACAATCAAACAGTATGCAGAGAATAAAAATATCAAATAGTATGCAAAGATTCAAGCTCAGAAGTAAGGAAAATAATCAAAGCTCGGAAGGAAGAGTGCATTGTAGAAATTCCATTGAGATCGGGATCAAAATTCCCACAAGAAAACTCCAAAGGATTCAAGGAAGACTCTTGTTCATTGAGATAGTTTTAAGGAGTAGTCGCGCAAAAGACATAACGCGAGGTGCAGAGGAATCTACCTAAAATCTCAGGAGAGGCAGCGTATTAGATTGCACAAGATCATAGCATGCACATATCCTTGGTTCAGTTGGAAACCAAGTATAAACCCAAAATCTCAGAAGAGATGATGCATAGGAGACTCAGAAGAAATGACGCACAGGATTCGTCCATTATCATTTCGGGAGTTATATTGATCGTCGGATCAAGTTTAGTGGAAGGACAGAGTAAGCCACAAAGTGTCCCAAAGTAGACGCAAGCTATCTGATCTAAGGAACACTTCGGATAATATCCCAACCGTTGGATCAAGGAAAGTAGAAGGATAGAATAAACAAGGCAAAAGGCCTGAGATCCTGAATACCCAAATTCTCATTAGTCGTTGGATCGAGTTAATCCTTTTTGGGTTAAAGAAGGGCCATCATATCTAGAAAATACATGATGACCATTGGATTAGGATAGTGGTCAACTTCGGTGCTGACCACTTCGGCGATAATGAGTTGAGAACATGTAAATTCACCCAAAGGATGAAGCTCTGAAATCACGAAGTGAAGACACGTAGCACACACATTAGGAGATCCACGTCAGCAAGGACACGTAGCACAATCAGATGGAGACAAGTTTCAACGTCCAATTGGAATTTCAGGTACGTATAAGTCACAAATCTAAGTGACATGTGGTAGCCACTCGGTCAGTGGCAAGTCAGCAATGACTTCAACAAGTTACGTCACTTCAGGAGTATGTACTTTGGGGGAAACCAGTTTCTAACACCAGTAACTGCCCGAAGTGCCGAAGCTGAAGTTAACGCTAACCATTGATCTAATTCGAGAGCATTATCAACCATTGATCAAGTACAATGGAAAGATAGAGTAAGCGTAAATCATGAAGTAACGCTAACCATTGATCTACTTTGGGAGCATTCTCAACCGATGATCAAGCATAGTGGAAGGATAGCATAAGTGGAGGTGTTAACCAACAGCAAGTGGTCACCACCGCTTTATGACTTATTTGGTGGGTAATCACTTCGAAGGAATTGTTACTCCAGAGTTCAGGAGCCACAAATAGTCGAAGTTCTGAAGTGAATAAGAATCATTCATCTCAACTCTTGATTAAGTTGTAATCGTCGATTGTGATTGAAGCCTCTAGATAAGTAAGGATCATCCATTCTTGGAAGATTAAATATGGAACGTTCGATCTACTAAATGAAATTTGTATACGTACTTCAGCGAAATCTACTTCGGGAGATTTGAAAGATTATAGAGGTTGTAAGTTGCGAAGTACGAAGTCCTGAAGTAACGACAGTAGTCCATCTCATCGGGCAATTAAAACGTGATCGTCGATATTGACAAGTGATCAAGCACTTATTTATCCTAGTGCATGGTCACCACCTGCAGTCGTATGGAATAAAGAAATAAGGGTGAAAGAAGAGGCAGTGATTAAATTAATAAGCTCGTCGTTCTACGCCTATGGTCATATGAAAATGGTTTGAAGGAAGCGCCTCATACAGATTTCATCTATGTAATTCAACAGAGGATTAACACCATAATAATATAGAGAATAGGTGAAAAGATTGAATATGATATGTTGACGAATTGAGGACACAGCAGAAGCATGAGAACGATATGTTGAGTCGATCCATGTCTGTGATCAACTCATGAAGACAAAAGAACCGACACAGAATCATGATTGAGAGAGTTAAAGCATGAGCATTATGAA
>JZKD02S2250140.1:433127-447717 GCA_000966675.3 Picea glauca | reverse complement strand
GCACCCAATTGCATCTCAGCACAACTTATCATCCCCAGACTGATGGTCAAACGGAAGTTGTCAACAAGTGTTTGGAAACATATCTGAGGTGTTTTGCCTCTGAAAAACAACATCATTGGGCTCAATGGTTACCCCTAGCCGAATGGTGGTACAACACTTCCTACCATACAACTACTCGCATGACTCCTTTTGAAGCGGTATATGGATAGAAGCCACCTTCAGTTCTCTCATACTTACCAGGTACCTCGAAGGTCTAGGCGGTTGACCAAACACTTACAGTTCGAGAGGATATTCTTCGTACCCTTAAAGAGAACTTGGTCATGGCACAAAATCGCATGAAGCAACAAGCAGATCAAGGTCACTTTGAACATCAATTTGCAAAAGGGGATCGGGTGTTTCTGCGGCTGCAACCATACAAGCAAACTTCCCTCAAGACCGAGCATTGTCAGAAGCTAGCGCCCAAATTTTATGGTCCTTATACAGTTCTCAAGCATGTGGGACAAGTCACATATCAGTTAGCTCTGCCCAGTCAGTCGAAGCTACATCCCATTTTTCATGTTTCATGCTTAAAGAAGGTGATTGGAACTAGGTGCCAAATTCAAACCAACCTTCCAGAGTTAGTGGAAGAAGGATCCATTTGGTTACAACCAGAAGCAGTTTTGGACTAGCATGAGCGTTGCCTGCGTTAGAGAACCATGAAGGAAGTGCTAGTCCAATGGAAAGATATGACTCCAACAGATGCCACTTGGGAACTAGCTACCATTCTGCAACAGTTTCCACATCTCAAGCCTTGAGGACAAGGCTGTTTTTAAGGGGGCGGACATGTTAGGGTCCTAACCCGCACATAGGTAGATCAATATATTTGGATGTAATAAAGGTCAATATTAATAAGGCCTTTCAATAAAATAAAATAAGGTGGATGTAAGAAGACCTATTAGAAGCTTCCGCTTCTAAGAGGATCTTCCTCTAGATGCTTCTCTTGATAGACATATTTAGTATAAATAAGGGTCGAGCGTATGAAAACCCTAGCTTGGAGATTATTGTAATAGAGCACTGCTCGACTGGAGGTTGCCCCCTTGAAGAGGCCCATGAACATTGCTTTCTGAATCAAAGTGCTATTTATGTTGTTGTTCTTATATCATTTCTGTGTTATTGTGGAGATTATGCTGGTTATATTACTGTTATACTGTCATTTCTAGCATTTTATTTCTATTCTGCATATTTATTATATCTGGTATCTTACAAAGACCATGCAACAAACAAACGCGGAAGTAAGAACGTTTGCACAGTGTAGTACTAACAAGATCGTTAAAGACATTAAAACACATAAACAACGACTACAAAGTGGTAATGACATGTCATAAAGACGCTGTATAATCATAAATGGTAAAATCCATTGGAATTCATGACAAACTGGTAGTACAAAGCAAAAATCCAATGAGATATTTGGTAATAAAGCTGCATTTATTCAAGCATTCATCAACCCCATTGGTGGATTGGACAAGTTAGTTAAGGCACAAAGGGATATGAACAACTGGAAAGAAGGCACAAAAGTAGTTGAGGATCAACAATCCTTAATTATTGTTACTACGACCTGCATGCAAGCAAGAGCGAACATAGAACATGCGAAGAACCAAGAAGGAGACACTGAGCCGAAGCAATTGTCAAATATTACAGGTTTTTACAGCAATGGCACCACCTAAAGCACCCATTCCTATACCAAAAAAGGTCTGCACAAAAGAATCACTAGTAGAACCAGAGGTATTGGAGATTGAGGAGACTTGGGGAGCAACATCATTATCAGAGCCGAGGTTCCCCCGTGATTATATTCCACCAAGAAAATATGATTCCCAATCAGTGACATTGTCGAAGAATTTTAACCACATATTGGTGACACCTGACATACCAGAAGGGGTCATCATCGATGAAGATATGATAGTGAAGGTGCCATATCTCAGATATGCAGACCGTGACATTATAGACACAGAGAAGTTCCCCGAACTGGCACCCCACTGTTATCTGGAATTGAAAGTAGACCCAACAACAAACCAAATCATATTGATACCCCAGATATTGGGCCAGAGGATTTGGAACCAACTCATAATGAATCCAGAGCCAAAGGCGATGGAGGATAAAATAAGGAGTTCGTGGGAGAAGGCCCACCAAGCAAATGAGAGCATTAATACTTTACCACCTGCGGAACGGATAACAACAATTCTGGATAAAAGACAACTTTATGCTGAAGTATAACATATGAAAGCAGAACAAAAGAGTATTGTGAATAAATTGGAACCCCTGCCGGGCAAAGCACTTCAGGTGATAGGGGAGTTGGCCACTACGCAAGGCACCATGAAGCAAGCAATGCAAGAGACTAAGGAGAAGCTCAGAACTTTGATAGCATAGACCATGGAGGAAATTTTGAGTAAGGAAGAAGAAGTCACGAAAGAGGTATAGACAGTGAGGGAGACCCTCCAAAATTTGATGGAGGCATGGAAAACCATGACACAACAGGCCTAAGTGGCTCGGGATGAGCTACATGTGAGTGTTGGGGGCCTGTTGGACATGCATTTTGGATTCAGTTTATAGGAAATTTTAATTCAGTTTAAAAAAAAATCCTAAGTATGGAGGATATGTGCAACAACAAAAGAAACAAGACAAGGCATGAGTAGGGTGTGCAATAAAGGAACATACAAGCTCGAGAGTGCGTAGTGGAAGCACATTCAGGAGGACAGTGCACAATAAAAACATACTTAGCAGAAGAATAAAGAAGGGAATAAAGAAGAGAAGAAAGTAGGTGAAAAAGAAGGATAACAACTTGACATGCTAAAAGAAGAAATATGTGCAAAAGCAAGAAGAAGAGCAGTTAGAGGGTAAAAGCAACATCCAAATGTAAAAGTAGGAAACAAAATCTTGATCAACGAGTCAACCTGAATTGTAATGAATTGTAAGAGGGTTTTGGGGTAAGCAAAGTAGGGTTTTAAGCCCTAGAATTCATGTATAAATATGTAATGGGTTGGGAAGATAAGGAGTTCTCTAGATGCACCGTCGACAATTCCAATCTATCAAGAGTTCCTATTTTGTAAGAAGAATGAAAGAATAGGGTGAGAATGAAAGAGTCTATGTCTGAGTGTTAGGGAAATGTTGTAGAGAGAGAGGATTACACTGCAGAATGACTAGGCTAGATGAAGGAGAAGATAACATGATGTATCTTTTGTAAGCGCAATACGCAAGCCTGAGACAATTAGAGAAAGAATAATAAAGAAGCCAGTCATTGTGGACGTAGCCCAAAGTTGGGTGAACCACATTAAATACTATGTTTTCTCATCGTTTATGTGGTTGATCATGAATATTCTCTTTATTCATGCTAGATTAGATTTTTCTTCTATGTGACTACTGCACAATAGTTATGAATGTTATAGTACTTGTGTTATGTTGTAGTTTGAGGTATAATGGTAATATATAACTGAATTCACTAAGTAACCAAATAATAAAAAATACAGATTAAAGCATGCAAAAAATATAAGTAAGAATGAAAAGGATAATCACCTTCCATTCCCTTACTACTGCAGAAACTCGGTTCTTGTAGCCCCAACAAATGCCTTAGGTGAGAATTCACTTGCATGTAGGTGATGCCAAAAGGGTCGGTGTCTGAAGGGTTTTTGTTGGTCAAGATAACTTGAACCTAGGGTCTTAGAACCGCACATGTTCCAACACTTAGGTCAAACTATATGTACATTTACAATTGGGGTTTGGCCTAGGGGTATTACATTCCCATCCCCCTTATTTATGCACAGTCTTTAGTGCATTATATACACATGTACATTCAAAATCTTCAAAAATCTTCAAAACGTTGCAGGTACTCTTCCTGCATGGCATCTTCATGCTCCCAGGTTACGTCCTCAGGACCATAATAGGTCCATGGGACCTTTACCATCCCTATTGCTCGATTCCAGAGCAACTTAATCTTTTAGTCCAATACGAAAATCAAATCAAGTGTAGCTTAGTGATGAAATCAAGTGTTGCAACTTCCCATTTCCACCCAGGAATGGGTAATGGATGTAGCAAACAAACAGGGTGTCTTTTCTCAACCTTGAATTTTTGACATTCCAAACATCTAACTATACAATCAACCACCTCTTTTTTCATACATGGCCTATAATATTGGCTCTGGACAACTGCAATGGTTTTCTGGTAACTCGGGTGCCCAACATAAGGCACATTATGCATTTCTCTTAGCACCAAAATTTTCAATTCTTGAAAATTAGGCACATAAACTTTGCCCATGTACATGAGAATTCCATCGTCTCTTAGCTCACAATCTTCAATTTTTTCCTGCAAAATACCTTTCTATATTTTTTTCGTCGTTTCTATGTACTGCTGATCTAATATGGCAACTTCCAAAATTCTTTCTTTTAAATTTGATTTATACATTCTAATGGTTGTAGCATGCATCTCATGCACTCTCCTGCTGAGTGCATCAACCACCTTGTTCTCTTTCCCTTTGATATGATTTATATCAAAGTCATATTCGTTGAGGAATTCCAACCATATACTTTTCCTAGAATTCAAGGTTGGTTGTCCAAACAAATATTTCAGACCACTGTGGTCTATCCTCAGCTCAAATATTTTCCCCATGAGATAATGCCTCCACATATTCAAGGCATGCACTATGGCTTCCAATTCTAAATCATGGGTGACATAATGTCTGTCATGTTATTTTAACTTCCTTGACTTGTAACATATCACATGCACATTCTGACTAAGGACTCCACCAAGCCCTTATTTCCATGCATCAGTACACACAAAAAAATATTCATGTGGATCAACAATTGTCAAAATTGGTGCACTTGTCAATAAATGTTTCAAGTGCTGAGAAATTCTTCCACAGTCAGCTGTCCACTCAAATCTCACACCCTTCTTTTNATTCGTTGAGGAATTCCAACCATATACTTTTCCTGGAATTCAAGGTTGGTTGTCCAAACAAATATTTCATACCACTGTGGTCTGTCCTCAGCTCAAATATTTTCCCCATGAGATAATGCCTCCACATATTCAAGGCATGCACTATGGCTTCCAATTCTAAATCATGGGTGACATAATGTCTCTCATGTTATTTTAACTTCTTTGACTTGTAACATATCACATGTACATTCTGACTAAGGACTCCACCAAGCCCTTATTTCCATGCATCAGTACACACAAATAAATATTCATGTGGATCAACAATTGTCAAAATTGGTGCACTTGTCAATAAATGTTTCAAGTGCTGAGAAATTCTTCCACAGTCAGCTGTCCACTCAAATCTCACACCCTTCTTTTGTAAAGATGTGATTGGGTGTGCAATCTTTGAAAATCCCTCAATGAATCTTCTATAATACCTTATAAGACCCATGAAAGATATCGCCTCTGAGACATTCCTTGGTAATGGCCATTCTTCAATGGATTTTATCTTTTCCATATCCACTGCTATCCCTTCCTCTGAAATGATACGACCCAAATAATGTATCTGCCTCTAATAAAATGAGCACTTTCTCAACTTTGCATACAACTGATGCACCATCAATAATTGTAGCACCATCCTCAAGTGCTACTCATGCTCTTCTTCAAACTTAGAGTAAATAAGTATGTTGTCCAAAAATGCAATGAAAAAATTATCTAAGTAATATATGAAAATACCATTCATTAAACACATAAAGACAATTGGTGCATTTGATAACCCAAATGGCACCATTGTAAACTCATAATGGCCATACATTGTTTTGAATGTTTTCTTGTTGATGTCCTCTTCTTTAATTCTCACCTGATGATAGACATATCTAAGGTCAATGCTAGAGAATATCTTTACATCCTTCAACTGATAAAAAATATCATCTATCCTTGGCAAAGGATACTTGTTCTTCACAATCACCTTATTCAGCTGGCTGAAGTCAATGCAAATCCTCAAGGTACCATCCTTATTTTTCACAATTAACACTGGGGAACACTAAGGTGACACACTTGGGCATATATACCCCTTCTTCAGAATCTCTTAAAGTTGCATTTGCAATTCCTTCAGTTCTGGTGTACTTATCCTGTAAGGAGTTTTGGATACTAGGGCAGCTCCAAGCTTCAAATTGATAGAGAAATCAATATCTCTCTTGGGTGGCAACCCCGATATTTCTCTAAATACATATTTAAACTCTTTTAAGACAACATAGTCTTCAATTCTTAGCATATTATCCTTAGGCATATTTTCCATATAAGCTTCAAATATTTGGAATCCTTTCCTGAAGTTTTACTTCAGCTGTAAGAATGAAACTTCCCTGATACTTACTGCCCTTGGAATACCCTAAACTATCCTCAAGTTCCCTTCCTAATTCAAGCAATTAAATTCCTCATTGTAATAGTCTAGGATAGAATGATTCTTGTCCAACCAATCCATACCAATTAGGTAATCACATGAACCCAAAGGTATGACATTCAACTCTTCCCTTGTGCTCAACCCATTCATGTCCATAAAACATTTGTTAACCATCTCATTAATTCTTCTTTTAGCTCATGTATCTAGCTTCACCTATCAATATTTCCCAAGGTTACTTCTTGGCAAATGAAATCTTTCCACCATCTTAGGATCTAGATAACTATGACTAGCTCCTGAATAAATTAAAATAGCAATGGGTTGGTCATTAATATTACCTTCCACTTCAATCATGTGAGACTGGAAGTTAGCTTGCTTGTTATCTAGGGATGTGTAGATCCTTGGTACATTTCTTCCCATGTCCTCCACTGTATCAACTTGCTGTACATTGTGACCAGTTCTAACTTTTTCACCTCTATGAGGGAAATCTATGTACATGTGATCTCCCTCACAACCCTAACATTTCATAGGTTGTTGGCTCGGTATTTGCCCCATTGTTTATGTCATTATAGAATCCTTGGAAGTTGGATGTCTCTGATAATTATTTCTAAAGAATGATGGCTTGGTCCCCTTCTTCCTCTGCTCCATCTAACTTTTCTTCTTGTCCCAAGCCTTTTGGAAAGTCAATATTCCTCTATGTTGATCATAGAGATACTTGAATCTCCTTATTGTTTCATCCAATGTCTTGGGATCATCATATTGTATCTTATCACTGACAAATGATGGCAACCCACTCATGTATCTTTGAATCTTGACTTGCTCATCCTTGATGAAGTCAATATATTTTAGTAGCTCTAAGAATCTTCCTCCAAGTAATCTTCTTCTCATCAATGTGTTGCACTTGCACAAACTGGTCCCACCACATTGATGCCTTCCCATTGAGATGATATATTGAAATTATCCCTTCTTCCTATGAGGAGTAGTTATGCAATTTAAAGTACTTCCTCATGCCCAACAACCAAGTCTCTCCATCCTCATCTTTCTTGTGCTCACCATCAAAATTATGAGGCTTAATCTTATTCATTTCTCCTTGTAGTTCATCTACTCTGGACCTTCTCTTATGATTTTTGACAGGAGATGTACTTGAGCTATTGTGGGATCTCATCACTGAATCCCTTGGTGAGTGATGATGGTGCATATCAACACTCCTTGTTTCTCTTATTTTATCATGAGAACTGTGACTCCTTGACTTGCTTGATCCTGTCTCTTTATCCATTTTCTTTTCTATTTTTTCCAAGCTTTGTAGCAACTTAATGTTGAAGCCATATTGCTTCTCCTTGGATTTCATAAGCCTCTCATATAATCCTTATAACTTTGAACATCTCTTTGCAGACTCTTTATTGTCTATACCAAATTCATGCTCTCCTCCTTGCCTTCTCCAAGCCCATTTGAATTTTTCTTTGCATTACCCATGCTGACATACAACCACCCGAATTCATCTTTATTGTTGTAATTTCTCATTGCATATTCCATGCCCCTAATATATTTTCTCTTAACTCTGCAAAATGTGCAGGCAATGAGATTTTTATACTAAAATAAATTTAACAAATCTATTAGTTTATGAATGATTACACTCTTTTAATACACTAGACATAGTATTTGTGATATATTTTGAATGTGACTATCCAATTCAAATTTCTAGGTGAATATATAGACTCCTCTGTCCAAGAAATTTCCAATGATTGCTTTTTTTCCTCAATTCTGAGTCTTGAGCAGAAAGTTATGGTCATTTCAATATTACCCATTTACTCCTTCAACACATCCTTCAACTAGGTGAATTTTTTTTATTAATTGTGCTTATGCATTTTTCACATGTTCCCTTAGAATTTTGACAAGAGCTCAGCTAGGTTTCATCATGACCATATTTTGGACTTTCTGGCCAAGTTTAACCTTCATTTGAGCTCCAAGCTACTGAAGTTTTAGGCCAATTTATCGTTTAAGCCTTGAATGCTACATGTGCCTTCTACTTCTTCTTGTGCACTTTTAGATCCCCAAAATCTTAATTAAACTTCATAGTTGTATTCTATGTCTCAAGATATTTCCGTAGACTGCTCCTATGACCCAATCTGATTCTAGAGCAAGAAGTGATGGCCCTGAGAAGTTATCTGGGTCTCAAAATTTACCTTCCACTATTTGTCTTGTAACTCCCTCATACTAGCTCTGTTTGACGAACCATTTACACCGCTAGAAATCTCTCTCCGAGCTCTTTTATTTGATATATAGAGACAAAGTTTACCTTCATACACTATGGTCATATGGTTTTCGAGTCGCTAAAAATGATGTCTAGGCCTTCAAAAATGGCCAACAAGTTCATGACCCACAAAACACTCTAAATTTCTAAGAAAAAATATTGTTTTCTGTTGACTTGGTGAATGGTATGGAATTCTGGGTCCACTTGTCACCCTGAGATGATGCCCTGTCAAACTCTAGGACATCCTGGCCTAACCCTGTCATCCTAAAACACTTTCTCTTACTTCTTTCTTCTCTCCTTTATCCCTTTTCCCCTTATGCAGGCCTTAAAATTCAATAAAATAATAATACTTTACGGACCCACCTGCCTAGATGACACTTATCTGAACTCATATGGGACAAGGGTCCCACTGTTACTGTCAAAGTCCCACGTGGCACCTTGTTATTGGTTATGAGGATGGTCGAGTCCTGTTCTACACCTTTTCCTTGGTGCACGTAAATTTGCACGTCTCCCATATCTGAAGGTAGAGATCGGGCGAGATCAACAGTCATAAGGGAATATCACATCCCAAATATGTGTAAGCGTTAACATTAATTTGGGGTGCGACAGTGGTTTCCTTGTGTTATGTGGCACAATCTGGGTGGTGTCACATGGTACAAGGGTTGGAAGCCAAAACCGCTTCTCCCCCATGCGACAATGGTTTATGGTATCGAATAAACCGCCCTGCTCACATAGCTCCCATGTCACTTTCCACCATGCCAACCACTGCCATTGTAGACTTTCCACCGTGGTAGACCATGTCACCTATGCCATGTCACCACCACATGGCCTCCATGTCATGTATGAAAAAATACCCAAATTTTCCCAAATTTTGAATTTTTCCATACTTGCATAATTTCTAATTTTTCGCATAGGTCACCATGGAACTCTGTAATTAATATTTTTGCGGTCAATTTCAGCCTTGAAATTCCAATTGGCCTATGTGTATGAAATTTAAATCTTCCACGTCAAATTCTCCATGCATTGCACAATAAAAATTGGGCCTTTTTTCCAATTTCACTCAATTTCTCCATGGCCACTTTGCAATTCCGCAAATTCGACCAATTACAATCCCGAAAGTTCCTAGACTGTGATGAAAATTGGGGATTTTTAATCCTTGGGATAATTGTCCTCACTTACTTGTGAAATTTCCCCAACTTCACTGCAGTAATTTCGACAAATATTTTGTAGAGATCCCTTTCTAACATTATGTCGAACAATTTTCATGCATACTCTGTAGATTTTACTTTTGTGATCTATCTTTGGCCCACTGCAGATCCAATGTTGAACCTATGGATTTGATACTACATTGTAGCATCCCCAAACCTGAGCTAGGCCATGCCACACAATTTTTTTTGACTCTGATACCATTAATTCAAACAAAATTTCTCTACATATGCATAGAATTATACAAACTACAACAAATATATACATGCATAATAATACAAGAAAAACCCATAACAAAATACACATAGTAATAAATAAGAAACATAAGAATACACTTATCTTCCATAAAACCACTGATTGGATGCATAGCTCAGACGTTCCTCCCAACCATAGACTCTACTTCTCATAAACTCTCGGCAGTAGGTCACCCCCAAGCTGGGGCTAAAACTTCACCAGGGAAAAGGAATCCTCAACCAGGATAAGGTCTATTGACAACATACATTATCATATTAAGGTGCCAACTCTAGCATACAACCTACAACCTATCATTCCCCACATGCCTATCCCACCCACAGGAAGGGTGCCCCTTCTATGCTCAACAATCCTTCGACTACCCCACTTCCTTGCTGAGGCTTCAACAACATGTCAGAAAATAAGTCTCAGAGCCATGTAGCTGCAGCTTGGCACCTTGTGAAAACAATTCCCAACATTTCTCGCACCTGGAGAGAATGCTTACGGGCCTGACAACCCGCCTACTCAACTCAATTACTAAGTTTACTCCTCAAAACAACTCCAAAGCTTCCCAAAATGAAGGTATGGAAGGTATATGGCAGAGTGAACATGAGAGGGATGAGAATGATGATTGCATCCTAAAATACACTAAGTCCCAAAAATATATTTGCATGCCTTTAGCTTGACACTTATCGCCTTATGAACTAGCTTGGCTCCACTTGGTGACTCGTTCCCAACCTTTAAGAACTTAGCATAAAATCATTACACGACTTTAGATTTTAGGAATAATATTATATTATTCCCTTGGCTTAATCTCTCTTCCTAGACTCTTAGCCCCCTTTCCCTTCGAGTGAATTTTTATCCCCCCCCACACTCTTTCGTCTGACTGGGTTTGCAGTAGTGATGCATTTTATTAATATCATTGAGTGTGATTACATATTACAAAGATAGGCTTGCTGGAATTTTAGCATCCAAGATCTCCAACCTAATAACCACACATGCACTCTAGCCTCAAAACACATATACAAAGGCACACCGACCTAAAGTATCTTGGCTCACCAGCCTATATGTACATTTACATTTAGGTTTTGGCCTAGGGGTATTACATGGAACATAACAGAGAAGGAATATATGGGATATCTTGTCTCGCAACCCTACCTCTTGCATCTTGGTTGCAAAATTTGTACACAATTTTCCTTGTTAACAATTTGGACATTTCATCACTGCAATATTCTTCATGTCGGAGTATAACTTCGCAAGAGTAAAAACAAATATAGTGGTCCTACCGACACTCTTATTTGGGACCTATCCCAATGGATTCCTCTCTTTTCCTTGATCGTCATGGTAGTTATAATTTTTAATCCTTTTTTTTTTTTCCCGTGGACCCACCCCCATGCTTATTTTCCACCTATCCCATTGGATTCCTCTGTTCTCCCTGATCGTAGTCATGTATGTCACGTATCAATCCTTTTTCATGGGACCCACTTCCCCTCCCAGGAATCCTTCCCAAATGGCCACCACTCGCAACCAATACCTACAAGCCGAAACCTAACAGAACAAGGAGAATATCTAGAAACTGTCTTCTAACATTGCTTTCGTCAATTCCAAATTTGACGTCTTGTAGGACTAAGTCAAGCAGGAATTTGACTCCATCAATAACAAATTCAAGGGCGAATTTGACCCCCTCAAATCCGCTCTTCACCAATTGCTGAACCAATCCCAGGGTGCTCCCTTCTCTAACCAACCACTACACTAAGATGGTGCTGACTCCTCCCATACTATGGCCTTTCATTCCAACTCCTTTCATTGTGACCCTTGTCTTCCTAGAGTTGAGGTCAATAAATTTGATGGCTCAAATCTTGTTGTAACTTAAGATTGTTCGTGGTTCGTTAGGAACAATGCCAAGATACTTTTAAACCATTTTTAGGGCACAAGCTAGCTCTTGGACATGAGGGGGTTTCCTCAAAGGAAAATAAAACTCACTGCCTACTATCACTAGGCAATATCTTACATCATTAAGCTCATGATGCCATATTTAAAAGTAAAGGATTGGGTAGACATGTTTAATAAAAGATTGGGAAGAAAACTAGATTTAGAATAGGTAATCTCCGAGATCAAAGACCTAATCCATTGGGCATGGAGTCTCATTGGCTTGAGAGAAAAATTTGAGTATGATAGGTGGAAGAAAATAAGAAGACACTTAAGTCTCAGACCTAATAGAGAGTAACACAAACTTATTAAATCTGAAACAAAGAAGATGAACATTTAAATCTAAATCTAGACAATTTTAAACATGAATCAAAAGAAAATATGGGCATCTCTAAAAACGAATCCAGACAAATATTCGAGAATATAATCTATGAAAAACACTTGAATCTATAACTTGATGTGAAAAAAGGTCGTTAACACTATTAAAATCCTTTTTCCATTATATAAACAAATTTGTCTGTTGTATATCAAATTAAATTAGAAATAGAACATGTTTGAAAATATACTAAATACAATACATGAACAAGTAATAAGATATGGCTCAACAATGAAACAACAAGAATCCATGGGAGTTCTCTGATTAAGAAATCACAACAAGAATCCATGAGAGTTCTATGATTTTGAAATCACAAAAATAATTTCCCATAGGGCTTACAATTGAAGAACATAGTCTTGTTGTCATAATTCTGTTCTAACTCTCCTTTTCTTCCAAAAGGAAGATCCCATACCAACTCCTTTTGAAGTCTACAACAATTTTCTTCTATATGATCTTTGGATGATTCCATGATCATTTATTTTTGGAACTAATTTATTTAAAAATAGAAAAAAATCCCCTTGCTTGAGGTTGCTCGATAGTTTCCAGGTCAATTGTTCTATTTTCCTACAAATGAGGGATTTTAATCTAATGCACTGAAACCTAAATGATTTCTTTAGTGTCTACCAGTTCTTATTAATACTTGTCCCTTTTCACCCTTTGAGAAAACTTTATTTCCAAATATTCTGCCACCTATTTGAGGTTGACTTGTCATTGCATTTTTGACACCAATGGATGATTAATGTATTGCCACTTATCTAAAGTCTTCTCATTCATGCCAATTGCTTTTGAAGCAATTCCACAACATGGTTATTGTCATGTAGTAGCTTTGCCACTATACAATGCATTCAAGAAGTTCAATGCTAAATAGCATCTGGAGAGTGCTTGAATGTTGTGTTGGGTTCCAAAATAAGAAAATGAGACCACCCCATATGTTTTATATCGCTTTTAGATCAAATACCCAACACTATTTGTTATGAACATAATATATATATATAGAAATAGATATAATACATAATAATTAAACACATCATAAATGAAAAGTCATGTCTTATCTAAAAATGACATGTCTATTCATGAAAGGGAACCCCCTATGAGGATATATAAGAGGCCCTCATTCTCATTGTATTCATCTCATCTTGTCTATTCATATTTTATACATTTATACATTATTCCTACATGGATTATTGTGTTATATTCCAAGTAATTTGGATAATTCTTGTGTGAGCGAACTTTGTTCGTCACATTTGGTATCAGAGCAAGTATGATCCCAACCCTTTGGTCCATAGACTTTTGGTCAATTTTGTTTCCCTTGGCAACATCACTGCAAGCCTTTGGCTACTCAATTTTTTTGAGTTCTTGGAACTCTGATTTTTGACCGAAACTAGGCCTTGGCCACTTTCAAAATTCCAGTGAAGACTAGATCATTCCGCTGCCAATATATTTATAGAAGAAGATTAAAAGCAGAAAAAAAGAAAAAAGAAAAAAAAAAAAGATAACTTGTCAAACGTCTCAAGGAATCGACAAAAAAATCAGTCCCACTAAAGAATTTCCCTACTACAAAATTAAAAAACATAATCGACAATCCATAAAGCAAATTTCCCAGGGATTACAATGAATATTACAAATAATAGTGAAGTCCAAAAAATATTGTGGGGTCAACAACTAATTGATACCAAATCCATTCATGTTCGAGTTTTAAAGAAAATATATAAAATAACTTTTCCTCAAATCTAAAAGGTTAATCCTTCAAAATCCTTGGCAACCACAGAGTTATCTATTGAATTACATGGTACATTGCATCTTGTAGGAATTGATTTGTGGGATAATCGTGTGACGCAATATCTTCAAGACACCATAGCTGTTGAGCGTGATAGTGTATTATTAATGGGTGGATAGGACACACGAATTTCGAAATTCCAAGATGGAATGCTAACCTGTGGAAAATGACGAACATACTGCATTCACAGAATAACCAACCATGGAAATAGCTCTCTTATATGTGCTTTCCAACCACATTTTGGTATACCTCTGCTCGTGGTAAATCTATTTTGGAAGCAAAGGTATACAACAGGTTCTAAGAGTATTGTTATTGACATCGGTTCAATAAATCGTGACGATTGGTGGAAAAAATCGTGATGTTTGTGAAATAAAGTTGTGGAGGTAATATCCTATATTACAAGTCCCATTAAAAGAAATACAAAGAGTAAGTTTCATTTATTAATACTTTGGATTTTAAACGGTATCCACGAAAAGACAAAGG
>JZKD02S2250140.1:413646-433117 GCA_000966675.3 Picea glauca | reverse complement strand
TTAGGTCTTCTTACATCCGCCTTATTCTATTTTATTGAAAGGCCTTATTAATATTGACCTTTATTACATCCAAATATATTGATCTACCTATGTGCGGGTTAGGACCCTAACAATCTTTTGCTTCTGTATATTGTTTTCTTAATTATTGCAATTTCTATACCTTTGTAGTCTATAATATTTTTTTCTTTTTTCTTTCCACAGGTACTCTTCTGATGATGAATTTGAATTCCTCAGTCAATGTTACAATCACTGAGTACTACATGTGGACATCCAAATCATGTGACCACATTCTCAAATAGAAATCGCGCAATAGTCTTCGCGATGCAGTCTATGATTGGTGTTGCTTCAGCCCATCTTGTCAAATACTTTGTCACAATTATTGTGTACCTTGCCCCTGATCTTGTTGTTTGTGGGTTGATTGGCCCCACAAAGTCTATGGCCCATTTATCAAATGCTTGCAACATAACCTATGGATGTAAAGGTATTTCATCCCTCCTGGATGGCTTTCCCACCCTTTGAAAAACATTGCATGCCTAATAGTGTTCTTTGGCATCTTTACATTGTGTGGGCCACCAAATCCCTATGCACAAAAAATTTTGCACAGTTGCTTTACTTGCGTACTTTCCTCCTGCAATTCCTTTGTGTGTTCCTGTGAGTATCATAGGCATTTCATGTTCTAATACACATCGTCTCAATATTCCATTTGTGCATAACTTATATAAATTCCATGCAATGAGATTATAGTATGTTTATTTAACCACTAATTGTTTCTTTTGCGCAACTATCATGTCCGATGGGGCCATTCCCGTACTTAGAAACTGCATAATGTCCATGAAGTAGTCATCCACCATTTTAACTGCAAACAGATGTGCATCTGGTAAGTTTTCATCTAAATTCTTTGCATCTTTTCCTAATAGTATGTACGATAAATGATTTGGTCCTGCATTAAACATCCCTAGTTTCACCAGAAACTCAAAATCATATTCCTGAAACAATAGTATCAATTTGCATATTCTCCCCCCTACATTGGCTTGTTCACCAAGTATTTTAACATAGAATGGTCTATATACATCTTAAAATGAAATACCAATAAATAATGTTTGAACTTTTGTAGTGTGTATACAATTTCCAATCCTTCTTGTTTTGTAGTGGTGTAATTATTTTTTGCTATGGACAAATTCCTACTTGCAAAAGCAATTGGGATATCTATGTCTCTCTCCTCTGGTTGAGATAGTACTATACCCAAAGCTATGGATGATGCATCTACATGAACATGGAACTCCTTGTTCCAATTTGGAAAGATCAAAATCATCTCAGTCACTAGTTTTTCCTTTAAGGTGTCCAAACCCTTTTCACAATCTTCATTCCATTGGAACTTCACTTCCTTCTTCAAAACCTTTTCCATAGGTGTTGTGATTTGCGCATAGCCTTTGATAAAATTCCTATAATATCCTATGTGACCCAGAGTTTCCCTCATCTATCTGACTAATATAGGTGGTTGCAAATCCAGAATCACTGCAATATTGGTTGTATCGACTAGTAATCTCTGCTTGCATACCATATGAACCAACAAAATTCCAAATGGTGCGCAAAAAATACACTTCTTCAAATTCAATGAAATCTGACATTGTCTACACCTATCCAAAATTAACCTGAGTACTTCTATATGATCCTTCAGTAGACTGAACACATTCCAATCGGCTAAGTATACTTCAAGGAAATTATGAATAAATTCCTTAAACGTTGTAACCACAACTCTTGAAAACACTACAGGGGCATTCCTCGGTCCAAAGGCCATTATTGTATACTGATAACTTCCCCACTCTGTCATGATAGTAGTCTTGTACCAGTCTTCTTACACAATATTTATATTATGGCACCCCGAGAATCCATCTGTAAAAGAATAAATCTCTTGCCCTCCTAGGGTCTTCAGTACCTAATCTTTGAATGGTGTGGGAAATCGATCATGTAAACATGCATCATTCAGCTTCCTTAGATCCGAACAAATTCGGATTCCTCCTGTTTTCTTGTCTTGCACTACCATTAGACTTATCCACTATGATTCCACCACTTGTTCAATCATCCATGTGTCCAACATTCTGTATAATTCTGCTTTAACCTTCTCTTTGTACTTCAAATTTAACCCGTAAGGTCTCTATGGCACTGGCTTAGCACCTAGTTTCAAAGGAATCGTCATCTCGCCTAAGTCCCCATCTATCCCCTTTATTTCTGATAATGTGATCGAGAATAGATCATGATAATCGCACAATAAATCTACAATATTCTCTATTGTTTCATCACTCCAATAATCTCCTATCTGTGCAAACCTTGGTTTCTTTATCATTCCAATGTTTACCTTGCGTGTCTTTATCGGTTGTGTGTACATAGCAGACTTAAGCTATGGCCCTTTACTGCTCGTTCTCCCTCTGTTTCATGTACTTGCACATTCATGGGATCTTATTCATCATATGCATCTGTAGTAACATTGTAACACTCCAGTAACTCATGGATAGTCATAGTAGCTCTGTGTGCACCACATATTGGTACCGCCTCCATCGTCCCTTCTTCTAAGAAGATCTTGGTTTGAACAGCCTGTAGCACTGCATCTATTGATGGATATTCATGTTCAAATTTAAATGTTACCCTGAACCTCTGAGTCAACTCATCTTAGTTAGTTGTTTCTCTATGCATTTCCAATTCCAAATACCAGCTCTTCGAAATTGTATCCAGTGTATGTATAAACATGTGTATCCATTCCTGCTTCAGTATCGAGCTCCATCTGTTTCTGCACTACTCCACATGATTTGTTGCGTCACTTACCCATGTATATTGTTGTGCAACATTTTCTACATCGGTACCATACCTCCTCACTTGCATTAGTCTTCTACACTGCGACCAGTCTTACATTCCCTCTTTGTGTGCAACCCACCATCTGGCTAGAGTTGCTTTTAGGACAACATCTAGTGCCAATATCCTTTGTTGTCTGGGTACCTACAGCTCAAACACCTTTACAAATAATATTATCTCAGTCAATCCATCATATTTGGGTAGATTAGATAACTCTAGTCCAATCCAGCGCAATGATTAGGTAATGCGTGCACATCGTCTAGTTGATACTTCATGCATCCTCTACTACCAATGTTCCAAACCTTCCTCTGAATCCGACGCACAAGAACTGATACTTTTCTGATTTATTGAGCCATATGGATGATTAGTGGGATTAACATAATCATCCATCTGCGTAGTCATGTTATACAAATTTTCAATGATGTTCCCTCTTGCTAGATCTATGTACCTCTTTCCTTTTGTTGGGTCCAATGGTGCAGTAACTTTCAAATCTTCAAATTCAAATATCATTTCTCTCCTCTTAATATTAATGATCGCATGATTATCAAATATCCATTATATTCCCATCAATGATGGCTATGGTTGACTATCATCCACGATCTCAATAACTTCAAAGTTTTCCACACTGCACACCCCATATATGTTCGCAGGGACTCATGTTAATCGACCAATTGGTATTATCTTGTGTTGATTTGTGAGCCTTAACTGAACAGGATACTAGATCAACTTGGGTTTGATTATCATCTCCCGGGTCTACTTTGGTAATACATTCACATCATATCCCAAGTCTAAAATAATGTTATCCACATCATATTCCTCAATCTGTGCACTTAATTTGAATTCTTCTTTGGTCCTCTCTCTGCGCAATACATGATTCACTACCCTTTGTGCAAAGGGATTTTCCCTTCCTTGTGTGCAATGATCAATCATTTCATATAGTGCATTCAACGCAGTTTCATATTTCATTATCTCTATTCAACTTCTCAGGAATTCTCTTAGAATGCTTACCTCCCCAAGTGGATTCTCTGGTACAACGCGATCTCCGACCTGAGGTGCAGATGATGTTGATGCTCCCCAATCCTGTCCAAGTACCTCTTTTCTTGCCCTCTGATATGTCTCATTTTCTTGCCATGGGTCAAAGGTTGGAATAGGTCATGATGACTTCCTTACCCATTTCTCATCTTGCTTCCCTCCATTCGTCGCATCAGCCCATGTTCTAGCTCCTCTGCGCATAACAACTGTTATTCTAGGTCCTTTGTTTCATTTTTCGGTTGATATTTTGTGTACATTCTGATTTGGATTATGGTTTTGATTCCCTCTTTCTTTCCATTTCACAAGTAGTTGAGGACAATCTTCTATCGCATGGTCCAAAGCTCTAAGGTATGTGCACATTGTACATGGATTCGGGAAGTCGTAAGCTAATTGTCCTGGTTGATTACAATTGTAACATATTATCAGTTCTCTTCCTCCTCTACGTGGACCTCTGCCAAAAATTCCTCTGTTTCCTGGATTAAATCCCCTCTTATTATTATATTGTGGACCACCTCATTTTGTCACAGCATTATCCTCTTGAATCATGTACATATTTGAAGTGTGCTCCCTCATTAAATCAAATGCACGACAATCCTTCTCTTCATGTCCAACTGACTTGCAAAAATTGCAAAATAAGTTCCTTGGTGTACTCTGATATTTCAATAATAATGGACATTCACGTGGATGGTGTCCCCATTTCTTACATATTTCACAATATCTCCCTCCTGGTAATGGATTTAGTTCTCCAATCACTAAATACTACGCGAATTTTGGGCATTCGTCCTTGTGGTGGCCTTCAGTCCTACACTTGGTACACCAAAATTGTTCTTGTTTCTCCTTCCCTTTTGTAATTTATACCAGTTGAATTGTCAAAGAAGCTAACTGCGTCTGAACTTATACCATCCCTCCATTGTCTCCTACAGAGGATGCTTCCAATTTCATCGCAATCTCCAAAGCTTCAGGTTGTGACGCAACCTTCTGCTGAATCAACGGCCTATGAATGTGTGGTAGAGTATTGCAATAAACCATTCTTGATGTTTTTTATCAGGGATATCGAATGTCAGTCTACCCATCAGATCCTTAAAACACTGGTCATAATCCCAAACTGATTCAGTCTGCATCTATTTGATTTTCTTCAACTCTGTAATATATTGTGACTCGGACTTTGGTTTCTTGAACTCTTTCAGCAATGCTTGTATTGTTTATGCCAAACTCTTTGCTTATCCTGTAGGTGTGTTACTCTGCAGTTTCAAGTATCCGACTAACACACGGCCTATAAATGTTGTTTCCAACTACGCAATCTTTACAGCCTCATCCTGGACATTCTTTGTAGCCCAATTTGTCTCGCAGACAAATAGATGTTGTTTTGGGTCCTCTGACCCAACTACCTAGAAATCAGGCAGTCTTAGGGTGTTGTCTACCCCTGCCATATTGCTTTGTGTAGTCCCTCCTCTTGGCGATGTTGGTTGACTCTGAATCTGTGCACTGCTTCCACTGCTATGATTTCTACTATGATTTCCTCGGCTAACTACAAGTTATTTCGACAACTCTTCAATTGTTATCTCATATTTTGGTGACACACATGGGGTTGTGGATTCGACACAAGATCCAGTCTTAGTAGGATTTAACGACTCTTCTATTATAGGACTGGACTGGAACCCCTCTTACTCTCCTTTTATGTGTGGTGTCTCTACGATTTCGACTATTGTGCAAGGCCCTCTCCACTCTGGCACATTGTGCGACTCTCCTTTCTCAGACACAGTCTTTCACCTCTTATACCTCCTTCCAATGTGCAGTACTCTAAACTCATCTTCTTCTTCTGATGTAACTTCTTCATTTTTCTGCATCCTCAGTCCCTCCCTTCCTTCTTCATTTTTCTGCATACTCAGTCCCTCCCTTCCTTCTTCCTTCCTTATCTCCTTTCCTCAGACTATCCTCTTGTCATCCCTCAGTTCCTCTATGTGTGTGAAGCCCCTTAGTATTTAGACTCCATTATCATCACACACTTGTCACACAACAACATCTTTATCCACATTCCCAACGATTTCATGAACCATACGTGCGGACCTTTGAAGAAATCCCTCTCTGCAACACTATATGACTGGGTATAATCCACTACAAATTATGTAATATATCCTCCCAATATGTTTTCCAACTAGAAATCAACTACACTAGAAGTTTTATTACTTGCATATTTCAGTTTCCTTACCAACTCAAGAGTCCAATTCCTGGGCGTTGCGGTTCGGTACCTTCCAGTATTCTCCACTAATCTGTCTAACCACTTAGTCAAAATAATCAAAAAAATTCCAAAGCAAATCTCATGCAGCTCTGTGTACACATACCTTTGCATCCATTGCTCGTCACTCATCCGAGGGTTTCTATTCTCTTTTCGAGCAAAGTCTCATTCCTTCCCTTCTAGCCATTCTAATATCTATTTCTTAGTCGGACTCCAAAACATTCCCTCAATCACAGATTATGGGTCCCAACAACGAAACCATTTACCGGCCCTTTCAGCATCCCCCACATGCAAGTGAAGTCTCACCCAAGGCATTTATTGGGGTTGCAAGAACTGAGTTTCTGTAGTAGTAAGGGAGTGGGAGGTGATCATCCTTTTCATTCTTACTTATTTGTTCTACGCACGTTAATATGTATTTGTTCTTATTTGGTTACTTAGTGGATTCAGTGATATATTACCATTATACCTCAAACTGCAACATAACTCAAGTACTGTAACATTCATAACTATTGTGCAGTAGTCACATAGAATCCAAATCTAATCTAACATGCATAAAGAGAATATTCATGATCAATCATGTAAAAGACGAGCAAACATAGTTGTTAATGTGGTTCACACAACTTTGAGCTATGTCCAAAACGGTTTGCTTCTTTATTATTATTTATGTAATTGTCTCAAGCTTGTGCACTGTGCTTACAAAATATACATCATGATATCTTATCCTTCATATATTGTAGCCGCTCTGTAGTGCAAGCCTCTCTTTCTGCAGCATCTCCCTAACACTCAGACATAGACTCTTCCATTCTCAACCTATTATATCATTCTTCTTACAAAACAGGAACTCTTGACAGATTGGAGTCGTCGACGTTGCATCTAGAGAACCCCTATCTTCCCAACCCATTACATATTTATACATGAATTCCAGGGCTTAAAACCCTACTTTATTTACCCTAAAACCCTCTTACAATTCTTGACAACTCAGGTTGACTCGTTGATCGGGCTTGTTTTTCCTGCTTTTACGTATGCATACAGCTTTTGCGCTCTGATTGTTTTTCTTCCTGCTTTTGTGCGTCTTTCTTCTTTTAGCATGTCGAGCTACTATCCTTCTTTTTTTCCCGCTTTATTCTCTTGCTTTATTCTCTGCTTTATTCCTTGCTTTATTCTTTTTCTTTATTCTTCTGCTAAGTATGTTCTTATTGTGCATTCTACTCCTGAATGTGCCTCCAATGCACACTCCTGAGCTTGTATGTTCCTTTACTGCGCACCTTGCTCCTGCCTTGTCTTCTTTCTTCTATTGTTGTGCATATCCTCCATACTTCGGATTTTTCTGGAAACTAAATCAAAACTACTTGTAAATTGAATCCAAAATGCTTGTCCAACAGTGAGTTGGGATACTTTGGGCTAGTGTGCCTTTGTATACGTGTTTTGAGGTTAGAATGCCCGTGTGGTTTTTAGGATGGAGAGCCTAGATGATAAAAGGCCAGCAAGCCTATATTTGTAATATATAATCATATTAAATGATATTAATAAAATGCATCATTATTACATACCCAGTCATATGAAAGAGTATGGGGGACTAAAACTCCACTAGAAGGGAAAGGGGGCTAAGAGTCTAAGAAGAGGGCATAATCCAAGGGGATAATATAATATTATTCATAACGTCTAAAGTCATGTAATGATTTTATCCTAAGTTCCTAAAGGTTGGGAACGAGTCACCAAGTGGAATCAAGCTAGTTCATAAGGTGACAAGTGTCAATTTAAAGGCATGCAAATATATTGTTGGGACTTAGTGTATTTTAGGATTCACTCATCCCTCTCATGTTCACGCTTCCATATAGCTTCCATACCTACATTTTGGGAATCTTTGGAGTTGTTTTGATGAGTAACCTAAGTAACTGAGTTGAGGAGGTGGGTTGTTAGGCTCGTGTGTTATTGAAGAATTGGTTTGTCATGCCTATAAGCATTCTCTCCAGGTGAGAGAAGTGTTGGGAATTGTTTTACCAAGGTGCCAAGATGAAGCTACAGGGCTCTGTGACTTCCTGTCCGGCCTATTGTTGAAACCTTGACAAGGAAGTGGGGCAGTCGAAGGATTGTTGAGCAAAGAGGGGGCGCTCTTCCTAGGGGTGGGACAGGAATATTGGGAATGAGAGGTTTTAGGTTGTCTGCTAGAGTTGGTTCCTAAATCTAAGAATTTATGTTTTCAATAGACCTTAGCCTAGCTTAGGATTCCTTTTCCCTGGTGGATTTTTAGCCCCAGCTCGGGGGTGACCTGTTGTTGAGATTTTATGAGAAACAAAGTCTATGGCCGGGAGGAACATCTGAGTTCTGCAACCAGATGGTGGTTTTATAAAAGATAAGTATCTTCTTTTTTTTCTTATTTATTATTGTGTATATTATGTTATGGGTTTTTCCTGTAGTATTATGCATGTATATATTTGTTGTAGATTGTGTAATTTTTTGCATATGTAGAGGAATTTTATTTAAATTAATGGTATCGGAGTCAAAAATATTTGTGTGGCATGGCTCAGCTTGGGGCTGGGGATGCTACATTCCATTTCCAAAGGTCAATGTTTTTTGGGTTCCTATAGAGAAGGGTTTTCCCTGTGTTATATCTCTCTGATATATGTATGGGGTCAAATAGTAGTACTCTGCCTAATATCTCAGGGCACCAATTAAAGAGGCTCAATAGTACCCTTAGTTGTATTACCCAATTACCCAAGTACTAGAGAGTATATTCTCGAGCGTTGTTCATGGTTTCACTATAGCATTCAGGCGACCGATCAACTGATAGAGAGTTGGTTTCAGGAGACCTAGGGGACTTTGGATATACCTGATGTTACGTGAGAGGGATGGTCGTGTATAGATTATGCCTGATGCGGTACTACTCGAAGTGTTGCCAATAGGGGTTACAGAGGTTTCCAACAAGGTGAAATGTTTGTTTCAAGTAACCTCATGAAATTGTTTGTATTTCATGTGTGTAGTCTTCCCTAACCATAGTTTTACCCACTGAATGACAGATCTTTGTGCTTTAAAGACAACGACAATACACGTCTCTACCCTAGAAAAAAAAAAATCCCACATTTTCTGCAAAGGAAAGTGCTATGATACAGCTTGTAAGGTATTAGATGTATTATAATAAACAAAAATGAAAATATTGCAGCAAATACAAGCAAAACAACAAAATACAGAGAGTAACAACACAAACAATGATAGCTTTATTGATAGAAAGTCAAATCACTTGCCTCTTATAGGGGGAAACCTCTAGTAGAACATAGGGCTATTACAATAATTCTGAAGACAAAGCTTTACCACACCTTCTACTTCTATTTATACTAATTCTATCTTCTAAAGAACATTCTAGAGGAAGATCTTTCTAGAAGCAGAAGCTTTTATTAAGTCTTCTTCAATTAGACTTGTTCACATTATTATATAGGCCTTATTTACTATTGTCGGTCGTTATTACATAAAAACATGTTATTCTATCTATGTGAGGGATTAGAGAAGTTAGGTTCCTAACATATATTGAAGGAGGTGTGGTTAGGGATTCAGCTCAATTAGAGGGTAAAAATTTTGAGGAAGTTGAGGTAGGAAATCTCATATTTTTCTAGCGCAAGAAATCGCATATATTGAGGTTCAATCTAGTAAGTAGCTTTGCATTGAACGGGTAATTAGAGAAAGCCAAACCATATTGTCATTTCATCATAATTTACATGTCTTTAAATTGTATAGGGTTGGGAAATACCTCTAAAAAATAGGGCTTAAAGAGACTAGTGGAGTCTCACAATCTAGATATTATTTTTCTACAAGAGACGAGGGGTGAGGGGGGGAAATTATGTGTTGACTTAGCCAAGCTACTATGTGGTTGGGAGTTCATATTTGCTAATTCTTGAGGTAGATCAGCGGGCTTGATCTCAGGCTAGAAGCCTAGATATTTGTCATGTTATAACACTTGGTCCTTTGACTCATTTTTATGAATGATTATTTTATCTCAAGAGCTAGGGAAGGATATTTCAATGCTTAACTTATATGGTACCTATTCTGACAAAGCTTATTAGGAAAAATTATTTAAAATGAGTTTTATTGGCCATGAGAATATCATTATGGATGGGAACCTAAAATTTTCTTTGGGGAACTCAAATATCTCAAGTGAATTATCTATAGTATATCCTCTTATAGATTTATTTGTCATATGATTGGAGGATTATGGTGTGTTTGATGTAGAGCCTATTAAATTGAGGACTGCATGGATAAATAAGAGAGTGGGGGTTGATAGAATATCTAAAATATTGAATAGGTATATCTTGTATGAGGCTTTGATGAATGATATTGTGACAATTGGGTAGTGGGTGGACATTAGTGGAGAAATTAGATTATTTAATTTTTTGGAGATAATAGTAATGAAGGAAAATCCTCTGAGTCCATTAAATTCAACCCACTTTGGCTCAAGGATGAAGTTTTTTAGTCTAATAAAAATATAGTGGTCTCCTTATGATAAGGGACTCAAGGAGTCTATAGTCATCCAATTTGAATAAAATATCAATAATATCAAGCAAGCAACAACCAAGTGGGCACCTAAGAAAAAGATCAAGGATGACAAGGATTGATCAAACATTCAATCTCAATGGGAAGATTTATATTTTCAGGAATTGGCTAGTTTCTTGAATTGGAGAAAAGGAAAATATGTTTCCTAGATTGCAGAGAAGCTACTTGGAGACTCAAAAGAAGAGCACTATGGTTAGAAAAAGGTGATGATAATACAAAAAAAAAATCACCATTTTGTGAACTACCTGTTGGCCCTCGACCAAGTTTTGGGGAAACTTTAGTCAGTTTTTGCCCACTTTTGCACTTCGACACGCTGGTTGAAGAAGGAGCACCCAGGCAGAGCTGAGATTGTGGATCTCACTGATTTTGAGGTTTATGTGGACCCAGTAAAGGGTCCTCTAGGGTTTTGTAACGGGTTTATGGGATGTCGACCCATGGGGTTTTCCCATGTTTAGGCCTTATTGTAAGGGTTTGTAAAATATGAATAAATAAGAATGTATTGTAGAAGTAGCTAAGTGCAACTGGTTCGATTTTCTTTGTGCAAGGAATGTATATGGTCGAGTCTTGGTGCTCGACTGTGATTTGTAGAAGGTGCTAAGTGTCGTGAGTGGACATTTTGGCTTTGTGCAATTGACTTAGTCTTGGAAGGAGGATCTAGTGCTTAGTGCGCAGACCTCATGTCTGGTGTGAAGTTTGACTATGTGGCTCAGTGCACATGAGTGAATGAATGTAAGATCTTGGCAAATAATAAACAGGCGAAGCGGTTTGTGGACGTAGCCCCACCCTGGGGTGAACCATGTATATATGGTGTCTCTTGGTTTTCTTTGTGTTGTTTTATTTATGTTGTGAATCTACTTAGTGTTGTGATTATGATATGTAACAGATAGATATTTTGTTGCTTAAGTACTTTACTTATGGTAAGGGTAAATGAAAGCTAGATTTAACTTATAGTGCTAAGTGTTAAGTGTTAATTACTCAGGGTATATAATCATTTGTTGTTACTGCACCAATCTACCTTTGATTATGCTTTGTGATGTTAATAGGGTTAATAAACTAATGCATG
This sequence comes from Picea glauca, assembly GCA_000966675.3. NCBI lineage: Eukaryota > Viridiplantae > Streptophyta > Pinopsida > Pinales > Pinaceae > Picea > Picea glauca. The sequence goes on along the minus strand of JZKD02S2250140.1, from coordinate 421,397 downwards.
TCTCTTCCTAAGTGTTAACAGAATATTCTGAGAAGTGCTCTTATCACATATCTATGTCCCAACTTGGTTACATACACCTGCGTCATGTAACCCCCCTTCTTCTACCTTGGGTGAGACTTCGCCTGCTTCGCAGGTGTTGCCGAAAGGGCCGATAATCAGGGTTTTCTTGGTGCGTTGTTAAGCGTTGAACCCTGGGTCTGCCCCTGTGCCAACAAATGGTTCCGTTGTCGGGACCTGAAACTGTGATTGATGGGAACTGAAGTAAATAAAAAGAGAAGCTTTGTGCATAGATATTTTGTTGAAGTGTGTATTACTTGACTTGTAAAGATTTGTGCCAAGAAAGTAAGTTGTTCTGAAGAAAGGAGGTAAGATCCTAAAAGAGGTAAGCTTTGTGCTTTGGTAAGAGAAAGTGAAAAAAAAAATGTTTTGAAAGCATGAATTTAAGTATGTTTAATAGATTATGTCCTAGTTTGAAGGCTAGGGCGCAGTTGAAAGAAATATTTGACTTGAGTAAATTTAATGAAAATGAAGAAAGATATGTTATTCTTATGCATAGAAATAGTTTTTTGACTAATAAGTGAATGCAAGAACCTAGAAAGAATATTTGCATATTGCAGGTCCAGCACTATGATCCTAGGGGAAGTGCGCGCTATAGAAAAGATTGGGGAACATTTAAGAGAAAAAGAGGATTGAATTTGTGTTATAATTTCATAAGGTCGGGACATCTCACTAAGGAATGCCCTGAAGTAGGCCCTATTTTTCTTCGTTGTAAGGTTGTTGGTCATGAGGTTGAGGATTGTCCAAGGATTATTGCTAAAGTTGAAAGAATGGGCATAAGACAAGAAAACTATGAAGAAAGTCAAGAGACTAAGGGCATGTTAGAAAATCACAAAGAGAAAGGGTCAAAATAATTTCAGACTAGGTTATTACAGTTGAAAGAAATGATGGATGTTCATAAAGATGCCAGTTTACCAGAAATCCTGAAATCAAAACAGCGCATAAGTGCAAGAATAGAAGACTTCGACATAGACTGTGTCCTGGATGAAGAAACGCAAGTGAATATTATGATAGAAGAAACTTCGCAAATTTTGGGAAAGCCTATTATCGTACCTTCTTTAGGAAGGATAGGCTTGTTTAAGGGTAAAATGATAACTTTATGTGGAAGAGTAACTACTGTACCTATTATTGTTCATGGAACATCGACTGAAGAAGATTTTGAAGTCATTAGATTTTTGGGGGACAGCGCCCCTTTCCCACTTTTGTTAGGTAAGGCTTGGATTGAGAAGGATCGGATCAGAAGGAAAGCAGAGGAAGAAGCTATAGAAAAGAAAAAGAAAGAATTAAGGGATTTCATAGCTAGGAAAATTGACCGACTAATAGAAGAATGAGAGGATAAGTCGAAGAAACAAAGCAAAATAACAACGCAAGAGGGATAGAAAGCAAGAGAATTAGCTATCAAGGTTGAGAGAATGCAAGAAGGCTTGAAGGACCTATCTATCCAAGAGAGAAGTATGCCCACTCTGGAGATGTTAAGAAAAGGGATATTAACTTCAGAACCTTTGAGAGTACCTCAACAGTGCGAAGCCATTACGCTAGGGGAAGATAAGAATAAAAATGGGAAGAGAATTCTAGAAACAGTTAGAGAGACTCAGATAATAGGAAAGAAGGCAAGGAAGCTCAATAAAAAGTAGGCTAAGTTGGAAAAGCTACAAGAAGTTACAAAAAACATATGGAAGACTTCGCAGACTAGAACCTTGCAAGAGGCAGGTTCGCGGGATTTGAACCTCACTGGAACAGCAGATCCACGCAAATTTGGACTTCGTCTTGGTGAAGTTATATGAACATTGGAGGTAGCCTGGTCATTAGAATGACGCTCCGAAACAGTTAGGAAACGCATTTATGGCCTTATGGACTGCTTTTGGAATTTGAGATCGTGCCATAACGAATAGATTTACATTAATGGAAGCAGTTTCCTGTCCGTTGAAAGATCCGTCACGACCACCCGCTTATTTAACTCATCGAACGTTGCGTTGGGACCACTTTTTTCTACCCATGACTAACTGAGCTAAGCAATGAATTGTCCAAGTGTTGAAATGAGTTATCTATCGTTATCAAAAACATACCCCGCCTGTTTGTTTTTCTACCCACAATCTGTTAAAATCTAAAATGTCGGGCGAACACAACAAGTTGGAGAAGTCTGTCGAGGAAGTTCTTAAGAAGATCATGGTTGAAAGACCTATATATGAAGGTACTCAAGTGTCATCGACTAGGATACTGTAGGCTTCCCCTTCAACCAGACGTTGTTCCACCCTCACTAACCCCATAACTGAATAGTGAAGTAAGCACCGTGGTGATCTGGCTAATGCGAAGAAGATCCCATCAATCTTGCCTAAGTATGTTCCACCTCTAGATAGCGTTGTTAACCACGACAGTATCCCCCATGATTTTGAGTACTACGTGTTCACTACATATATTCCGAAAGGAATTCGCATAGTCGGGAGTCAGTTAGGACATATTCTGTTGTTGAAGCATAGTGACTTCAACTTAAGAGACCAGAAGAACTACGCCATGTTAGCTCCTCACTGCTACTTAACGAAGACAATCAGAAAGAAACCTTGCCTCGTCTCGCAGCCATGGATTAAAGGGTTGGCGCAGTCAACCGTGTTGAACATGATGAAGATCCCACATTTTGGTTACCACCAGGAGGTTAACGCTTGCATTAAACTCCTTCTGTCGTGCTAGCATGGCGGATATCTATGGCTCGGAAAAAGGATTATTGTGGATCCGGTGTTGATCCATCGGATCAGAGCTCTGAGTGTGAGGGGTCTTGACCCACAACAGTTCTATCCAGGAAAGGCCTCAGAATATTCGTTAGCATAGCGCATCAAAGAAGCCTATGGAGAGGTAGAAAAGGGGAAGCGAGGTTACAAGGTAGCCTCCATACAAGATGGCACAGTGTGCCTTTCTTACCAACTTTTAGTTGGAAAGATAGTGAGGAAGAACTGCCCCACACAAGTCACCGGTTTCATGGTGGACCTCGCAGGAAAGTGTGTGAAGGGCATGCAGATGAACTAGGAGAACTACCTCGTCAACGAATTAGAAAAGGATTGTCATGAAGCCCATGACTTGGGATATGAATTTCATTACAGTTGGTTGATCATCCTGATTGCATTTGTGGCTTGGCAGATGCTCGAAGGAGACACTTTCCTGAAGATTGAACCTACGGAGCCCCTGGCTGCTCAGTTTCCACCTTGTGGTATACCAATGACATGATGAAGCAGTGGTAGTCTAATGTTATGTTTCATGGATATTATCATCAATTTAAGGTCACCATCGAATCATTCCCGCATATGACACCGTGTACCCTGCATCAGTACCAGCCCATAGCGAAGTTCCACGTCGATACCCACTTCATTTACCTCACCACGTGAAGAGATGAGCACCAGGAAGAATTGCATTCAAACTACAACCTGATGGATGACGATATGGAGCAGATTACAAAGGAATGGCCAGAAGAATTTCTTGTACCTCTCATCGAGTTATCTAACATTGACACTATAGGAAGCTCGATAGTTACACGAGTTGAACATGTCGAATAGTCCAGTGGGAAAAAAAAGAAGAAAAAGGAGGATGAATTCCAGGACATAGAGAGTGACGAAGAGGACAAAACTTCTGGAGTTAATGGGTCTAGCTTGCCAGGAGGAGGAGAAGACAAAGAAAAAGGACAGGGAGGCGGAGATGAAGGAGAAGAAGAGAAAGGAGGAGGCGAAGCTACACCACTTGAAGATCCCCTTATTGGGATAGTGACACCGTAGAAGAGAAAATTTTCTATGAAGAAACGTTTAGCAAGGAAGAAGACGAGCGTCAATAAACCACAGTTGGAAGCCACTCTCACTAATGACGACATCAGCCTGGTTCATGGAGCTATGGAGGACGCCTATGAAGACATGTTGCAGAGATATGGAGAGAAACAGAAGGATTTATATGAAAGGATCTAGAGAGAATTGAAGGAAGTACAACAGGTTGTTCACTTGGTCCGCGCAGTACCTATTGTTTCATCTGCGCCCTCCTCATCACAGACTGTAGAATTGGAGGACAAACTAGCCCAGTTAAAAAGGTTTGCAGATGCAACAGAAGCTATGTTCCAGAGAGCTCGGGAAGATAAGGAGAAGGATATAGAATCCTTTCAAAAGGAGAAAAACGAAGTCCTAGTACAATTATGAGCAACGCGGAACAGTGTAGTTTCCCATGAAAGCGAGAAGGCGGAGCTTCAGGTGAAGATTCAGAAGGAAAAATCCCAACTACAGAGGGAAAAGGTGCAGTTGCTCGCAGAGCAAGCCATGGTCAAAGAAGTGGTAAGTAAAGCATGTTGCTTTGTGCTAGGCTTGGCACAGGAGCAGCAAGAGTCGGTTGAAGCTCAAGTAGCGAAGCTCGCAGAGACCCTGCAATATCTTCAGGCTAGGATAACTGAACTGGAGACCGGAACAATGTTGAGCACCCCACAGGAGGTGCGTGACCAGAGGGAGGAGTCCGCCAAAAATGCAGTAGCAAGCATAAAATCCATCGCTTTAGCATGAAAATAGTTGAGTGACAGAAGCGCCTAGACGTATGAACGCCTTGTCGAGGATCCAGAGTTAAGGAAGCTAGAAGCTCAGTTACAGGAGGCACAGCAACAAGCATTCTCATTGCAGGCACAGATGAAGCACCTCACAGCAGTGGAAAGGATGAAGATATCCTAGGTGCAGCGCACAATATAGCAACAGATCATTGTCCTCCAAGGTAAGGTGATGGAAGTAACCCAGAAGTTACAACCCATGTAGGATGAAGCCTACAAGGTGTTCGAGAAAATCGATGGCCAAGTTTCACAATTAGATCAAGTAGTTACAGCAGTAGAACAACGCCTGGAAGGGCCTGTTACAGAGCAAATAGTCTAGGAGCTCACTGAGTAGGAGGCTCAGGCGAGGCAGCTCGAGTTAAGCTCGAAACTTTCGAAGCAGCATTGTCTAGACTTGAGTGACTCGGGACAAGTCACAAGTGAGTGTTGGGGGCGTGTTGGCCCTCGACCAAGTTTTTGTGAAACTTTGGTCAGTTTTGGCCCACTTTTGGACTTCAACATGCTAGTTAAAGAAGGAGCACCCAGGCAGAGCTGAGATCGTGGATCTCACCGATTTTGAGGGTTATGTGGACCCAGTAAAGGGTCCTCTAGGGTTTTGTAATGGGTTTATGGGATGTCGGCCCATGGGTTTTTCCCATGTTTAGGCCTTATTGTAAGGGTTTGTAAAATATAAATAAAGAAGAATGTATTGTAGAATTAGATAAGTGCAAGTGGTTCGAGTTTCTTTGTGCAAGGAATGTATATGGTCGAGGCTTGGTGCTTGACTGTGATTTGTAGAAGGTGATAAGTGTCGTGAGCAGATATTTTGGCTCTGTGCAATTGGCTTAGTCTTGGAAGGAGGATTTAGTGATTAGTGCACAGATATCTTGTCTGGTGCAGAGTTCCACTATGTGGCTTAGTGCGCAGGAGTGAATGAATGTAAGATCTCGGCAAACAATAAACAAGCGAAGCAGTTCGTGGACATCGCCCCACCCTGGGGTGAACCACATATATCTAGTGTCTCTTGGTTTTCTTTGTGTTGTGAATCTGCTTAGTGTTGTGATCATGATATGTAATAGATAGATATTTTGTTGCTTAAGTACTTTACTTATGTTAAGGGTAAATGAATTCTATATTTAACTTATAGTGCTAAGTGTTAAGTGTTAAGTGCTCAGGGTATATAATCATTTGTTGTTACTGCACCAATCTACCTTTGATTATTCTATGTGGTGTTAATAGATTTAATAAAGTAATGCATGTCTTGTCCTAAGTATTAACAGAATATTCTACGAAGTGCTCTTATCACAGATCTGTGTCCCGACCTGGTTACAAACACCTACATCCTGCAACCCCCCCTGCTTCTACCTCAGGTGAGATTTCGCTTGCTTCACAGGTGTTGTCGAAAGGGTCGGTAGTCGGGGTTTTGTTGGTGCGTTTTTAAGCGTTGAACCCTGGGTCTGCCCCTGTGCCAACACTACCAAAAAAATATGAATATTATTTGGAAGGTAAGAAGACATTATGGTTCTCTTGACTCAATTTTTGAGGATATTGCAAGGACTAAAGTGGAATACTTCAATGGAATTTTCAAACAAGTTAACAAAGCTTCTGTAGAAGAAGTGGTAAGTATGGTTTCCCTATTTCCTAGATTTGTTACAAAGAAAGATAATGTAAATTTGATGGAGGAAGTCATAAAACATGATTTTAAGTGGATCATTATATAAATTTTCATCTATCTTGGTACTTTATGAGTGGAAAAAATTGAGGAATTGGCTTCCAAGGCCCATTTTAGCAGCAAGTCCCACTTTGAAGATTTGAGGTTTGGAACCTTCCAAATCCATTTGGAGGGATCAAATGGAATTTTTTGGGGTCAAAAATATGAAAGCATAGCTTGCAACCCCTTCATGTTGTTCTACACACCAAGACATTTTCAATGATGCAAAAATCACCTCAATTGAAGCACATATGCGGGAGTTATACCTCCCCCAAATTGAACTACATTATTGACCACAATGATACAAAGCGAATGCCATGTCAACCCCATTACTCAAACATGTGGGGCTAGCCATGTGTGGACTTTAAAAATATTCTAAAATTTCCAAAATCTAACATTGATTGAGGGTTGAGACATGCAAAAACCCTAACCCTAGACACCTACCATGTTATGTTAAATATTGGGCCAAGAGGAGGAAAAAGGGTTCCATTCTTTATCATTGTACTTGTTCCATAGATGAGCAGACCATCTAGGAGTGGGATTTAAGAGCATAACAGAGAAGAAAGAATATTATATAGTATCCATTTAGGCAACAATGTGAAAAGTGTTGAAATATTGGTTCTCATTGATGTCAACGCTTGAAGAAGTCTGGTAGCCCCAAAGGTATGTTTATGGAACCCCAAGTTGATCAAGGAAGAAGGTCATGAAGAACAATGTAAATGCAGGTAACCCACTCATGGATGGATAGTCTTCGTCGTGTCGTTTCCTTTGATAAGTAGTATGCCACGTGGTTCCTCATGGTTGAGGAGTTATGTCGTTATAAAGTTTGAAGCCCCAAAGAATGGTTAAGAAACCCTTAGTTGGTTACAAGTCAATTAATGAAAGTGTAAAGTGGTTCTAACAAGAAAGTCAAGAAGCACTAAAATTAACAAAAGAGGTTATCTAGAAAAAGTGTATATACATCTCAAGAAGTCATTCACAAGCACATTATACATTCATTTTATTGAATATATTCTTGTGAGTAAGTGATGTAATTCAAAATTTTGCGACGGTGAAATCTAAGGTAATGAAAATTGAGAAGTGTAGGAGTTTCGGGATCACAGAGGAGAGCTAGGGTCTTCTGAGGAAACCCTAATTTGGTTGACCCTCGCGGGTCAGACAACTAGTGTCCCGTGAGGCACCCCCACGGGTCGCCTAGTGCCTATCATGTGAGGCTCCGCGTGACAAGAGGTCTTAGTCCCATAAGGACTAAGACAGGATTAGGGGAAATGTTAGTGCCAAGTTCTTGAGGTCTAAGGAAAGGTTACAGATCATCACTATTGTGTATTAGGTCAACTATAGAGGTAAAGGTATGCTTATTCACTTGTTTTGAAGGTTATACTTGGTTATGGTATGGTGCATGCTTGAAGCATGTTTGGAATTGGCACTTGATTGAGGTACATCTTG
>JZKD02S2250140.1:372205-382636 GCA_000966675.3 Picea glauca | reverse complement strand
TAACCTAATGTAATGTTAGGAAAAACAAAAGAGAATTATAGCTTATTTTAACATGTTTACACAAGTTTATTTTAGGGTTTGTTGCTTACTATGTTGTACAATGTGTACTCTTAATGTCTCTAGTTGAAGAAATAAATGCTTAAAATGAAAATCTTAAAAGGAAAAGTTCTTGAAAAATGGACAAAACAATCTTATCTTTTATCTTACTTTTGTTACTACAAAACTAAAAAACATGCATAAACCAAGAAACTCAGGGAGCAAGCTAAACATATACACCTAAAAACAAGAAAGTTTCCTTGATTTGTTTTAACCTAAAATGCAAAATAGCACAAGAAATCTCCCTATAGTCGCAAAATCATGCTAGAAACTAATAGGAAGAAGTGCAATTGCATAGATAGAATGGAAAGAGGGGCATGTAGGTGTTGTGGGATGATTAGAATTTAGGTGGATGCAAATCAAAACAACCACTATAGAAGTGTATTGGTACATAAGTATGTAGCTCGAAATGTGAATTAATGTTTCCTCAAGTAGACAATAGTGCAAAAGAATGGGAAAAGCTAATCATGGAAAGAGATAGAAGGTCGACCTAGATCATTCCTTGGAATATTTGATGGAGCAGTTGAGTTGGAGGATGGAATATTCTCTGTGAAAATATTATCTATATGTACCTCTAATCAACCAAACAAAAGCTAGCTTTCTATACATATGTTAATTGAAATCAAACATTATTTGCTACTAAACCAATTTTGAAATTGTAACTTAAATCCACTGCAAAAGAAAGTAAATGATAACAATAAAATATGGTGGGTGAAGATATGGTATTTTTATTCCAAGAAGGACTAGTACATCACATATTATATCTCATTGAAGTGGTAGTAGTTTCAATCCATTCCTTTCAAGGTCCATACCTCGATGTTGTCATTTCGTGGTTTGGTAAGAATTCACCAACATGACTTTGCTTTAGCTCTTTGTGTACTTTGCTTTAGCTCTTTGTGTAATAACAGTAGCACAAGAATACCAATTCTAAAGATGAGAAAATAATGGCTCAAGGGTTCCATTTACAATTGAGTGTTGAAACCTCTTGGGTGGATATGGATAGCAACATACCGTGATTTCAGGATATGGATGACAATATATTATGAATTACAAGGATAATAATGAAAATGCATAGTGAATTCCAGGGAAAATCTATTTGTTATCTGACTATCTCAACAATATTATTGCAAGTGTACACTTGGCTAGTGCATGTCTACTTATGGTTTTCATGTGTGGGTGTAGCTTCTGAAGGAATACACATACCCAGGGTGAAACTTTCAAAGGAACACCTACAATCTAGGTGCAAGCATGGAAGGAATAACTTATTGTGACATAAAATGCATCTAAGATTTTATGGCTTGTCAAATGAAGTTAATGTGCCATAAAATGGTTGTGGGACCTTAAGAAAGAAGTTTCATACTATTAATAGTACTTGGAAAAATGAAGATGAAATGTAATGATAACAAATGCCCCCTGATATCTAAGGTTAGGAGGGTGACGTATAATGAAAACATATCCACTTCATTTTTCATAAGGACCAGAGATAAACCACATGGGGATGTCACCTTACAGAAAATGAACTAAAACCACTTGCAACTACAACGAAGGAAAGATATAAATAATCATTCCCCAAGGTGGGCATCCCCATTCTTAGATAGAAATCAATTAAAGTACAAGCATGGCACCATAACTATATGACAACATATAAAAAGTAGACATGACATTAATACATTAAATTTGGAACCAAACCAATGAATCAATTCCATCCATGGGGGAAAGAAACATGAGTAAAGAAGACACTAAGATGAGTAGGATAGAATTGTAAGGAACACATACTGAGAAAATTTCCACATCTCCATGGTATTTTATTAGAATGTGGGAACACTACATCAACAAAGTACATTTCTATTGATATGACTAAAAGGATTGCAATCAAAAAAAAGGAGAAATCGTCTAGTTACGGATCAATGATGAGAATCACTTCCAAATACGAGGTAGCCTATGAATAAGGACAACATATATAAAGGTACTAATACAACCCTCCATGGTGTGAATAGCGGTGTTGAAAGTCAATCATGGGAGGAACTATTTAGTTAGGGACCAATGATGAAAATCCATTACCGAATACCAGGAAATCACCATTAAGGCAGGTGGAAATGAAAGTATTAAACCTATTGTTCAACCCCAAAAGTAAGATGTTCCAAAGTCAATAGATGAAGATATATTAGTATAAAGGAAATGAGAATTCATTCAACCAACACAAAAGTGTCAAATTGTTAATGTTCAAGGACTTATACTTGACTCAAAAGGAATGGCCAAACATGGGATAAGGATGCAAGACTTACCTCGACACAAAGAAAAAAAATGACCTGTGCAACAACCACAAGATTAAACTACATGGAAATAACTCAACCATTGTTAGAATGAAGACAAGTGATAAAGTGTGGTTTGATACCGAAGTGACGTTGATCAAATATAGTCTTAATTGAACCAAAAAGGTGGAAAAAACTCAAAAACCATGAAAATCCAACTGCTAAAGGAAAAAAGGACTAAAGGAAAGTTTTTTGGTCAAAGGGAAATATTGGTAGCTACCCAAACATATGAAAGTATTAGATCTTCCCCCTTTTGTTGTTTTTATGTTTTCTAATTTTTTTGTTTTTTCTTTTTCATATAAATGGACAATAATTTATAATACAAAGATAAGGATTTTGTACAAGAAATAGACTGCAAAAGATTAGTTTGGTGTCATATGCAAGCAAATTGTTTCATGAACTATGTAGGGGAACAATAGTGACGATGAGAAGCATAGCAACAAAGGAGAAAATGAGGGACATCCAAGCACATGCCTTCTCTCGAATAGTTTGCAAGTGTAAAAATATTCAAAGCTTAGAAGAAACAATCCAACAAAGCAAGTGGTATAACAAAAATAATTGAAGCAAACAAAATAGTACACAAGTGGGATCCCAAACCAAGAATGGCAAGAAACTAAAATGAACCACAAATGCAAATAAATATGCAATCACAAGAGGTAGGGCTCTTGAGAAAAGGAACCTAGCATGGGTGTTATAAAGGCAAAGGGCACAAAACTAAGGCAACCAATCATTGGAAAACTATACCAATAGATGTTTGCAAAGATAGGAGAAGCATAAGTGGCTAAAACACCAACATCCAATAGGGTAGACACTATGGAAATGATGGTATCACATCAGGATAAAATGCATAGGTGCAAAGGGTAAGCCTAAACCTACACGTCAGCTCCCTAAGCAAACCATGATGGGTTTAGGGAACAATAAGGAATTCTCCTAAAGGTAATTGGTAATTTTTCTCCTACATGTGTTTGGTATTAAACACTCCAATCCATACACAAGTTGATAGATACCAATCCAAAACTTGGTTTACTCAATAATAAACATGAGTGTTTAGTCTCTAAGAAACATGAAAAATGTGATAAATTCAAAAAGTCTTCAAAGTAATTAAACACATAAACACTTCGAGAAGATATGATGGTCACATACAATGTAAACATTGTTCAATCATACAACCATGATCTAGGAATCTAAGTGTGCACTCAAGTGACAAATGTGATAGATGAAAATGTTAGCAAGAAACCCAATCATTGCATCACATTCAACCTCATTGTTAGTAGCGAGACCAAAGAAAACACCATTGGAACACAAAAAATAATAGGGTGATAAATAAATGTCCCATGTGACATAGGATAGATTTAGATGTCCAACTACTAGTCCTATATAAAAATATAATGTGGCAAGAATTTTATGTCGCCATCTTACAAAAACAAGAGCACAAGTAAGCTCATAACCAAAAGAAAAGAAAGAAAACAAACATGAAGAAAAATTGTACATAGTATGCAAGTTCTATAGATATGTTAGTTTGAACATTAAATATCTTCAAGTAAAGCCCATTGATAGGCTACTTCAGAGGGATTCTTTCATAATTTTCAATCTCATACACCCCTTTGTTCAAAACACTTTTAATAATGTAGAGACCATACCATAAAGGTTTAAACTTAGCAGGACCTACCTTTTCCTCAGCTTGATCACTAACAAGAAAAAGATTTCCCTTGTGAAAGGATCAGGGTCGAATATGATGGATAGTCACATTGAGATTTAGTAGGTTTTTCATAGCCTCAATCATAGTAAGGGAATCACATTATTGTTCATATAATTACATAAGATATAGGAGACATTTTTCCAAAAGGGAAAAATGTGGAAATATGTCAATGGTAAAATGTGAAAAAGGAATCTCACATTCAATAGGGAAAATAACTTCAACACCATACTAATAAGATGGAAAGGTGTGAACCTAGCCATGGTTTTGATCGAGGTTCAATAGGCCCAAAGTCTGGAGAACAACATTTATATGCCAATTGAACTTGTGTTTATTTTGTGTTCATTGAAGCAAGGTTTTCAAAATCTTATTGATTTATTCTATGTCATTGTTAGTGTGAAGACAAGCAGGTGTAGAATGTTCAGGTTTTAAACCTAAGATGGATAAAAGTTGTGCCATGACAAGGTTCAAAAAACGTGTCATGTGATCATAAACAAGATCTTTAAGCACATCAAACTTGTAAGGCATGTCCAAACAGAGCCTTAAAAACATAAATTTAAAACATAGAAATGTTATCCTAAATTCTTTACAATTTATTATTCCGCATATAACCATTCATTATTCAGCATATAACCCTGTTCAACAGAATTAAAATTTATGAGCAACATGATAATAAACCATATAACACAGCATAATAATGAAAATACCTCAAACTGATGTTATTCTCCAACTCTGACCAAGCTCTAACTCTGTCCAAGATCTACCCAAAACTGACTAACCTCCCAGCCAGCTAGGAACAGCCTATCCGACTCCCTAGTTCCAAGATTCCTTACGGTTTCCCGGTATCCGAAACCAAAATTCCTAGCAACAGGTGCCCCCTGTGAAAGTCCTCCAACAAGCTCCTCAAGCAAAACCAATAATACAATCCTCCAGCAAGCTCCTCAAGCCAAACCGCAAGCTCCTCAAGCCAAACCGCAAGCTTCTCAAGCCAAACCAGTAATACAGTCCTCCCATATGAAAATATTGCTCCCCAAAAAAAGTAGTCCCCTTCCCGAGTGTTTCCCCCCTCTCTTATCCTCCTTTCCCCCATTTCCTTATTCACCGCCTCCTCCCTTCATTAAACCTCACCCACCTTATCCCCCCATTAAATCTCAACTACCTTATCCCCTCTTTCCATTAATGGTTCCATCTCCCGATACACTAAGTCTCCATATAAAAATTAATAATTTGTTAAACTAAAATTCATTAACCAAATATTGAATCATGAAATTAATTAAACTAATATTAATTAAACAAATATTTAATCATGAAATTAATTAATTAAACTAGTATTCATTAAATAAATATTTAATTAATTAAGTAGGGTTGTTACATACACCCACCCTTCAGGAAACTTCGTCCCGAAGTTAAAGTATTTTATGATACCAAGGAAATGACACATGGTTCACACATTCATATCCAATAAACAACATTATCAGTAAGTAAGTCAAGAAAACTCATACATACTAGTGTACATGTGCAAGAAATGCATGTGTAGCTAGTACATACAAGTCTCGTGCATGTACTAATAACAATAGCTATCACCTCTATAGAAATTTTTGTATGCATCAAATCCAATCAACAAGACTATTCATTTTATAAACGATAATAAACCAATCAAATGTTTGTGAAATCCCTTAATTACAATAATCTAGCTCAACAACGTTTATTTAGACAATTGTAGTTTAGTTAAGTAATTATGAATATACATATATACATATTTTCTTTTCAGAGGGAAAAACAATAAATTCCACCATAAGACAAATCTCCATACACTCTCAACTATTTCTATTCATCCTTCCTCCCTAACTTGCTTCCATTTTCCATTCCTATCCTTCCTCTGTTGGACTATCTTGGAGCATCAACTATATTGACCTAACTCCAAATAGAACCCATAAGTGGAAGTGTCACTATCTTGACCAAGCTTCCCCAATAGGAAACTAACATTCATCATCACACGTCTAGGGGAGCATGAGCTAACACCGTCCTCCCATGACTCCAGGTTTCGGAGGATACACGGTGGGAAATGTCTCCACCCCTCCTAATAGGACTAGGGTCCACATCCTACAATAGAATATACAGTGGCACCGTGTTGCTGGGAATTTTGTCATCGTTTATTCAGTTTTAGGTAGTCTCACCACCTGAAATCCTGCACTGGTCCACATATCATAGCAATGCATTCAAACCAATATAATTTCACATACAAAGATTCATACCATATTGTTTCTCGGTCGATGGTCATGACATCCACCTTCATTATCATTATCCCTTGGCTATTTCATAGCCCAATGACCTGCAGATTAGTCTATAACACAAACTCATACATATCTATGCATTGTCATCATGTAATTGCATACAACCATAATCTCAATTCGGTATCCACGTACCAACAACTTAATATCAAAGTTTTCAAGTTAGAAACAGATCTCATGATATCCCCATAATTCAATTGACGTTACTCGTTCATAGAATTTTCATTTGCATAATAGATTACATCATATCTATCATCATTCAAATAATATTTAAACATTCATAGAATTTACATTCTCATAATAGATCGCATCATATCCATCATCATTCAAATAATATTTAAACATTCATAGAATTTACATTCACATAATAGATCGCATCATATCCATCATCATTCAAATAACCTTTAAACATTCATAAAGGCTCCTATGTCTTAAAAGTTCAAGTGTATCATTAATAGTTTCACTGTGAATAGAAAATAAAGGTGATTAGGCCTCAGGTAATCCTAGTTGTCTAAGTCAAAAGGTGGTGTTACATACACCCAACCTTCGAGAAACATATTCTTGAGGTGGTCAAAAAGTGAGGGATAATCTCGTCATAACGTCTCGACATCCTCTCAAGTAATAGATCCTGGACTATACTTGTCCCACTGGACCTTAACTTGGTCTACCAGATGGTTCTTGAGTTGTCGGACTCTACAGTCCAATATGCGTAACGGTTCTACCGTGAGGGTTCCCGCATCCGATACCTACAATTCCTTCCAATTTAGTTTATGTGATTCATCAACAACATAATGACGTAGAACATATACATGAAAAACATTATGAGTTTTATGCAAGTGGGGTGGCATTTCGATGGAGCTATGAAAATTGTTATTGTAGGCAAACTCTACCAAAGGTAGGTACTTCTCCCAATGGGTTTGGGTATCCATGACATACATCCTAAGTATGTCTTCCATGACTTGATTTACTCTCTCAGTTTGCCCATCTGTTTCTGGATGATAAGTTGTGCTTAAGTTCAACTGTGTCCCCAATGTTGACTGCAAACTCGTCCAAAACCTAGAAGTGAATCTGGAGTCCCTATCTAAAATGATCTTCTTGGGTATCCCGTGCAAACGGATGACCTCACTTACAAACATGCGTGCCACATCAGTGACATCACAAGTGTCTCTAACCAGAATAAAATGAGCACTCTTGGTTAACTTATCAACTATCACAAGAATGGCATTGTGTCTATGAGATGTGAGCGGCAACCCCACAACAAAATCCATAGAAATGACTTCCCACTTGGACATAGGAACGTCATGTGGATGTAGGAGACCTGTCGGGTGATGGTGGTTGGCTTTCACTTGTTGACACTCTAGGCACTTGGCGATGAAATGGACTACATCGCGCTTCATGCCTACCCAGAAGAAGAGATTCCTCATGTCTGCATACATTTTCTTCACACCCAGATGCGCACAATAAAGTGCTCTATGGGCTTCCTTCAATATGATGCTTCGAATATCCCCACCTTTGGCGATGTACATCCTGCCTCTATATCTTAATAGTTCGTCTTCTTACAGACTATATCCTTCATACTTTGGATCTAATTCCCTCCCACTCTGGAGGTTTGAAGTAACCTTTAAATACCAACTGTCTCCAAGGAGTTGCGTCAACACATGTTCCCTCATATTGACTTTTAAGGGTACCAAGGAGAAGACACATGGTCTCCTACTCAAGGCATCCGCGACCACATTTTCTTTTCCCTTGATGTAAGAAATACCAAAATCGTACTCACACATAAACCCACTCCATCGCCTTTGCCTGGCATTCAGATCCCTTTGAGTGAAGAGTTGTTTTAAACTTTGATGGTCCATTTTGAGCTCAAAGTTTCGCCCCACTAGATAGTGCCTCCAAAGTTTCAGAGCTAGCATTACAGCTGGCAACTCTAAATCATGAGTAACGTAAATCTCCTCGTGTTTCTTCAACTTCCTTGACGCATAAGCTATCACTCCTCCATCCTGCATTAGCATGGCCCCCAACCCTTGCTTCAAGGCATCCATGCAGACTGTGAAGTCCTTTTCCATATCCGACACTCGTAGAATTGGCGCACTAGTTAGTAACCTCTTAAGCTCGATGAATGCACTATCACATTCTTCTGTCCATTCATACATGACCCCCTTGCACTGCAAAGTGGTGATGGGTTTCTCTATTTTAGAGAACCCTTCCACAAATCTCCAATAATAACCTGCTAGCCCCATGAATATTCTTACCTCATGAGCATTTTTTGGCACTGGCCATTCCATAATGGCCTTTACCTTTTCTAGGTCCATAGAGATTCCTTCACCGGAAATGATATGCCCTAAATAGTGAATTTATTTCTAGAAGAAGGAACACTTCGACAACTTCCCATACAATTTGTTCTCTCTAAGGCAGGACAACACCACTCACAAGTGTTCCTCATGCTCTCTTTCGTTCTTGGAATAGATGAGGATATCATCTAAAAAGACTTGTACAAAGCGGTCTAAGTACTTCCGGAATACACCATTCATGAGGCTCATAAATACTGTTGGTGCGTTGGTTAATCCGAAAGGTACTACAACGAAATCATAATGCCCAAACCGAGTTCGAAAAGCAGTTTTAAGAATATCGCCTTCCTTAATCCTTAACTGGTGATACCCTGATTGCAAATCAATTTTTGAGAATACCGTTGTTCCTTTCATTTGATCAAAGAGATCATCTATTCGCGATACAGGGTACCTATTTTTCACTGTAGCACGGTTCAAGTCCCTGTAATCTATACATAGTCGTAAGGAACCATCCTTCTTCTTCACAAAGATTACTGGTGCACCCCAAGGTGAGACACTGGGTCTTATTAGCCCTAAGTCGAGTAGCTCTTTCAACTGCATCTGCAACTCACAAATTTTTGGCGCTGTCATCCTATACGGAGTCTTGGAAATTGGTTCTGCACCAGGTTTTAGCTCAATAGTAAAATCAAGCTCCCTCTCAGGAGGTAACCCTAGCAACGCGTTCGAAAAAACATCCTTAAATTCTGACAACACAGGGTACTGATCCAAGGAGGGTCCTTTCTTTTCATTCATTGCTTCCACTACATATAGTTGACACCCTTGCCTCATGCACCGCTTAACCTTCATAGTTGAGATAAAGCGTATAGACACCTTTCTCCATACACCGTGGATCTCTATTGGCCTTCCTTCATCGTCAACACAAAGCACCCTTTTTGCGAAACAATCTACCATAGCTCGATGGGCTTCTAACCAATCCATTCTAATGATTAGGTCATACGTCCTGAGAGCAGTGACGTATACCTTCAACCTGGTAGTACACACTCCCAGGTCTACTAGACAATTATCAACGCTAGGTCCTACCGCTTGTTTTTCCCCCGAAGCCATCTCGACTTGTTTAAAGTCATCGTGCTCGTAGGCTGCCAACCCACTCTTTTCTAATGCAGATGGTGAAATGAAACTATTTGTAGCACCAGAATCAAATAAAATTTTAACATTGACATGATTTAGTGTACCTGGCGACTCCACCACCATGGATTGATGTTCTGCCCGACGATTATTAACTGCTGCATAAATCTAGTGGCTGCCACTTGCTCTTCCCATGGGGGCCTTTCCTTCTCTATGCACAAATCTTGCTTGCAACTCTGGGCAGTCACGCTAGTAATGGGGTCCTCCACATCCCCAATGTGTAACACGAGATTGAACCTGCACATTGCTCTGTGACGGTCTCTGAAATGAGTTCCTTCCCTATATCAATATACGACATTCATATTAACCACCCTTATAATATGAAGAAAAAGGCTCGACGCTTGCATTGGGCTTGTGTGAACTCGGAGTTTGGCTTTGGTTTAGTAGGTGCTTTGGCTTAAGGTGGTAAGTAGGTTACTTGTGCGCACACACCACACTTATAATATCATTATTATATATATATGTGTGTGTGTGTGTGTGTGTGTGTGTGTGTGTGTGTGTGTGTGTGTGTGTTTTAAATTAAATCTAAACACTCACCCTTAAATTAAATAAAAATCCTATTT
>JZKD02S2250140.1:361608-372108 GCA_000966675.3 Picea glauca | reverse complement strand
TGAACTTACCCAGCAGGTAATAATGTGGACTTTGCATGTGATCCACGTGTTACTCCCACTTATTTCCGTAAATAAAAATAAAATAAAAATGATCATTTAAACCCTAAACACCACTATTCCTTTCTCATTTGTTGGGTCGTCTAGTGCGTTTTCACACAGAGGGTGAAGGTGGGAGTTTAGGCGCGGCTTGGGTCTGGTTCCTCCCTCAGTCTCTATCGTTGAGCTATGGTTCTTTGTCGATCGTTGATGCTCGAGGGGTATGGAGCCGTGAGCTCTCCTCGGCGTGGCTCTTCCACAGGACTCGAAACCGCGCAAGGCCTTCTCCCTTGGCCGTGACTTGGGGACTGGCACTTACCTTCTCGTGGCTGCGGGTCGAGTGGTCTAAGGCACCAGACTCAAGTTCTGGTCTCAGAGAGAGGGCATATATTGGCTTTGCGTGGTGGCCATCAATTCTAGTCCAATGGTCTCGTGCTAGAACAATAGCCAACCACGCATAGGGTATGGTTGTATTCACCCCTTGTGGGCTTCCTGCTCAGTGCTTAACACTTGAACACTCAGTTCTTTCTTGTATCGTGCGCTTGATGCTTGGTCTGGTTTTGAGGTTGTCGATGCCTCATGCTCGGATGCTCAACTCATTGTTTGATGCCTTGTCCTTGAGTTTTGGTGAACGATTTAGGGATTGGGTCAAGAAGCCCAATATTTTATCATACCTACATATATATATTTTGCTCCCTGGTAGGCTCCCTTATGGCTTGCTGCTATTCTAGCGCGTGACCCGCATTTTAGTTTTCTGATTTGAATTGAACTCCACTGGACGAATGTCGTGTGCTGATTCAAATGGCGTCCCAAATGTTGCTTGCTGCTAAGGTTTGGTGAGTTTGGTGATGGTGTCGATATCGTTCAGTGGTCTGGAGTTAATTACAGGCAGAGACCTTCTGCTGGTATTACATAATTCGAAGTCACATACCATCTGTTAGGGTTCAGGGTTTTATGAAGACTGGGATTGTATTGATTACGCGGCCTAAAGGATAAGGCGCTCGCCTCCGGAGCTGGAGAATGCAACTTCTATTATGCCTTTGTGGCCCCCCCTTCCTCGTGGCTTGCGCTTGGTCTATCCCTTGTGACATACGATGAGTGCTTTGGACACGTAGTGCAGTTAGACCACTAGTGGCTTGGCACTTGTGTGCTAGCTTTGACTTGTGTGTTTCTATTTGTGCTAACTTGTGTGTTGTATAGTGTGCGTGTGCACTAGGCCCTTGTGTGTTTTAATGTTCTAGCTTGTGTTTCTTCTACTCATCAACTGCCATGGCTACTGAGTTTCCTGGTACAGTGGTAAGACTTGTGGATAATTTCAAGACTACTTCAGAGTTCCACTATTACACTCTAAAGTCTAATGTTGATATACTTAACCTTATTCAATTGGTTCTAACTTTCTCATACGAGGATGGGAACTTGCCTTGTTGCGGCACTGATAAGTATTGCATGTGGCAATTCAATTTTTGGGGATTCAATCTGGTCAAAGATATGTATGCCATCAATTCTATTTAGCTTCTGCAACAGAGTGGTATTGATTTCAAGAAAATAATGAGAACGGAATCAATGCATAGGTATTCGGTGAGCTTTTGATGTCATCTGGAATTTTTTTGAATGACACTATGCACTGGGTCACCTTCCACAGTGGCTATGATTTCGGTTATGTGCCGAAGCTTCTAACGTGCCAGCAGTTGCCTCCGACACATACAGACTTCTTCAATTTGATAAACATGTATTTTCCCACTGTGTATGATATCAAGCACTTGATGAAGTTCTGTTGCAGATTAGAAGAAGAAAGTGCTTCCCTCAATCATAGGTATTTTAGGGCTTGGGAATCGTCATGAGAGTCATTCTCTTAAAGGACTCTGTTCTGAGAAAATAACTCTAAAAACAACTATGGTCAATATCTCAGCAGTTGTTCACCATATCTCTTTTGAGCAGCGGGTTTCGAACCCAACACCAGTCGACAAAACTAACGGAGGATGAGCGATCTCTGTAAAAGTGTAAGCATACATCGCTTCCACAGAGTCTGTTATTCAAAGGTGTGGTTTAGGAAATGAGTTTTGATTTGTTTCTTCTATTTTGTGTCTTATTATTAGTGTTTCACCGATAGTTCACTCCTGGGTTTCTTTGTAGATAAATTAAAGACGTCAATGTTAAGTGTTGTTTTCCATAGATGACACTCAAATTAAAAGGGTTTTATATTCTTGATGCATTTGCAAATTCTGGACTATGAAAAAAAAGTTTGGCATTGAAGCATGGTTTCCTGACTGTGTCTATCCAATGGTGTTTCTATTGGGCCACGAGGATTTTGTTGCCCCATCTATTGTTATTTGCACTTCTTAGTTTTATTTTGTGTATTAATCTCGTGATTAAAGCCCTTTTGTTGGCTCTGTTAAAATATTGCATCAATAAGGGCATTTTACTTTGATACTTCTGTGATACTTTGATATTGAGAATGTTGGACAGTCGTGGATTGGATTGATCATGGGGTTTCATCAAAATAAACAGCTAAGCTTTTAGTGGTCTTGTTTTTTTGTTTTTTTTGTAGTCTGAAGACTTCACTCCAAGACTGTAACAACCCAAATTGGATTGCAGATGAAAAAAATAAAATCTCAGTGTTGTGGGTGGTCAAGCCCAGGTTTCAATTTTGAAACCGGGCTCTGATACCATGTGTAAGGCCTGTCCAAACAGAGCCTTAAAAACATAAATTTAAAACATAGAAATGTTATCCTAAATTCTTTACAATTTATTATTCAGCATATAACCATTCATTATTCAGCATATAACCCTGTTCAACAGAATTAAAATTTATGAGCAACATGATAATAAACCATATAATACAGCATAATAATGAAAATACCTCAAACTGATGTTATTCTCCAACTCTATCCAAGCGCCAACTCTGTCCAAGATCTGCCCAAAACTAACTAAACTCCCAGCCAGCTAGGAACAACCTATCTGACTCCCTAGCTCCAGGATTCCTTACGGTTTTCTGGCCCCTGAGCCCAAAATTCCCAGCAAAAGGTGCCCCCTTTGAAAGTCCTCCAACAAGCTCCTCAAGCAAAACCAGTAATACAATCCTCCAGTAAGCTCTTAAAGCCAAACCGCAAACTCCTCAAGCCAAACCAGTAATACAGTCCTCCCATATGAAAATATTGCTCCCCAAAAAAAGTAGTCCCCTTCCCGAGTGTTTCSCCCCTCTCTTATCCTCCTTTCCCCCMTTTCCTTATTCACCGCCTCCTCCCTTCATTAAACCTCACCCACCTTATCCCCCCATTAAATCTCAACTACCTTATCCCMTCTTTCCATTAATGGTTCCATCTCCCGATACACTAAGTCTCCATATAAAAATTAATAATTTGTTAAACTAAAATTCATTAACCAAATATTTAATCATGAAATTAATTAAACTAATATTAATTAAATAAATATTTAATCATGAAATTAATTAATTAAACTAGTATTCATTAAACAAATATTTAATTAATTAAGTAGGGTTGTTACAGAACCTGAGGATCACATGATTGAAGAAAAACAATGTTGTTGTTCTAGCATCATTAACATAAGTTGGCATGGCTTCAACCCATTTAGTAAAATAGTCGATGGCCACAACAATATAATAATGTCCATCACAACCCAAGGGGTTATCTCAACTAATTTTTGCCAATGTTATTAATCATTTGGCTAGTTTCATGCCAGAAGGTTCCCAATTCAAATTCCCCTAGGAAACATGCATTAGTCTATGTCAGTGGGTTTACTAGAGACTGGTCTATGTATGCATTTGAAGCTATATGGTGAGGGTCATAGTCAGTTTGAATCAGTATTCATATCAGGGTGGTTGCAGGCCAAAATCCAATATGAAGCAATGCATTTGATAAGCCTTCAAACTTTCTAATTCCAAATGCCTTCAAAGTCCATGAGCTTGTTTATTTTTCCAATATCATGCCATCAATTGAATTTGAAATGCTAACTTCAAATAGAGGTCTTGGCCTTTGTTTGTTTTACATCAAATAGTCCCTTCAAGTAGGCTCGATATCCTTTATGTTTTGCTTTGAAGCGTTACCTTCGAAGTGGGCTTATGACTTTTTCCTTAGTTTGAAAGTGTCTTTTTAATAGGCCAAAGCCCTATTGTTTACATTCGAAGTTTCACCTTCGAATGAGGCCTACAACCCTTACCGTATTCTTTTGAAAGTTGGGAAGAACTTCAGAAGAGGCTTAATGGCCTATTTTGTTTGCAACGGGCACATCTTCAAAAGAGGATCTTTTGAAATGGTTGGATATCCTTTTTCATTACGTCGGGAAGATTTTTGAAATAGGCTCAATGGGAACTTTCAAAATGGTCCAATGTCCTTGTCTCTATATATCGAAGTTACATATTTGAGAGAGTTTAGATAGCTTATCAGGAGACTCTATCAAAAGTGGTTGATGGAAAATTTTTGAAAGGGCTTGATGGCCTATCAAGCGGTTTGTTCAAAAGTGGTTAATGGCCATGTTCAAAAAGGGCTCGATGGCCTATCAGGTGATTCTTTTGAAAGTGGAAAATGGTCATATTTTGAAAGGGATTGGTGGCCTATCGGGAAATTCTTGCGAAAGTGGCCAATGGCCATTTTTCAAAGAGGCCCAATGGGCTTGTCTTTAACTTTCAAAGTAGGCCAATGTGTATTAGGCCAAATATTTAAAAGAGGCCTAATGGTCTATTGGGTAGATTAAAATAATATCTTTCGAAGTGGCCCAATGGGCTTTGTTTTCATCCTCAAAAGATTCATAATAAAATATTTTGAAATGTTCCAATGGTATACTAGGTCGATTTAAATAAGATATTACAAAATGGCCTAATAGTCTATTGGGTAGATTCAAATGAAGCATTTTTTAAGTGTCCCAATGCGTTGTTTCTTTTGATTGGGTGCATATTTGAAAGAAGCCTGATGGGATCTATCAAAATGACCAAATGGGATTGTTTTTCCTTCCACGTCTTTGAAACAGGCTCGATGGGATATTTTGAAATGGTCAAATGGGCTTATTTCTATCCTTCAAAGTGGCATTTTGGAAAGAGGCTCAATATCATATTAGGTAGATATTTCAAAATGGAAGATGACCATATTTCAAAGAGGTCAAATGGTCTATCGAGTGAATTTTTCGAAGATTCCCAATGGCCTTGTTTCTATCTTTTTAAGTTTCATCTTCAAAAGACTCCTAATGGAATTCGAGTGGAAGTTTTGAAAGCACTGAATGGATTTGGTTCACCATTGGGGTCATTCTTTCAAAGGGGCCTAATGTATTTATTCAAATAAGGGTCACTAGCCTAATGGGTATGCATTGAATGGAAATAAATTTAGAAACCAAGAAGGATTAAGTTCAATGGAAGAGACAAAAAAGGTGCCCCTCTCCCTGAATAAGGCTATTGAGGGGGATGGGTACAGGACATATACAAACCTACCAGAAAAAACATATGTAAATAAAATAAAGTAAAGGCTACAATAGCCACCAAATGTTAGATAGTATAAAATATCATAAAAGAGCATAAAATAGATAGGGAATCCATCCCTTGTTTCCTCTAGTGCCATAAAATCCTAACAAGAACTTGACCATCCTTGGACAAAAATTCAACTTCTTTATTATGCTCCCTGTAAATGTGAGTGAAAGTGACTTGATATCAAGCTTGAGAGAGCTTGTTTAACTGTTTGTTAATAGGTTAAAGTTCACATAATATATTTAGGAGGATCATTTCATCCAATTTATTACCAAGGAAGAAACACCAAAAATATGAATATGCTTTACATCCCCCTCTAGTGCACATTTGATCAGAATTCTCAAAGCCATAAATTCTTAATAATAATTTGAACCCCTCTCCAATCCTACCTTAAACTTTAATCTACATGACGGTGAGATAAAATGAAGACCTCCAACACTACTAAATTTATGTAGTCCTTGCTTAGACCCATTTAAAAAACCCCAAGCATGTGATTCATTAATAATCAGTTCAACCACTTGGTGAGGGACCCATTATTTGACTAGCATTTTGCAAAAAACAAACAATGATCTAACTTGTGAAAAAACTTGGAAAGTAGGAACATTTTTATCTTAAAAATATGTGAATTCTTTTCTAACCAGATGCCTCGTAGAACTTAGAGGGGAAATGCTCTAAATTCCTTAAGTTTCCTTTTTTTCGAAACCATTACTGCAAGCACTCCTCTATAGTCTCTCCATTTCGCATATTTGGGGTACTAGTTAGTTTCTTTGTATCTTTTCATAATTTTTTACCATATGAACATTTACAACCACACTAGTTATACTTTTGTCCTTCATTTTTCATAACATGTATATCCTAAGACCATGTCTATTCTTTTTTTGCATTGTTTCCCAAGTCAAAGCCTTATTCTTTAAAGCTAGCCAAAGGAAAATTTGATATTTTTTAGTAGCCTTTAGTATCCATGAATACTTCCACCACCAAATTTTCTCTTGTTGTTCATAAGTATGTTGGAAATAATGTTGTCATTGATGCCAAAGGAGATAGACTGTTGGAAACAATGTTGCACAGTGTTAGTGTTGAGTTGATGAGTTACTACATATCTACCCTATGTTAATGAAGGTGAGATGACAAAGGAAGCATCCAGATTGCTACATCTAAAGAGGAGATCAAGAAGTGTCCATACTAGAAATCAAACCAGACAGAGGAAGTTGAGTATGTCCATGCGCGTCAATAAGTTTATGGGTACAGGGCTATGTGTGAATGAAGGCAAGAGGAATGAAATGACCCTGATAAAGAAGAAATCGAGGAACAAATTTTGATAGGGGGAGACTACTAAAACATGAGAACAGATCGTGAAATCCACCTCATCTGACATGTCAGTGAAACGTCATCCAACACACATGGAAGAACACATAAACAATATTGCATATCAGATACCAGAAGAATGGAGGAGCATGGTTGGGTTGAAGGACCCGGGGGCCTGGTGGCATGATGATCCGATATCGACATATCAAATATCAGAAGAATGCAATGACAATGCAGTGTTGAAGCCCTGGTGAGCCGATAGGCCGATGCTCCGGTAGGCTAGCTCAGGTGCAGAGTCAGATCCACATGGAGGCTAAGTCATCCACCACAGAAGTATCCAACATAGTATGGAGAGCCATGGAGAAGGCACCCCATTTTCCATGTCAACTCGATGGTCAAAACATAGAGTGGCATGGTTCCATATCGGATATTGGAGGATCCGACCGAAAAAATTGAAGTTGCAATGTCTAAAGTTATTGGGGGGCGATAGCCTAGTGGCTCGGTAGACTCAATAGTCATGATATCAAAGGAAATAGATCAACGACAGAGGTTAATCAGAGATCTTATTGAATGGTGGTTGTGAGTTGAAGGTTTGGGATATGTGAGAAATATATCAATCGACAAGATTGATTCAAGGACCAGATCAAGCGGTGATTGTGAGTCAAGGATATATTGCATGCTTTGGTGGGAAGTAAGTAGATCGATGGTCAAGATTTGACCCATGCATGATTGGACGACTGTTGAGCATCAAATTTTATGCTATGTCCAGTGAGTAGATAGCGTGCAAATTAAGAGAAATTTAGGACCGGTTTTGAGGAAGTAATTGGATCTGATCCCGTGAGCTCATTTTTTGGATATGTGGACAATCCCTTGAGTGTATGCTTTGTATAAATAATGATGCTCAAATCCAATTCCATGTAGTGAAGTTGAGAGTGGATTGTGTGAAGAGAAGCTCAAAGGCTCTGAGGTCTGAGGATACGTGAGAGCAAGAGACCTGAGGCTCGGAGGTTTTCAAGAGACAGAAAAATGAAAGAGGATGAAATGTAATTTCCTAAGGATGGTTGGGAGGTGCAAGGATAAATTGAACTTCTAAAACTATGCAAAGTGTGAACTAGTGGAGATTTCCATGAAAAAAGAGACAAAGAAGTAGAGTTTTACAAGTGAAGGCTTGAAGGAAAGAGATAATTTGGTATTTTTGACAGCTTGAGGATATCGATGTCTCTTGCAAGTTGGTGCCCACGGGCAGTGTTGAGTTGGTGCTCAGTGAAGGAGATTTGTGTCTTGTGTAGGTTGGTGCCTACAAAACATTGTAGTTGTAGGTTAGTGCCTACAGGGATTGTTGAGCTAGTGCTCAACTAAGGGGATTGGTTTCTCCTGCAGGTTGGTGCCTGCAAACATTGTAATAGTAGGTCGGTGCCTACGTGATTTTTATAAAAATTGTTTTGTGGTTTTCTCCCTTTTGGTTTTTTGTGTTAAATTTATGTGTATTGTGGATTGTATGGTTGTATATTTATCAATAAATGTTATAGTTGGTAAAGTAACACATTGATAAATATTTTAATAAAATAAAAAAATAGGCTTATGTTGATTCACCCCCCCTCTCAGTATAAGAAGTGTGCCAACAAAGTAGACATGGATTTGTAACCAATACGTGTAATGTAAACCCACATAGAATTATTTTTCGCCCATGCCAAATAATTTATCTCATTTTTCAGTCTAATTTGGTTTCTCTAAAGTGTTTCTATGAAGGAGTCCATGAAACTACTCGATCACCTTATAATCCCAAATTCAGTGCATTCCTCCACCCCTACTGCCAAATATTAGTTGTATTTTGATCTCCCACTTGATTGAGGGTGAAAATACCTCTTTCTTGTGATGATATAATTATTTCCTTTGCCAATATTATGCTTTCTCCACAACCCACGATTGAATCAAAACCAACCCCAATAAGCTCTCCCTTCCCAACTTTTCATTCCAAATTATTCCTAATCATGGGAAATGTTATTACTAGTGAATGGAATCATCTTGTCTTTTTCTTGGACTTCTAATCCAATCTATGAAATTCCTTCGCCTTATGTATTTTTGCTCAATGATCTGTTGCCATAATCCTTGTTTGCTAGAAGATTCCACAAACTTTGTTATGCCAAGGATTTACTAAACGAATGTATGTTCTTCAGGCGCCAACCACCTTCCTCACTTGGCCTTTCTAAACCCGCCATTTGACTGGAGGAATACCCTCATTTTCATTCCCCCCTAAGAAACAAATTTAAAACATGTTTTCCTAATTTTCTTTAAGACACCTTTTGGAATGTAGGCCAAAGAGTGACAAAATATTGGGATAGCTACCAATAATGATTTCACTGAAGCCACTCTCCCCCATCTAGATAGCCACATATTACACAAATTATGATCTCTTATTCAATCCTCTCCAACAACCAACCCCAATCCTCCTTCCCATATCCATTTGAATTTAAAATAAAACCTATATATTTGAACCTTTATTAAAAAATAGATTGCTTGAAAGGATAAAACCTCATCATCGTACCTTTAGCCTCTTGTTCCACTTCATTAAAACATACAATATATTTATGAACATTTATTTCCATACCTATAGCAATGCTAATATTTCCAGGTTTTTGTTTACTTTTTTGGCTTCCCTTGCAGAACCATTTGTAAAAAGTAAAACATCATCAACAAACAACATATGAGTTAAACATACAGTCTTACCTGTCCTGAGACTTGTTATAATTCTCGATATTCTTACATCCACAATAACTCTACTCAAAACTTCAATCACAAGAGAGAAGCGTAAGGGAAATAAATGACAACCTTGCCTTAGCCCTCTGCTAGACTTAAAGAAGGCTAAGGCGAAACCATTAAATTACATTACATATACAAATATAACTAGAACAAAGAGCATGCAATTGAATTCAAACATAATTATGAGAAACATAATATGTAAAAACATGACATGCGAATAAAATGAAATGGGTTACATAGATGAATAGAATGAGAACAAAGAGCATACAATATAATGAAAACATAATACGAGAAGCATAATACAATGCAAATAAAGTGAAATAGAATGTGAACTTCTTTGGAAAAAAATAAATAGAATGTGAACATATAAATAATATAAATCAAATAAAGTGAAATAGAATGTGAACATACAAACAATATAATGCAAATAAAGTGAAATATAGTGTGGATATATAACAATACAATGCAAAAAAGTGAAATATAATGTGAATATATATTAACAATCCATAAGACATTGGGATTAACATTGGACAAAGAAACTATAAATATTGGCAAGAAAGTGCAGCATGGTTTCACCTTTACAATGATATCTCAAGTCAAATGTTTGAACGGTCAATGATTTAAACCTTCATTTTCATATGATTGATATGAAAATATTGGAAAGGGGGTCAGTATGGCTAAGCGAAAAGCTAAAGAAGACAAGTCGAGTTTGATCACTAAGTGATATATATGTTATTCAATATCTTCATCAAATCACTTTCTTAGTACTCACTATCTCCATCATTGATTATTGTTACTTTATTATTAGTTACTGACTTTATTTTCAAAGCATGAATGACATTTAATAAATTTGAATGGGGTAATCATATTTTCTAATTTATAGAAATTAATGTGGTTGCTTGCAATTGCAATAACCTAGATCCATCTTA
>JZKD02S2250140.1:327397-343739 GCA_000966675.3 Picea glauca | reverse complement strand
TTTAAAGGGAATGTTTAATGCTTCACATTGTAAAAATGATTAATATTTTTGAGCATAATGTGCTCATGTATTTTTATTTTAATTTGTAAAAAGGGAATTAAAATTAAGTGAGAGAATCCAACTCACAAATTAGTTTCCTAGTTTTAAGGGGAAATCAATTTTATGTGAGAATCCTACTTCACAAATAGTTTCCTAATTTTAAGACGAAGTTGGGAGTCTCATGAGTTTTTTTGGGATTATTCCTCATTTTATCACAAGTGGTTTCCTAGTCTCAAGGGGAAGTTAAGGTTCGTTAGGATGTTTTCTCATTTTTGTCCTTGAGTTGTTATTAGGTCCTAAAATTGTGGATCTTGTCTCCTTGAATTATGGAGAAAGGGAAATTATATAGTTTCCTTATGTAAGCATTGTAAAGGGAGGTCCATTAGAGGCCCCTTGAGGCTCCTTAGAGAGAGAGAGAGAGAGAGAGAGAGAGAGAGAGAGAGAGCTTTGCATTGTGAGGAATGTAGTCCTTTTGGTGTTTGAAGAAATGTCAATTATGTGAGAGCCTCAAGTTATTTGTGTAAGAGAAGGCTTCTCTAGGTTTCAACCCTGTAAGGAGCATGTGCCCCATTTTGTGAGAAGGTTTCAACCCTTCTATAGAAGGACAATAAAGTGATTCGTATTCCAAGCGGATGTGAAGATGTAGCCAACAAATTCTGGTGAACTCCATTAACACATGGGTGCCAAATTATATACGTGAGTTTTGTTTTCATTCTCGCTTGTTTAAGTAGAGATTTTAATTACACATATGCACATAATTATGAAAAATTTTCTCACGTTCATATGCAATGTTTAATGATTATTTTCTCATGTTCAGATGCAATTAAATGTCAATAGAAGATCCTCATGGTAGGATTTTTGTAGAGAAATATCTCAATTTTTTTTTGGATCATCCAACCTGAAGGAAGATCCAACTCCCTGAGTTCTCCAACACCAACCGAAAGGAGACTGCAACCCCCTTTCCTTGCCCTGTCCTGCTGCCATGAAATATAAGTGTAGACCAAACTGTCACTACCACAATCACTGCCACTGTCAACCTGTCACTGTCAACATCACTGTCACTGTCACTATCACATCAACCTGTAACCTGTCAACCTGTCACTGTAACCAACCTGTCACTATCATTGTACCATCAACCTATAACTGATCATCAACAAGTGCTATACCTATACCAAACCATGCATCAACTATGTACCAACAAATGTAGTATAACATGCATCAATCATGTACCATAAGATATGCCAAATGTAGATACGATAACATCAATGATGAGTAGCTAATCATGTATCCAATCATGTACCATGTACTAGACCATCAATCATATATAAAACCTGTACCATATACCATAGGATCAATCATGTATACACATGTACAACATCATCAATGAAGTGCCTCAAAGTACCAAAGCATGTCCCTCATGCATATACCACCATATCCCAAATGTATACCTCAACCATATACCAACATATCAAAGATATGTCATATATCAAACCAGATGCAAGAGTATACCTCACTCAACCATGTAGCCAAGATGTACCTCAATCAAGTGCCAATGCCAAACATGCTTCAAGCATGCACCATACCATAACCAAGTATAACCTTCAAAACAAGTGAATAAACATACCTTTACCTATATAGTTAACCTAATACACAATAGTGATGATCTGTAACCTTTCCTCAGACCTCAACAACTTGGCACTAACATTTTCCCCAATCCTGTCTTGTCCTCGTGGGACTAAGACCTCTTGTCACACGGGGCCTCACGTGATAGTCACTAGGTGACCCATGGGGGTGCCTCGCGGGACACTAGCTATCTGACCCGTAGGGGTCAGCCAAATTACGGTTTCCTAAAAAAACCCCAGCTCTCCTCTATGATCCCGAAACTCCTGTACTTCTCAATTTTCATTTCCTTAGATTTCGTAGTCGCAAACTTGCGAATTATATCACTTAATCACAATAATATATTCAATAAAATGAATGTATAATGTTCTTTTGAATGACTTCTTGAGGTGTATATACACTTTTTCTAGATAACCTCTTTTGTTAATTGATCCGAAAAGATCTTTTAACGACAATGGTTGAGTTTTAAAGCATGAGTTAAATTACCATTTAGGAATTGAATGAAAGAGGAAGAATTAATGAATAAAAATGGCAACCATATAAACATATAAAAATATGGAAATAAGCATAAAACAATAGCAAACCATAACAAGAGAAGTTGATAGCGGAGTTCGACAATCTCGCCTACATCTCCGGGCCTTTGTCTCAGTGGGTGAGGCTTTCTTATTTCTGTTCAAAGCTTTAAAAGTACATCAAAATAGTTCCAAAAGGATTACAAACTGATCTGGTCATGTTCTACTAGATATCAAGAACCCAACCAAACTAACGACACTGAAAACGGATGAACGAAGCTCCCAGAAATGGCCCCCTAAGGTGCTCTCCTCAATGGCTTCCCTGCATAAAAAATGGCTTTGGTTCAACAATTCTTCAACATTTTCCTATTCTGAACCTCCCTCCATGGCTTCAAGAACCTATGGTTTATATATACTTGAAGTGGGTAACAACCTCCCAACTTCTCCCCAAGATCTGGCGTCAAAAAGGGCCCAAGATCCCCCAATATTGGCCAAAATCTCTCAAAACTGCTGAAAAATCCAATAAAATCTTTATTATAATGTTTAAAAACCCAAAACTGGTTAATATTAGGGCGCAACCCCTTATCTCTAGGCCCCTGGGCATATGTATGTGCTCCATGTGGCCAAGCGCTAGAAGTTGTGCGTTGGCACCCTATCCATTGGCTCCCGATCCTGTGGTTGGCCATATGGCCACGGGGAAAACCTTCCACGTGCCCCTCTACAATTAGCTCTCCCCCTGGTTCCTAGCCATTGGTTATACGTCCTGGTCAGTGGGATAGCCCGATCGACCGAGCGCTAACCCCATTACACGCTAACCATAGATATGGGCGTGGACACATGGTGGATGGTCTTATGTGGAAAGGTGCAGAAACTGGGGGCTATATCCAAACATCCACACCAAACAATGGTATATGAATATGGAACAGTCGTATGGAATAACAGTCGGGGGCTAGGGCTATGCCCAACCCTTTTCTCCGTCGAATTAAACCAAAGGTAAGTTTAAATGGATGTGGCATGGTATAGAGGTAAGATCCACCGTGTAGGTGGGCTAGTAGCCCGACCTACCTGAGGACTTTGGCACCCATGGAGGTCACGGGTTCGACCCCCACAGAGCCTCAATAATTTTTCCCAAACAAACCAATAAACCGACCAATGAATGGGTGCCACATGGCAGCCCAGGACTGGGCCACGTGGCAACCCAGGACTGGGCCACGTGGCACCATGCTATTCATCTAGCTAACAACCACATGTCAGAAAATCATTCACCCACATGTTTGTCCAGTTAGCCATGTACCTGCCTCATCAACCCATTGCCATGTGTCGTATAGACCTGGCCATGTCAGCTTATGCCATGTGTTAGCCTTGCAATGGTGCCATGTGTCACATCCTGACTCATCCACCTGTCCCTGCCCACGTCAATGCCAACGCACCCTGCCACATCAACTGTACGACCATACAACCTGTACAGTCAGTTGCCACATCATCACTGTACGAACTGTACAGTCAACATTTTTTTTTGCCTATTTGGTGAAATGAATAGACCGTGATATCTTTCGCATACGACGTTTGTTTGAGCCCGTTGAAGTTACGTTGGGTTCGTATCGACAAGGCCTATGCACACGTCCATTTTGAAGCCATTCCAAGCACTTTGATTTTTAGGTCTTCCTAGACCCATTTTGGTCCCAAGATCAAATTCTAGATCAAACCTCCCCACTAAAGACCTTTTGGTCCTCCAAAAGGTTACTGACCAATCATCAAGTGTGGGATAGGCCACCCCACTTGTTCCCTATCTTTAAGCTCTGTCCTATGCACCTGTCTCATCAAGATCAACTGTAAAACAACCATGATAATTGACAACATATTGTTAGCCACTTGTACTCTCTCACATCTTATTGAAGCCACTATCATCCATGTTGACAACATTACTAATGATAATATAAAAAATATGACTGCAAATGAGCTAATATGTTTGTAATACTTGCACGACATTGGCTTATCTTGAAGCAAAGTGCGATTGATCTTCCAGTCTACAATCATCTCTTGTTCTTGCTTAAGATCAATTACTTGATTTGAAACAATTATAGGTGTGTTTCTTGCATGAGCTGCCTTTCTTAATTGTTCCATTGTTTGAAGAGATATATTTGATTTAAAATGATGAGCATGTACAACATATTCTTTGTCTGCTTTGGTTAAGTGATATTGATTATGTTCCCTGTAGAAGATTGCTTTGCAATCATACAAATAAGGACTGCCTAAGACCATTCCACATTCATTGAGTGGCGCCACATCACATGTTACCTCGTCCACAAACTTTGATGAAATTGCAATTTTTAATGTGCATTTCTTTGTTATGTGTAATTTATGATTGTTGCTTATCCATTTAAGTGTGTAAGGCTTATGATGCATCTGAGTGTTTAATCCCAATTGTTTAACCAATTCCTCTGAAATCAAGTTAGATTGAGATCCACTATCTATCAATGTGTCAACCTTAGTATGCCTCATTATGACCCTTATGTGAAACAATTTACTTCTAGAATAAATTCCATCACCAATTTTACTTGTCAAACCAACCAATGAGACTTTAGATTCATCACCTGAATCCGATCCCAAGTCTATTGGTCGTGTTGCTGCTACAACTGTTTGCCTCCCTTTCCTTTCTTTGAACCACTTTGGTCTCTTCTCGGGATGCAATTTCCAACAATGGTGCTCATCATGCCCTTCTTTCTTGCAATTCTTGCAAGAGGGATTGTCTTCCATTCTTGCCATTCCACTTCCTTTTGTCCTCTTTCCTTGAAGACGATTCCCCTGATACACCAACCCTTGTTTTCCCTACTTCAATGTATGTTGCGTGAACTTAAACCTCATCAAGATTAGTAGGTCCAAACCTAAATACAGTGTTATGAATATGTGCAGGTAAACCTCCTATATACATCATAAGAGTTTCTTGGGTATGTACAGGAATATCTAACATTAATTCCATTTTATGAAATCCATCTGTGTATTCTTGCACTGTTTGTCCCTTTCTTAGTTTAAGACCTTGCCATTCAATCAAAGCCTTCTCTTTATAACCCAAAGGATAGAATTTATTTCTAAGTGCATAAACAAAAACTTGCCATGATGGAAATACATTACCCACTTGTTGGGTGCCATTTTGCAACTTGCTTTGCCACCAGATGAGTGTTGTGCCTGCAAGTCGAAGCGATGCCAATTTGATTGAGTGGCCTCATGTTTGATTTGTTGCACAATGCAATAAAACTCCATCTCTCTGACCCAATTATGAAGCCTCTCTGCATTGACTTCACCATCATACATAGGTAACTCAAATTTTACATCAAGCTTAAGTGTAGGCATATCATGTTTATGCTTGTGGACATGTTTTCTTGCAGTGGATTTAGAACTTGAACTTGAAGAAGAAGAAGTTGATGGAGAAGGAGGTGAAGGAGGAATTTGAGGAGGATCCTCTCCTTCTTCACTTTTGACCTTTGAATATTCACCTAGAACCGGTCTCTTCCGTTCCAAGTAATCCTCATATAGAACCTTCATCATCTCCGACATGGCGAATAAAGTCTTGTGAAACTCTTTCTCATAATGAGAAAGTCCCTCTTCCGATGCCATCTTCTCACTTTGAGAAGTTCTCTTTCTCAATCCAATATCAACATTATCTTCAACAAGATCACCTTCACCACGATTCAATCTTTCCCTAGTAATCATGCAAACTCAAAAACCAACCGTCAACTAGCTCTGATACCTCTTGATCCGAAAAGATCTTTCAACGACAATGGTAGAGTTTTAAAGCATGAGTTAAATTACCATTTAGGAATTGAATGAAAGAGTAAGAATTAATGAAGAAACATGGCAGCCATATAAACATATACAAATATAGAAATAAGCATAAAACAACAACAAACCATAAAAAGAGAAGTTGATAACGGAGTTCGGCAATCTCGCCTACGTCTCCGAGCCTTTGTCTCAGTGGGTGAGGATTTCTTATTTATGTTAAAAGCTTTAAAAGTACATCAAAATAGTTCCAAAAGGATTACAAACTGATCTATTCATGTTCTACCAGATCTCAATAACCCAACAAAACTAACAGCATTGAAAATGGATGAACGCAGCTCCCATAAATGGCCCCCTAAGGTACTCTCCTCAATGGCTTCCCTGGATAAAAAAATGGCTTTGGCTCAATAATTATTCATCATTTTCCTATTTTGAACCTCCCTCCATGGCTTCAATAACCTCTAGTTTATATAGACTTGAAGTGGGTAACAACCTCCCAACTTCTCCCCAAGATCTGGCCTAAAAAAGGGCCCAAGATCCCCTAATATTGGCCAAAATCTCTCAAAACTGCTGAAAAATCCAATAAAATCTTTATTTTAATGTTTAAAAACCCAAAACTGGTTAATATTAGGGAGACACCCCTTATCTCCAGGCCCCTGGGCATATGTATGCGCTCCATGTGGCCAAGCACAAGAAGTTGTGCGCTTGCCCCCTATCCGTTGGCTCCTAATCTTGTGGCTGGCCAGATGCCCACAGGCTAAACCTTCCACGCGTCCCTCTGCATATAGGTCTGCCCTTGGTTCCTAGTTGTTGGTTATGCGCCCTGGTTGACGGGCTAGCATGAGCGACCGGGCGCTAACCCCATTGCGCGCTAACCATAGATATGGGCGTGGATACATGGCGGATGGTCATATGTGGACAGGTGTCGAAACCGGGGGCTATATCCAAACATCTACGCCAAACAATGGTGTATGCATATGGAACAGTCGTATGGTATAACAGTCGGGGGCTGGGGCTAGGTCCATCCCTTTTCTCAATTGAATTAAACCAAAGGTAAGTTTAAATAGATGTGGCATGATATCGAGGTAAGATCCACCGTGTAGGTGGCCTGGTAGCCCGACCTACGTGAAGACTTTGGCCCCCATGGAGGTCACGGGTTCGACCCCCACAAACCCTCCATAATTTTTCCCAAACAAACCAATAAATCGACCAATGAATGGGTGCCACGTGGTAGCCCAAGATTGGGCCACATGGCACCATGCTATTCGTCCAACTAACAACCAAGTGTCAGAAAATCATTCGCCCACATGTTTGTCCAGTCAGCCATGTACCTGCCACATCGGCCCATTGCCACATGTCGTACGGACCTGGCCACATCAGCCTGTTCCACGTGTCACCCTTGTAGTGGTGCCACGTGTCACATCCTAAATCATCCACTTGTACCTACCCACATCAGCGCTAACACACCCTGCCACATCAGCTGTACGACCGTATGGCCTGTACAGTTAGCTACCACGTCAACACTATACGGACTGTACAATCAACATTTTTTTTGCCTATTTGGAGAAATGAACAAACCGTGAAATATTTCGCATACGACGTCCATTTGAGCCCATTCAAGTTGCGTTAGGTTCTTATCGATGAGGCCTATGTAGACGTCTACTTTGAATCCATTCCAAGCACTTTGATTTTTAGGTCTTCCTGGACCCATTTTGGTCCCGAGATCCAATTCTCACAAGAATATATTCAACAATGTAGCCAAGATGTACCTCAATCAAGTGCCAATTCCAAACATGCTTCAAGCATGCACCATACCATAACCAAGTATAACCTTCAAAACAAGTGAATAAGCATACCTTTACCTCTATAGTTGACCTAATACACAATAGTGATGATCTGTAACCTTTCCTTAGACCTCAAGAACTTGGCACTAACATTTCCCCTAATCCTGTCTTAGTCCTTATGGGACTAAGACCTCTTGTCACGCGGAGCCTCACATGATAGGCACTAGGCGACCCGTGGGGGTGCCTCACGGGACACTAGTTGTCTGACCCGCGAGGGTCAACCAAATTAGGGTTTCCTCAGAAGACCCTAGCTCTCCTCTGTGATCCCGAAACTCCTACACTTCTCAATTTTCATTACCTTAGATTTCACCGTCGCAAAATTTTGAATTACATCACTTACTCACAAGAATATATTCAATAAAATGAATGTATAATGTGCTTGTGAATGACTTCTTGAGATGTATATACACTTTTTCTAGATAACCTCTTTTGTTAATTTTAGTGCTTCTTGACTTTCTTGTTAGAACCACTTTACACTTTCATTAATTGACTTGTAACCAACTAAGGGTTTCTTAACCATTCTTTGGGGCTTCAAACTTTATAACGACATAACTCCTCAACCATGAGGAACCACGTGGCATACTACTTATCAAAGGAAACGACACGACGAAGACTATCCATCCATGAGTGGGTTACCTGCATTTACATTGTTCTTCATGACCTTCTTCCTTGATCAACTTGGGGTTCCATAAACATACCTTTGGGGCTACCAGACTTCTTCAAGCGTTGACATCAATGAGAACCAATATTTCAACACTTTTCACATTGTTGCCTAAATGGATACTATATAATATTCTTTCTTCTCTGTTATGCTCTTAAATCCCACTCCTAGATGGTCTGCTCATCTATGGAACAAGTACAATGATAAAGAATGGAACCCTTTTTCCTCCTCTTGGCCCAATATTTAACATAGCATGGTAGGTGTCTAGGGTTAGGGTTTTTGCATGTCTCAATCCTCAATCAATGTTAGATTTTGGAAATTTTAGAATATTTTTAAAGTCCACACGTGGCTAGCCCCACATGTGTGAGTAATGGGGTTGACATGGCATTCACTTTGTATCATTGTGGTTAATAACGTAGGTCAATTTGGGGGAGGTATAACTTCCGCATATGTGCTTCAATTGAGGTGATTTTTGCATCATTGAAAATGTCTTGGTGTGTAGAACAACATGAAGGGGTTGCGAGCTATGCTTTCATATTTTTGACCCCAAAAAATTCCATTTGATTCCTCCAAATGGATTTGGAAGGTTCCAAACCTCAAATCTTCAAAGTGGGACTTGCTGCTAAAATGGGCCCTAGAAGCCAATATCTCAATTTTTTCCACTCATAAAGTACCAAGATAGATGAAAATTTATATAATGATCCACTTAAAATCATGTTTTATGACTTCCTCCATCAAATTGACATTATCTTTCTTTGTAACAAAGCTAGGAAATAGGGAAACCATACTTACCACTTCTTCTACAGAAGCTTTGTTAACTTGTTTGAAAATTCCATTGAAGTAGTCCACTTTAGTCCTTGCAATATCCTCAAAAATTGAGTCAAGAGAAACATCATGTCTTCTTACTTCCAAATAATATTAATATTTTTTTGGTAGTGTTGGCACAGGGGCAGACCCAGGGTTCAACGCTTAACAACGCACCAACAAAACCCCGACTACCGACCCTTTCGACAACACCTGTGAAGCAGGCGAAGTCTCACCTGAGGTAGAAGCAGGTGGGGTTGCAGGATGTAGGTGTCTGTAGCCAGGCTGGGACATAGATCTTTGATAAGAGTACTTCGCAGAATATTCTGTTAATACTTAGGACGAGACATGCATTACTTTATTAAACCTATTAACACCACAGAGAATAATCAAAGGTAGATCGGTGCAATAACAACAAATGATTATATACCCTGAGCACTTAACACTATAAGTTAAATATATAATTCATTTAGCCTTAACATAAGTAAAGTACTTAAGCAACAAAATATCTATCTGTTACATATCATGATCACAACACTAAGCAGATTCACAACACAAAGCAAACCAAGAGACACTAGATATACGTGGTTCACCCCAGGGTGGGGTGATGTCCATGAACCGCTTCGCTTGTTTATTATTTGCCAATATCTTACATTCATTCACTCCTGTGCACTAAGCCACATAGTCGAACTCTGCACCAGACAAGAGATCTGTGCACTAATCACTAAATCCTCCTTCCAAGACTAAGTCAATTGCACCGAGCCAAAATATCTGCTCACGACACTTATCACCTTCTACAAATCACAGTCAAGAACCAAGCCTCGACCATATACATTCCTTGCACAAAGAAACTCGAACCACTTGCACTTATCTACTTCTACAATACATTCTTCTTTATTTATATTTTACAAACCCTTACAATAAGGCCTAAAAATGGGAAAAACCCATGGGCCGATATCCCATAAACTCGTTACAAAACCCTAGAGGACCCTTTATTGGGTCGACATAACCCTCAAAATCAGTGAGATCCACGATCTCAGCTCCGCCTGGGTGCTCCTTCTTCAACTAGCATGTTGAAGTCCAAAAGTGGGCCAAAACTGACCAAAGTTTCCCAAAAACTTGGTCGAGGGCCAACACACCCCCAACAATCACCTGTGACTTGTCCCGAGTCACTCAAGTCTGGACAATGCTGCTTCGAAATTTTCGAGCTTAACTCGAGTTGCCTCGCCTGAGCCTCCTACTCAATGAGCTCCTGGACTGTTTGCTCTGTAACAGGCCCTTCCAGGCATTGTTCTACTGCTGCAACTACTTGATCTAATTGTGAACCTTGGCCATCGATTTTCTCGAACACCCTGCAGGCTTCATCCTGCACAGGTTGTAACTTCTGGGTTACTTCCATCACCTTACCCTGGAGGAAAATGATCTGTTGCTATACTGTGCGCTGCACCTGGGATATCTTCATCCTTTCCACTGCTGTGAGATTCTTCATCTGTGCCTGCAATGAGAATGCTTGCTGCTGCGCCTCCTGTAACTGAGCTTCTAGCTTCCTTAACATCGGATCCTCGACGAGGCATTCATACGTCTAGGCGCTTCTGTCACTCAACTATTTTCACGCTGAAGCGATGGATTTTATGCTTGCTATTGCATTTTTGGCGGACTCCTCCCTCTGGTCACGCACCTCCTGTGGGGTGCTCAACATTGTTCTGGTCTCCAGTTCAGTTATCCTAGCCTGAAGCTGCTGGAGGGTCTCTGTGAGCTTCGCTACTTGAGATTCGACCAACTCTTGCTCCTCCTGTGCCAAGCCTGGCACAAAGCAACATGCTTTACTTACCACTTCTTTGACCACGGCCTGCTCTGCGAGCAGCTGCGCCTTTTCCCTCTGTAGTTGGGATTTTTCCTCCTGAATCTTCGCCTGAAGCCCTGCCTTCTCGCTTTCATGGGAAACTACACTGTCCCGTGCTGCTCATAATTGTACTAGGATTTTTTTTTTCTCCTTTTGCAAGGATTCTATAGCCTTCTCCTTATCTTCCCGAGCTCTCTGAAACATAGCTTTTGTTGCATCTGCAAACCTTCTTAACTGGGCTGGTTCATCCCCCAATTCTGCAGTCTGTGATGAGGAGGACAGAGACGGAACAGTAGGTTACTGCGCGGACCAAGTGAACAACCTGTTGTACTTCCTTCAATTCTCTCTCAATCCTTCCATATAAATCCTCCTGTTTCGCTCCGTATCTCTGCAACATGTCTTCATAGGCGTCCTCCATAGCTCCATGAACCAGGCTGATGTCGTCATTAGTGAGAGTGGCTTCCAACTGTGGTTTATTGACGCTCGTCTTCTTCCTTGCTAAACATTTCTTCATAGAAAATTTCCTCTTCTAAGGTGTCACTATCCCAATAGGGGGATCTTCAAGTGGTGTAGCTTCGCCTCCTCCCTTCTCTTCTTCTCCTTCATCTCCACCTCCCTGTCCTTTTGCTTTGTCTTCTCCTCCTCCTAGCAAGCCAGACCCATTAACTCCAGAAGTTTTGTCCTCTTCGTCACTCTCTATGTCCTGGAATTCATCCTCCTTTTTTTGCTTCTTTGTCCCACTGGACTGTTCGACATGTTCAACTCGTGTAACTAGTGTCAATGTTAGATAACTTGACGAGAGGTACAAGAAATTCTTCTGGCCATTCCTTTGTAATTTGCTCCATATCGTCATTCGTCAGCTTGTAGTATGACTGCAATTCTTCCTGGTGCTCATCTCTTCGCGTGGTGAGGTAAATGAAGTGGGTATCGACATGGAACTTCGCTATGGGATGGTACTGATGCAAGGTACACGGTGTCATATGCAGGAATGATTCAATGGTGACCTTCAACTGATGATAATATCCATGAAACACAACATTAGACTACCACTTCTTCTTCATGTCATTGGTATACCACAAGGTGGAAAACTGAGCGGCCAGGGGCTCTGTAGGTTCAATCTTCGGGAAAGTGGCTCCTTCAGGCATCTACCAAGCCACAAATGCAATCAGGATGATCAACCAACTGTAATGAAATTCATATCCCAAGTCATGGGCTTCACGACAATCCTTTTCTAATTCGTTGACGAGGTAGTTCTCCTAGTTCATCTGCATGCCCTTCACACACTTTCCTGCGAGGTCCACCACGAACTCGGTGACCTGTGTGGGGAAGTTCTTCCTCACTAGATTTATAGCTAAGAGTTGGTAAGCAAGGCACACTACGCCATCTTGTATGGAGGCTACCTTGTAACCTCGCTTCCCCTTTTCTACCTCTCCATAGGCTTCTTTGATGCGCTATGCTAACGAACAGTATGAGGCCTTTATTGGATAGAACTGTTGTGGGTCAGGACCCCTCACACTTAGACCTATGATCTGGTGGATCAACGCCGGATCCACAATCCTTTTTCTGAGCCATAGATATCTGCCATGATAGCACGACAGAAGGAGTTTAACGCAAGCGTTAACCTCCTAGTGGCAACTAAAATGTGGGATCTTCATCACGTTCAACACAGTTGAATGCGCCAACCCTTTAATCCATGGTTGCGAGACGAGGCAAGGTTTCTTTCCGATTGTCTTCGTTAAGTAACGGTGAGGAGCTAACATGGCGTAGTTCTTCTGGTCTCCTAAGTTGAAGTCACTGTGCTTCAACAACAGAATATGTCCCAACTGACTCCCGACTATGCGAATTCCTTTCGGAATATATGTAGTGAACACGTAGTACTCAAAATCATGGGGGATACTGTCGCGGTTAACAATGCTATCTAAAGGTGGAACATACTCAGGCAGGATTGATGGGATCTTCTTCGCATTAGCTAGATCACCGCGATGCTTACTTCACTATTCAGTTATGGGGTTAGTGAGGGTGGAACAACGTCTAGTTGAAGGGGAAGCCTACAGTCCCCTAGTCGACGACACTTGAATACCTTCATATATAGGTCTTTCAACCATGAGATTCTTAAGAACTTCCTCGACAGAATTCTCCAACTCGTTGTGTTCGCCCGACATTCTAGATTTTAACAAACTGTGGGTAGACAAACAAACAGGCGGAGTATGTTTTTGATAATGATAGATAACTCAGTTCAACAATTGGACAATTCAATGCTTAGCTCAGTTAGTCATGGGTAGCAAAAAGTGGTCCTAGCACAACGTTTGATGAGTTAAATAAGCGGGTGGTCGTGACGGATCTTCCAACGGACAGGAAACTGCTTCCATTAATGTAAATCTATTCGTTATGGCACGATCTCAAATTCCAAAAGCAGTCCATAAGGCCATAAATGCGTTTCCTAACTGTTCCGGAGCGTCATTCTAACGGTCGGGCCACCTCCAACGGTCATATAACTTCGCCAAGACGAATTCCAAATCTGTGTGGATTTGCTATTCCAGTGAGGTTCAAATCATGCGAACCTGCCTCCTGCGAGGTTCCAGTCTGCGAAGTCTTCCATATGTTTTTTGTAACTTCTTGTAGCTTTTCCAACTTAGCCTACTTTTTATTGAGCTTCCTTGCCTTCTTTCCTATTATTTGAGTCTCTCTAACTGTTTCTAGAATTCTCTTCCCATTTTTATTCTTATCTTCCCCTAGCGTAATGGCTTTGCACTGTTGAGGTACTCTCAAAGGATCTGAAGTTAATATCCCTTTTCTTAACATCTCTTGAGTGGGCATACTTCTCTCTTGGATAGATAGGTCCTTCAAGCCTTCTTTCATTCTCTCAACCTTGATAGCTAATTCTCTTGCTTTCTATCCCTCTTGCGTTGTTATTTTGCTTTGTTTCTTCGACTTATCCTCTCATTCTTCTATTAGTCGGTCTATTTTCCTAGCTATGAAATCCCTTAATTCTTGCTTTTTCTTTTCTGTAGCTTCTTCCTCTGCTTTCCTTCTGATCTAATCCTTCTCAATCCAAGCCTTACCTAACAAAAGTGGGAAAGGGGCGCTGTCCCCAAAAAACCTAATGACTTCAAATTCTTCTTCAGTCGATGTTCCATGAACAATAATAGGTACAGTAGTTACTCTTCCACATAAAGTTATCATTTTACCCTTAAACAATCCTATCCTTCCTAAAGAAGGTACGACAATAGGATTTCCCAAAATTTTCCAAGTTTCTTCTATCATAATATTCACTTGTGTTTCTTCATCCAGGACACAGTCTATGTCAAAGTCTTCTATTCTTTCACTTATGCGCTGTTTTGATTTCAGGCTTTCTGGTAAACTGACATCTTTATGAACATCCATCATTTCTTTCAACTGCAATAACCTAGTCTGAAATTCTTCTGACCCTTTCTCTTTATGATTTTCTAACATGCCCTTAGTCTCTTGACTTTCTTCATAGTTTTATTGTCTTATGCCCATTCTTTCAACTTTAGCAATAATCCTTGGACAATCCTCAACCTCATGACCAACAACCTTACAACAAAGACAAATAGGGCCTACTTCAGGGCATTCCTTAGTGAGATGTCCTGACCTTATGCAATTATAACACAAATTCAATCCTCTTTTTCTCTTAAATGTTCCCCAATCTTTTCTGTAGTGCGCACTTCCCCTAGGATCATAGTGCTGGACC
Source organism: Picea glauca (assembly GCA_000966675.3). Classification (NCBI taxonomy): domain Eukaryota; kingdom Viridiplantae; phylum Streptophyta; class Pinopsida; order Pinales; family Pinaceae; genus Picea; species Picea glauca. The sequence continues at coordinate 328,927 of JZKD02S2250140.1, read as the reverse complement.
TGCAATATGCAAATATTCTTTCTAGATTCCGGCATTCACTTATTAGTCAAAAAACTATTTCTATGCATAAGAATACCATATCTTTCTTCATTTTCATTAAATTTACTGAAATCAACTCTTTATTTCAACTGTGCCCTAGCCTTCAGACTAGGACATAATCTATTAAACATACTTAAATTCATGCTTTCAAAACATTTTTTTTTTCACTTTCTCTTACCAAAGCACAAAGCTTACCTCTTTTAGGATCTTACCTCTTTTCTTCAGAACAACTTACTTTCTTGGCACAAAGCTTCACAAGTCAAGTACTACGCACTTCAGCAGGAGATCTATGCACAAAGCTTCGCTTTTTCTTTACTTTAGTTCCCATCAATCACAGTTTTAGGTCTCGATAACAGAACCATTTGTTGGCACAGGGGCAGACCCAGGGTTCAATGCTTAACAACGCACCAACAAAACCCCGACTACCGGCCCTTTTGGCAACACCTGCGAAGCAGGCGAAGTCTCACCCAAGGTAGAAGAAGGGGGTTACATGACACAGGTGTCTCCAACCAGGTTGGGACACAGATATGTGATAAGAGCATTTCGCAGAATATTCTGTTAACGCTTAGGAAGAGACATGCATTAGTTTATTAACCCTATTAACATCGTAAAGCATAATCAAAGGTAGATTGGTGCAGTAACAACAAATGATTATATACCCTGAGAACTTAACACTTAACACTTAGCACTATAAGTTAAATCTAGCTTTCATTTACCCTTACCATAAGTAAAGTACTTAAGCAACAAAATATCTATCTATTACATATCATAATCACAACACTAAGCAGATTCACAGCATAAATAACACAACACAAAGCAAACCAAGAGACACCATATATACATGGTTCACCCCAGGGTGGGGATACGTCCACAAACCGCTTCGCCTGTTTATTATTCACCAAGATCTTACATTCATTCACTCCTGTGCACTAAGCCATAGAGTCAAACTCCACACCAGACATGAGATCTGCACACTAAGCACTAGATCCTCCTTCCAAGACTAAGTCAATTGCACAGAGCCAAAATGTCCGCTCACGACACTTAGCACCTTCTACAAATCACACTCGAGCACCAAGACTCAACCATATACATTCCTTACACAAAGAAACTCGAACCACTTGCACTTAGCTACTTCTACAATACATTATTCTTTATTTATATTTTACAAACCCTTACAATAAGGCCTAAACATGGGAAAACCCCATGGGTCGACATCCCATAAACTTGTTACAAAACCCTAGAGGACTCTTTACTGGGTCCACATAAACCTCAAAATCAGTGAGATCCACAATCTCATCTCTGCCTGGGTGCTCCTTCTTTGACCAGTGTGTCGAAGTGCAAAAGTGGGCCAAAACTGACTAAAGTTTCCCCAAAACTTGGTCGAGGGCCAACAGGGAGTTCACAAAATGGTGATTTTTTTTTTTGTATTATCATCACCTTTTTCTAACCATAGTGCTCTGCTTTTGAGTCTCCAAGTAGCTTCTCTGCCAT
>JZKD02S2250140.1:315837-327347 GCA_000966675.3 Picea glauca | reverse complement strand
AACACAAAGAAAACCAAGAGACACCATATATACATGGTTCACCCCAGGGTGGGGCTACGTCCACAAACCGCTTCGCCTGTTTATTATTTGCCAAGATCTTACATTCATTCACTCATGTGCACTGAGCCACATAGTCAAACTTCACACCAGACATGAGGTCTGCGCACTAAGCACTAGATCCTCCTTCCAAGACTAAGTCAATTGCACAAAGCCAAAATGTCCACTCACGACACTTAGCACCTTCTACAAATCACAGTCGAGCACCAAGACTCGACCATATACATTCCTTGCACAAAGAAAATCGAACCAGTTGCACTTAGCTACTTCTACAATACATTCTTATTTATTCATATTTTACAAACCCTTACAATAAGGCCTAAACATGGGAAAACCCCATGGGTCGACATCCCATAAACCCGTTACAAAACCCTAGAGGACCCTTTACTGGGTCCACATAAACCTCAAAATCAGTGAGATCCACAATCTCAGCTCTGCCTGGGTGCTCCTTCTTCAACCAGCGTGTCGAAGTGCAAAAGTGGGCAAAAACTGACTAAAGTTTCCCCAAAACTTGGTCGAGGGCCAACAGGTAGTTCACAAAATGGTGATTTTTTTTTTGTATTATCATCACCTTTTTCTAACCATAGTGCTCTTCTTTTGAGTCTCCAAGTAGCTTCTCTGCAATCTAGGAAACATATTTTCCTTTTCTCCAATTCAAGAAACTAGCCAATTCCTGAAAATATAAATCTTCCCATTGAGATTGAATGTTTGATCAATCCTTGTCATCCTTGATCTTTTTCTTAGGTGCCCACTTGGTTGTTGCTTGCTTGATATTATTGATATTTTATTCAAATTGGATGACTATAGACTCCTTGAGTCCCTTATCATAAGGAGACCACTATATTTTTATTAGACTAAAAAACTTCATCCTTGAGCCAAAGTGGGTTGAATTTAATGGACTCAGAGGATTTTCCTTCATTACTATTATCTCCAAAAAATTAAATAATCTAATTTCTCCACTAATGTCCACCCACTACCCAATTGTCACAATATCATTCATCAAAGCCTCATACAAGATATACCTATTCAATATTTTAGATATTCTATCAACCCCCACTCTCTTATTTATCCATGCAGTCCTCAATTTAATAGGCTCTACATCAAACACACCATAATCCTCCAATCATATGACAAATAAATCTATAAGAGGATATACTATAGATAATTCACTTGAGATATTTGAGTTCCCCAAAGAAAATTTTAGGTTCCCATCCATAATGATATTCTCATGGCCAATAAAACTCATTTTAAATAATTTTTCCTAATAAGCTTTGTCAGAATAGGTACCATATAAGTTAAGCATTGAAATATCCTTCCCTAGCTCTTGAGATAAAATAATCATTCATAAAAATGAGTCAAAGGACCAAGTGTTATAACATGACAAATATCTAGGCTTCTAGCCTGAGATCAAGCCCGCTGATCTACCTCAAGAATTAGCAAATATGAACTCCCAACCACATAGTAGCTTGGCTAAGTCAACACATAATTTCCCCCCCTCACCCCTCGTCTCTTGTAGAAAAATAATATCTAGATTGTGAGACTCCACTAGTCTCTTTAAGCCCTATTTTTTAGAGGTATTTCCCAACCCTATACAATTTAAAGACATGTAAATTATGATGAAATGACAATATGGTTTGGCTTTCTCTAATTACCCGTTCAATGCAAAGCTACTTACTAGATTGAACCTCAATATATGCGATTTCTTGCGCTAGAAAAATATGAGATTTCCTACCTCAACTTCCTCAAAATTTTTACCCTCTAATTGAGCTGAATCCCTAACCACACCTCCTTCAATATATGTTAGGAACCTAACTTCTCTAATCCCTCACATAGATAGAATAACATGTTTTTATGTAATAACGACCGACAATAGTAAATAAGGCCTATATAATAATGTGAACAAGTCTAATTGAAGAAGACTTAATAAAAGCTTCTGCTTCTAGAAAGATCTTCCTCTAGAATGTTCTTTAGAAGATAGAATTAGTATAAATAGAAGTAGAAGGTGTGGTAAAGCTTTGTCTTCAGAATTATTGTAATAGCCCTATGTTCTACTAGAGGTTTCCCCCTATAAGAGGCAAGTGATTTGACTTTCTATCAATAAAGCTATCATTGTTTGTGTTGTTACTCTCTGTATTTTGTTGTTTTGCTTGTATTTGCTGCAATATTTTCATTTTTGTTTATTATAATACATCTAATACCTTACAAGCTGTATCATAGCACTTTCCTTTGCAGAAAATGTGGGATTTTTTTTTTTCTAGGGTAGAGACGTGTATTGTCGTTGTCTTTAAAGCACAAAGATCTGTCATTCAGTGGGTAAAACTATGGTTAGGGAAGACTACACACATGAAATACAAACAATTTCATGAGGTTACTTGAAACAAACATTTCACCTTGTTGGAAACCTCTGTAACCCCTATTGGCAACACTTCGAGTAGTACCGCATCAGGCATAATCTATACACGACCATCCCTCTCACGTAACATCAGGTATATCCAAAGTCCCCTAGGTCTCCTGAAACCAACTCTCTATCAGTTGATCGGTCGCCTGAATGCTATAGTGAAACCATGAACAACGCTCGAGAATATACTCTCTAGTACTTGGGTAATTGGGTAATACAACTAAGGGTACTATTGAGCCTCTTTAATTGGTGCCCTGAGATATTAGGCAGAGTACTACTATTTGACCCCATACATATATCAGAGAGATATAACACAGGGAAAACCCTTCTCTATAGGAACCCAAAAAACATTGACCTTTGGAAATGGAATGTAGCATCCCCAGCCCCAAGCTGAGCCATGCCACACAAATATTTTTGACTCCGATACCATTAATTTAAATAAAATTCCTCTACATATGCAAAAAATTACACAATCTACAACAAATATATACATGCATAATACTACAGGAAAAACCCATAACATAATATACACAATAATAAATAAGAAAAAAAAGAAGATACTTATCTTTTATAAAACCACCATCTGGTTGCAGAACTCAGATGTTCCTCCCGGCCATAGACTTTGTTTCTCATAAAATCTCAACAACAGGTCACCCCCGAGCTGGGGCTAAAAATCCACCAGGGAAAAGGAATCCTAAGCTAGGCTAAGGTCTATTGAAAACATAAATTCTTAGATTTAGGAACCAACTCTAGCAGACAACCTAAAACCTCTCATTCCCAATATTCCTGTCCCACCCCTAGGAAGAGCGCCCCCTCTTTGCTCAACAATCCTTCGACTGCCCCACTTCCTTGTCAAGGTTTCAACAATAGGCCGGACAGGAAGTCACAGAGCCCTGTAGCTTCATCTTGGCACCTTGGTAAAACAATTCCCAACACTTCTCTCACCTGGAGAGAATGCTTATAGGCATGACAAACCAATTCTTCAATAACACACGAGCCTAACAACCCACCTCCTCAACTCAGTTACTTAGGTTACTCATCAAAACAACTCCAAAGATTCCCAAAATGTAGGTATGGAAGCTATATGGAAGCGTGAACATGAGAGGGATGAGTGAATCCTAAAATACACTAAGTCCCAACAATATATTTGCATGCCTTTAAATTGACACTTGTCACCTTATGAACTAGCTTGATTCCACTTGGTGACTCGTTCCCAACCTTTAGGAACTTAGGATAAAATCATTACATGACTTTAGACGTTATGAATAATATTATATTATCCCCTTGGATTATGCCCTCTTCTTAGACTCTTAGCCCCCTTTCCCTTCTAGTGGAGTTTTAGTCCCCCATACTCTTTCATATGACTGGGTATGTAATAATGATGCATTTTATTAATATCATTTAATATGATTATATATTACAAATATAGGCTTGCTGGCCTTTTATCATCTAGGCTCTCCATCCTAAAAACCACACGGGCATTCTAACCTCAAAACACGTATACAAAGGCACACTAGCCCAAAGTATCCCAACTCACTGTTGGACAAGCATTTTGGATTCAATTTACAAGTAGTTTTGATTTAGTTTCCAGAAAAATCCGAAGTATGGAGGATATGCACAACAATAGAAGAAAGAAGACAAGGCAGGAGCAAGGTGCGCAGTAAAGGAACATACAAGCTCAGGAGTGTGCATTGGAGGCACATTCAGGAGTAGAATGCACAATAAGAACATACTTAGCAGAAGAATAAAGAAAAAGAATAAAGCAAGGAATAAAGCAGAGAATAAAGCAAGAGAATAAAGCGGGAAAAAAAGAAGGATAGTAGCTCGACATGCTAAAAGAAGAAAGACGCACAAAAGCAGGAAGAAAAACAATCAGAGCGCAAAAGCTGTATGCATACGTAAAAGCAGGAAAAACAAGCCCGATCAACGAGTCAACCTGAGTTGTCAAGAATTGTAAGAGGGTTTTAGGGTAAATAAAGTAGGGTTTTAAGCCCTGGAATTCATGTATAAATATGTAATGGGTTGGGAAGATAGGGGTTCTCTAGATGCAACGTCGACGACTCCAATCTGTCAAGAGTTCCTGTTTTGTAAGAAGAATGATATAATAGGTTGAGAATGGAAGAGTCTATGTCTGAGTGTTAGGGAGATGCTGCAGAAAGAGAGGCTTGCACTACAGAGCGGCTACAATATATGAAGGATAAGATATCATGATGTATATTTTGTAAGCACAGTGCACAAGCTTGAGACAATTACATAAATAATAATAAAGAAGCAAACCGTTTTGGACATAGCTCAAAGTTGTGTGAACCACATTAACAACTATGTTTGCTCGTCTTTTACATGATTGATCATGAATATTCTCTTTATGCATGTTAGATTAGATTTGGATTCTATGTGACTACTGCACAATAGTTATGAATGTTACAGTACTTGAGTTATGTTGCAGTTTGAGGTATAATGGTAATATATCACTGAATCCACTAAGTAACCAAATAAGAACAAATACATATTAACGTGCGTAGAACAAATAAGTAAGAATGAAAAGGATGATCACCTCCCACTCCCTTACTACTACAGAAACTCAGTTCTTGCAACCCCAATAAATGCCTTGGGTGAGACTTCACTTGCATGTGGGGGATGCTGAAAGGGCCGGTAAATGGTTTCGTTGTTGGGACCCATAATCTGTGATTGAGGGAATGTTTTGGAGTCCGACTAAGAAATAGATATTAGAATGGCTAGAAGGGAAGGAATGAGACTTTGCTCGAAAAGAGAATAGAAACCCTCGGATGAGTGACGAGCAATGGATGCAAAGGTATGTGTACACAGAGCTGCATGAGATTTGCTTTGGAATTTTTTTGATTATTTTGACTAAGTGGTTAGACAGATTAGTGGAGAATACTGGAAGGTACCGAACCGCAACGCCCAGGAATTGGACTCTTGAGTTGGTAAGGAAACTGAAATATGCAAGTAATAAAACTTCTAGTGTAGTTGATTTCTAGTTGGAAAACATATTGGGAGGATATATTACATAATTTGTAGTGGATTATACCCAGTCATATAGTGTTGCAGAGAGGGATTTCTTCAAAGGTCCGCACGTATGGTTCATGAAATCGTTGGGAATGTGGATAAAGATGTTGTTGTGTGACAAGTGTGTGATGATAATGGAGTCTAAATACTAAGGGGCTTCACACACATAGAGGAACTGAGGGATGACAAGAGGATAGTCTGAGGAAAGGAGATAAGGAAGGAAGAAGGAAGGGAGGGACTGAGTATGCAGAAAAATGAAGAAGGAAGGGAGGGACTGAGGATGCAGAAAAATGAAGAAGTTACATCAGAAGAAGAAGATGAGTTTAGAGTACTGCACATTGGAAGGAGGTATAAGAGGTGAAAGACTGTGTCTGAGAAAGGAGAGTCGCACAATGTGCCAGAGTGGAGAGGGCCTTGCACAATAGTCGAAATCGTAGAGACACCACACATAAAAGGAGAGTAAGAGGGGTTCCAGTCCAGTCCTATAATAGAAGAGTCGTTAAATCCTACTAAGACTGGATCTTGTGTCGAATCCACAACCCCATGTGTGTCACCAAAATATGAGATAACAATTGAAGAGTTGTCGAAATAACTTGTAGTTAGCCGAGGAAATCATAGTAGAAATCATAGCAGTGGAAGCAGTGCACAGATTCAGAGTCAACCAACATCGCCAAGAGGAGGGACTACACAAAGCAATATGGCAGGGGTAGACAACACCCTAAGACTGCCTGATTTCTAGGTAGTTGGGTCAGAGGACCCAAAACAACATCTATTTGTCTGCGAGACAAATTGGGCTACAAAGAATGTCCAGGATGAGGCTGTAAAGATTGCGTAGTTGGAAACAACATTTATAGGCCGTGTGTTAGTCGGATACTTGAAACTGCAGAGTAACACACCTACAGGATAAGCAAAGAGTTTGGCATAAACAATACAAGCATTGCTGAAAGAGTTCAAGAAACCAAAGTCCGAGTCACAATATATTACAGAGTTGAAGAAAATCAAATAGATGCAGACTGAATCAGTTTGGGATTATGACCAGTGTTTTAAGGATCTGATGGGTAGACTGACATTCGATATCCCTGATAAAAAACATCAAGAATGGTTTATTGCAATACTCTACCACACATTCATAGGCCGTTGATTCAGCAGAAGGTTGCGTCACAACCTGAAGCTTTGGAGATTGCGATGAAATTGGAAGCATCCTCTGTAGGAGACAATGGAGGGATGGTATAAGTTCAGACGCAGTTAGCTTCTTTGACAATTCAACTGGTATAAATTACAAAAGGGAAGGAGAAACAAGAACAATTTTGGTGTACCAAGTGTAGGACTGAAGGCCACCACAAGGACGAATGCCCAAAATTCGCGTAGTATTTAGTGATTGGAGAACTAAATCCATTACCAGGAGGGAGATATTGTGAAATATGTAAGAAATGGGGACACCATCCACGTGAATGTCCATTATTATTGAAATATCAGAGTACACCAAGGAACTTATTTTGCAATTTTTGCAAGTCAGTTGGACATGAAGAGAAGGATTGTCGTGCATTTGATTTAATGAGGGAGCACACTTCAAATATGTACATGATTCAAGAGGAGAATGCTGTGACAAAATGAGGTGGTCCACAATATAATAATAAGAGGGGATTTAATCCAGGAAACAAAGGAATTTTTGGCAGAGGTCCACGCAGAGGAAATTTTGGCAGAGGAGGAAGAGGACTGATAATATGTTACAATTGTAATCAACCAGGACAATTGGCTTACGACTTCTTGAATCCATGTACAATGTGCACATACTTTAGAGCTTTGGACCATGTGACAGAAGATTGTCCTCAACTACTTGAGAACTGGAAAGAAAGAGGGAATCAAAACCATAATCCAAATCAGAATGTACAAAAAATATCAACCGAAAAATGAAACAAAGGACCTAGAATAACAATTGTTATGCGCAGAGGAGCTAGAACATGGGCTGTTGCGACGAATGGAGGGAAGCAAGCTGAGAAATGGGTAAGGAAGTCATCATGACCTATTCCAACCTTTGACCCATGGAAAGAAAATGAGACATATCAGAGGGTAAGAAAATAGGTACTTGGATAGGATTGGGGAGCATCAACATCATCTGCGCCTCAGGTCAGAGATCGCATTGTACCAGAGAATCCACTTGGGGAGGTAAGCATTCTAAGAGAATTCTTGAGAATTTGAATAGAGATAATGAAATATGAAACTGCATTGAATGCACTATATGAAATGATTGATCATTGCACATAAGGAAGGGAAAATCCCTTTGCACAAAGGGTAGTGAATCATGTACTGCGCAGAAAGAGGACCAACGAAGAATTAAAATTAAGTGCACAGATTGAGGAATATGATGTGGATAACAGTATTTTAGACTTGGGATATGATGTGAATGTATTACCAAAGTAGACCCGGGAGATGATAATCAAACCCAAGTTGATCTAGTATCCTGTTCAGTTAAGGCTCACAAATCAACATAAGATAATACCAATTGGTCGATTGACATGAGTCCTTGCGAACATATATGGGGTGTGCAGTGTGGAAAAATTTGAAGTTATTGAGATCGTGGATGATAGTCAACCATAGCCATCATTGATGGGAATAGAATGGAAATTTGATAATCATGCGATCATTAATATTAAGAGGAGAGAAATGATATTTGAATTTGAAGATTTGAAAGTTACTGCACCATTGGACCCAACAAAAGGAAAGAGGTACATAGAGCTAGCAAGAGGGATCGCCATTGAAAACTTGTATAACATGACTACGCAGATGGATGATTATGTTAACCCACTAATCATCCATATGGCTCAATAAATCAGAGAAGTATTAGTTCTTGTGCGTCGGATTCAGAGGAAGGTTTGGAACATTGGTAGCAGAGGATGCATGAAGTATCAACTAGACGATGTGCATGCATTACCCAATCATTGCGCTAGATTGGAATAGAGTTATCTGATCTACCCAAATATGATGGATTGACTGGGATAATATTATTTGTAAAGGTGTTTGAGCTGCAGGTACCCGGACAAAAAAGGATATTGGCACTAGATGTTGTCCTAAAAGCAACTCTAGCCAGATGGTGGGTTGCACACAAAGAGGGAATGTAAGATTGGTCGCAGTGTAGAAGACTAATGCAAGTGAAGAGGTATGGTACCGATGTAGAAAATGTTTCACAACAATTTACATGGGTAAGTGACGCAACAAATCATGTGGAGCAGTGCAGAAACATATGGAGCTCGATACTGAAGGAGGAATGGATACACATGTTTATACATACACTGGATACAATTTCGAAGAGCTGGTATTTGGAATTGGAAATGCATAGAGAAACAACTAACTAAGATGAGTTGATTCAGAGGTTCAAGGTAACATTTACATTTGAACATGAATATCCATCAATAGATGCAGTGCTACAGACTATTCAAACCAAGATCTTCTCAGAAGAAGGGACGATGGAGGTGGTACCAATATGTGGTGCACACAGAGCTACTATGACTATCCATGAGTTACTGGAGTGTTACAATGTTACTGAGGATGCATATGATGAATAAGATCCCATGAATGTGCAAGTACATGAAACAGAGGGAGAACGAGCAGTAAAGGGCCAGAGCTTAAGTCTGCTATGTACACACAACCAATAAAGACATGAAAGGTAAACATTGGGATGATAGAGAAACCAAGGTTTGCACAGATAGGAGATTATTGGAGTGATGAAACAATAGAGAATATTGTAGATTTATTGTGCGAGTATCATGATCTATTCTCGACCACATTCTCAAAAATGAAGGGGATAGATGGGGACTTAGGCGAGATGACGATTCCTTTGAAACTAGGTGCTAAGCCAGTGCCATAGAGACCTTACAGGTTAAATTTGAACTACAAAGAGAAGGTTAAAGAAGAATTATACAGAATGTTGGACACATGGATGATTGAACAAGTGGTGGAATCATAGTGGATAATTCTAATGGTAGTGCAAGACAAGAAAACAGGAGGAATCCGAATTTGTTCGGATCTAAGGAAGCTGAATGATGCATGTTTACATGATCCATTTCCCACACCATTCAAAGATTAGGTACTGAAGACCGTAGGAGGGAAAGAGATTTATTCTTTTACAGATGGATTCTCGGGGTACCATAATATAAATATTGTGTAAGAAGACTGGTACAAGACTACTATCATGACAAAGTGGGGAAGTTATCAGTATACAATAATGGCCTTTGGACCGAGGAATGCCTCTGTAGTGTTTTCAAGAGTTGTGGTTACAATGTTTAAGGAATTTATTCATAATTTCCTTGAAGTATACTTAGACGATTGGAATGTGTTCAGTCTACTGAAGGATCATATAGAAGTACTCAGGTTAATTTTGGATAGGTGTAGACAATGTCATATTTCGTTGAATTTGAAGAAGTGTATTTTTTACGCACCATTTGGAATTTTGTTGGTTCATATGGTCTGCAAGCAGAGATTACTAGTTGATCCGACCAATATTGTAGTGATTCTGGATTTGCAACCACCTATATCAATCAGATAGATGAGGGAAACTCTGGGTCACATAGGATATTATAGGAATTTTATCAAAGGCTATGCGTAGATCACAACACCTATAGAAAAGGTTTTGAAGAAGGAAGTGAAGTTCCAATGGAATGAAGATTGTCAAAAGGGTTTGGACACCTTAAAGGAAAAACTAGTGACTGAGATGATTTTGATCTTTCCAAATTGGAACAAGGAGTTCCATGTTCATGTAGATGCATTGTCCATAGCTTTGGGCATAGTACTATCTCAACCAGGGGAGAGAGACATAGATTTCCCAATTGCTTTTGCAAGTAGGAATTTGTCCATAGCAAAAAATAATTACACCACTACAAAATGAGAAGGATTGGAAATTGTATACGCACTGCAAAAGTTCAAACATTATTTATTGGGATTTCATTTTAAGATGTATACAGACCATTCTGTGTTAAAATACTTGGTGAACAAGCCAATGTAGGGGGGAGAATATGCAAATTGATACTATTGTTTCAGGAATATGATTTTGAGGTTATGGTGAAACTAGGGATGTTTAATGCAGGACCAAATCATTTATCGTACATACTATTAGGAAAAGATGAAAATAATTTAGATGAAAACTTACCAGATGCACAACTGTTTGCAGTTAAAATGGTGGATGACTACTTCATGGACATTATGCAGTTTCTAACTACGGGAATGGCCCCATCAGACATGATAGTTGTGTAAAAGAAACAATTAGTGGTTAAAGCAACATACTATAATCTCATTGCATGGAATTTATATAAGTTATGCACAAATGGAATATTGAGATGATGTGTATTGGAACATGAAATGCCTATGATACTCACAGGAACACACAAAGGAATTGCAGGAGGAAATTATGCAGGTATAGCAACTGCACAAATTTTTTTGTGCGTAGGGATTTGGTGGCCCACACAACATAAAGATGCCAAAGAGCACTATTAGGCATGCAATGTTTTTCAAAGGGTGGGAAAGCCATCCAGAAGGGATGAAATGCCTTTACATCCATAGGTTACATTGCAAGCATTTGATAAATGGGCCATAGACTTTGTGGGGCCAATCAACCCACAAACAACAAGATCAGGGGCAAGGTACACAATAATTGTGAAAAAGTATTTGACAAGATGGGCAGAAGCAACACCAGTCATAGACTGCATCGCGAAGACTATTGCGCGATTTCTATTTGAGAATGTGGTCACATGATTTGGATGTCCACATGCAGTACTCAGTGATTGCAACATTGATTGAGGAATTCAAATTCATCATCAGAAGAGTACCTGTGGAAAGAAAAAAGAAAAAAGAAAAAAATATTATAGACTACAAAGGTATAGAAATTGCAATAATTAAGAAGACAATATACAGAAGCAAAAGACTGTTAGGGTCCTAACCCGCACATAGGTAGATCAATATATTCGGATGTAATAAAGGTCAATATTAATAAGGCCTTTCAATAAAATAGAATAAGGCGGATGTAAGAAGACCTAAT
>JZKD02S2250140.1:294821-311381 GCA_000966675.3 Picea glauca | reverse complement strand
AAATATTCATGTGGATCAACAATTGTCAAAATTGGTGCACTTGTCAATAAATGTTTCAAGTGCTGAGAAATTCTTCCACAGTCAGCTGTCCACTCAAATCTCACACCCTTCTTTTGTAAAGATGTGATTGGGTGTGCAATCTTTGAAAATCCCTCAATGAATCTTCTATAATACCTTATAAGACCCATGAAAGATATCGCCTCTGAGACATTCCTTGGTAATGGCCATTCTTCAATGGATTTTATCTTTTCCATATCCACTGCTATCCCTTCCTCTGAAATGATACGACCCAAATAATGTATCTGCCTCTAATAAAATGAGCACTTTCTCAACTTTGCATACAACTGATGCACCATCAATAATTGTAGCACCATCCTCAAGTGCTACTCATGCTCTTCTTCAAACTTAGAGTAAATAAGTATGTTGTCCAAAAATGCAATGAAAAAATTATCTAAGTAATATATGAAAATACCATTCATTAAACACATAAAGACAATTGGTGCATTTGATAACCCAAATGGCACCATTGTAAACTCATAATGGCCATACATTGTTTTGAATGTTTTCTTGTTGATGTCCTCTTCTTTAATTCTCACCTGATGATAGACATATCTAAGGTCAATGCTAGAGAATATCTTTACATCCTTCAACTGATAAAAAATATCATCTATCCTTGGCAAAGGATACTTGTTCTTCACAATCACCTTATTCAGCTGGCTGAAGTCAATGCAAATCCTCAAGGTACCATCCTTATTTTTCACAATTAACACTGGGGAACACTAAGGTGACACACTTGGGCATATATACCCCTTCTTCAGAATCTCTTAAAGTTGCATTTGCAATTCCTTCAGTTCTGGTGTACTTATCCTGTAAGGAGTTTTGGATACTAGGGCAGCTCCAAGCTTCAAATTGATAGAGAAATCAATATCTCTCTTGGGTGGCAACCCCGATATTTCTCTAAATACATATTTAAACTCTTTTAAGACAACATAGTCTTCAATTCTTAGCATATTATCCTTAGGCATATTTTCCATATAAGCTTCAAATATTTGGAATCCTTTCCTGAAGTTTTACTTCAGCTGTAAGAATGAAACTTCCCTGATACTTACTGCCCTTGGAATACCCTAAACTATCCTCAAGTTCCCTTCCTAATTCAAGCAATTAAATTCCTCATTGTAATAGTCTAGGATAGAATGATTCTTGTCCAACCAATCCATACCAATTAGGTAATCACATGAACCCAAAGGTATGACATTCAACTCTTCCCTTGTGCTCAACCCATTCATGTCCATAAAACATTTGTTAACCATCTCATTAATTCTTCTTTTAGCTCATGTATCTAGCTTCACCTATCAATATTTCCCAAGGTTACTTCTTGGCAAATGAAATCTTTCCACCATCTTAGGATCTAGATAACTATGACTAGCTCCTGAATAAATTAAAATAGCAATGGGTTGGTCATTAATATTACCTTCCACTTCAATCATGTGAGACTGGAAGTTAGCTTGCTTGTTATCTAGGGATGTGTAGATCCTTGGTACATTTCTTCCCATGTCCTCCACTGTATCAACTTGCTGTACATTGTGACCAGTTCTAACTTTTTCACCTCTATGAGGGAAATCTATGTACATGTGATCTCCCTCACAACCCTAACATTTCATAGGTTGTTGGCTCGGTATTTGCCCCATTGTTTATGTCATTATAGAATCCTTGGAAGTTGGATGTCTCTGATAATTATTTCTAAAGAATGATGGCTTGGTCCCCTTCTTCCTCTGCTCCATCTAACTTTTCTTCTTGTCCCAAGCCTTTTGGAAAGTCAATATTCCTCTATGTTGATCATAGAGATACTTGAATCTCCTTATTGTTTCATCCAATGTCTTGGGATCATCATATTGTATCTTATCACTGACAAATGATGGCAACCCACTCATGTATCTTTGAATCTTGACTTGCTCATCCTTGATGAAGTCAATATATTTTAGTAGCTCTAAGAATCTTCCTCCAAGTAATCTTCTTCTCATCAATGTGTTGCACTTGCACAAACTGGTCCCACCACATTGATGCCTTCCCATTGAGATGATATATTGAAATTATCCCTTCTTCCTATGAGGAGTAGTTATGCAATTTAAAGTACTTCCTCATGCCCAACAACCAAGTCTCTCCATCCTCATCTTTCTTGTGCTCACCATCAAAATTATGAGGCTTAATCTTATTCATTTCTCCTTGTAGTTCATCTACTCTGGACCTTCTCTTATGATTTTTGACAGGAGATGTACTTGAGCTATTGTGGGATCTCATCACTGAATCCCTTGGTGAGTGATGATGGTGCATATCAACACTCCTTGTTTCTCTTATTTTATCATGAGAACTGTGACTCCTTGACTTGCTTGATCCTGTCTCTTTATCCATTTTCTTTTCTATTTTTTCCAAGCTTTGTAGCAACTTAATGTTGAAGCCATATTGCTTCTCCTTGGATTTCATAAGCCTCTCATATAATCCTTATAACTTTGAACATCTCTTTGCAGACTCTTTATTGTCTATACCAAATTCATGCTCTCCTCCTTGCCTTCTCCAAGCCCATTTGAATTTTTCTTTGCATTACCCATGCTGACATACAACCACCCGAATTCATCTTTATTGTTGTAATTTCTCATTGCATATTCCATGCCCCTAATATATTTTCTCTTAACTCTGCAAAATGTGCAGGCAATGAGATTTTTATACTAAAATAAATTTAACAAATCTATTAGTTTATGAATGATTACACTCTTTTAATACACTAGACATAGTATTTGTGATATATTTTGAATGTGACTATCCAATTCAAATTTCTAGGTGAATATATAGACTCCTCTGTCCAAGAAATTTCCAATGATTGCTTTTTTTCCTCAATTCTGAGTCTTGAGCAGAAAGTTATGGTCATTTCAATATTACCCATTTACTCCTTCAACACATCCTTCAACTAGGTGAATTTTTTTTATTAATTGTGCTTATGCATTTTTCACATGTTCCCTTAGAATTTTGACAAGAGCTCAGCTAGGTTTCATCATGACCATATTTTGGACTTTCTGGCCAAGTTTAACCTTCATTTGAGCTCCAAGCTACTGAAGTTTTAGGCCAATTTATCGTTTAAGCCTTGAATGCTACATGTGCCTTCTACTTCTTCTTGTGCACTTTTAGATCCCCAAAATCTTAATTAAACTTCATAGTTGTATTCTATGTCTCAAGATATTTCCGTAGACTGCTCCTATGACCCAATCTGATTCTAGAGCAAGAAGTGATGGCCCTGAGAAGTTATCTGGGTCTCAAAATTTACCTTCCACTATTTGTCTTGTAACTCCCTCATACTAGCTCTGTTTGACGAACCATTTACACCGCTAGAAATCTCTCTCCGAGCTCTTTTATTTGATATATAGAGACAAATTTTACCTTCATACATTGTGATCATATGGTTTCCGAGTCGCTAAAAATGATGTCTAGGCCTTCAAAAATGGCCAACAAGTTCATGACCCACAAAACACTCTAACTTTCTAAGAAAAAATATTGTTTTCTGTTGACTTGGTGAATGGTATGGCATTCTGGGTGCACTTGTCACCCTGAGATGATGCCTTGTCAAACTCCAGGACATCCTGGCCTAACCCTATCAACCTAAAACACTTTCTCTTACTTCTTTCTTCTCTCCTTTATCCCTTTTCCCCTTATGCAGGCCTTGAAATTCAATAAAATAATAATACTTTACGGACCCACCTGCCTAGCTGACACTTATTTGAACTCAGATGGGACAAGGGTCCCACTGTTACTGTCAAAGTCCCACGTGGCACCTTGTTATTGGTCGTGAGGATGGTCAAGTCCTGTCCTGCACCTTTTCCTTGGTGCACGTAAATTTTCACGTCTCCCATATCTGACAGTAGAGATCAGGCGAGATCAACAGTCATAAGGGAATATCACATCCCAAACATGTGTAAGCGTTAACATTAATTTGGGGTGCGACAGTGGTTTCCTCGTGTTATGTGTCACAATCTGGGTGGTGTCACATGGTACAAGGGTTGGAAGCCAAAACCACTTCTCCCCCATGCGACAATGGTTTATGGTATCGAATAAACCACCCTGCTCACATAGCTCCCACGTCACTTGCCACCGTGCCAACCACTGCCATTGTAGAATTTCCACTGTGGCAGACCATGTCACCTATGCCACATCACCACCACATCGCCACCACATGGCCTCCATGTCATGTATGAAAAAATACCCAAATTTTCCCAAATTTTGAATTTTTCCATACTTGCATAATTTCTAATTTTTCGCATAGGTCGCCATGGAACTCTGTAATTAATATTTTTGCGGTCAATTTCAGCCCTAAAATTCCAATTGGCCTATGCATATGAAATTCAAATCTTCCACGTCAAATTCTCCATGCATTGCACAATAAAAAATGGGCCTTTTTTCCAATTTCACTCAATTTCTCCATGGCCACTTTGCAATTCCGCAAATTCGACCAATTACAATCCCGAAAATTCCTAGACTGAGATGAAAATTGGGGATTTTTAATCCTTGGGATAATTTTCCTCACTTACTCGTGAAATTTCCCCAACTTCACTGCAGTAATTTCGACAAATATGTTGTAGAGATCCCTTTCTAACATTATGTCGAACAATTTTCATGCATACTTTGTAGATTTTACTTTTGTGCTCTATCTTTGGCCCACTGCATATCCAATGTTGAACTTGTGGCTTTGATACTACATTGTAGCATCCCCAAACCTGAGCTAGGCCATGCCACACAAAATTTTTCAACTCTGATACCATTAATTTAAACAAAATTTCTCTACATATGCATAGAATTATTCAAACTACAACAAATATATACATGAATAATAATACAAGGAAAACCCATAACAAAATACACATAGTAATAAATAAGAAACATAAGAATACACTTATCTTTCATAAAACCACTGATTGGATGCATAGCTCAGACGTTCCTCCCATCCATAGACTCTACTTCTCATAAACTCTCGGCAGTAGGTCACCCCCAAGTTGGGGCTAAAACTTCACCAGGGCAAAGGAATCCCCAACCAGGATAAGGTCTATTGACAACATAAATTATCATATTAAGGTGCCAACTCTAGCATACAACCTACAACCTATCATTCCCCACATGCCTATCCCACCCATAGGAAGGGTGCCCCTTCTATGCTCAATAGTCCTTTGACTACCCCACTTCCTTACCGAGGCTTCAACAACATGTCGGAAAATAAGTCTCAGAGCCATGTAGCTGCAGCTTGGCACCTTGTGAAAACGATTCCCAACATTTCTCGCACCTGTAGAGAATGCTTACGGGCTTGACAACCCGCCTACTCAACTCAATTACTAAGTTTACTCCTCAAAACAACTCCAAAGCTTCCCAAAATGAAGATATGGAAGGTATATGGCATAGTGAACATGAGAGGGATGAGAATGACGAGTGCATCCTAAAATACACTAAGTCCCAAAAATATATTTGCATTCCTTTAGCTTGACACTTGTCACCTTATGAACTAGCTTGGCTCCACTTGGTGACTCGTTCCCAACCTTTAAGAACTTAGGATAAAATCATTACACAACTTTAGACTTTAGGAATAATATTATATTATTCCCTTGGCTTAATCTCTCTTCCTAGACTCTTAGCCCCCTTTCCCTTCGAGTGAATTTTTATCCCCCCCACACTCTTTCGTTTGACTGGGTCTGCAGTAGTGATGCATTTTATTAGTATCATTGAGTGTGATTACATATTACAAAGATAGGCGCGCTGGAATTTTAGCATCCAAAATCTCCAACCTAATAACCACACATGCACTCTAGCCTCAAAACACATATACAAAGGCGCACTGACCCAAAGTATCTTGGCTCACTAGCCTATATGTACATTTACATTTAGGTTTTGGCCTAGGGGTATTACATGGAACATAACAGAGAAGGAATATATGGGATATCTTGTCTCACAACCCTTCCTCTTGCATCTTGGTTGCAAAATTCGTACACAATTTTCCCTGTTAACAATTTGGACATTTCATCACTGCAATATTCTTCATGTCGGAGTATAACTTCACAAGAGTAAAAACAAATATAGTGGTCCTACCGACACTCTTATTTGGGACCTATCCCAATGGATTCCTCTCTTTTCCCTAATCGTCGTGGAAGTTATAATTTTTAATCCTTTTTTTTCCCGTGGACCCACCCCCATGCTTATTTTCCACCTATCCCATTGGATTCCTCTATTCTCCTTGATCGTAGTCATGTATGTCACATATCAATCCTTTTTCATGGGACCCACTTCCCCTTCCAGGAATCCTTCCCAAATGGCCACCACTCGCAACCAATACCTACAAGACGAAACCTAACAGAACGAGGAGAATATCGAGAAACTGTCTTCTAACATTGCTTTCGTCAATTCCAAATTTGACGTCTTGTATGACTAAGTCAAGCAGGAATTTGACTCCATCAATAACAAATTCAAGGGCGAATTTGACCCCCTCAAATCCGCTCTTCACCAATTGTTGAACCAATCC
The DNA here is from genome assembly GCA_000966675.3 of Picea glauca. Lineage (NCBI taxonomy): Eukaryota > Viridiplantae > Streptophyta > Pinopsida > Pinales > Pinaceae > Picea > Picea glauca. The sequence continues at coordinate 304,834 of JZKD02S2250140.1, read as the reverse complement.
CAGGGTGCTCCCTTCTCTAACCAACCGCTACACTAAGATGGTGTTGACTCCTCCCATACTATGGCCTTTCATTCCAACTCCTTTCATTGTGACCCATGTCTTCCTAGAGTTGAGGTCAATAAATTTGATGGCTCAAATCTTGTTGTAACTTGAGATTGTTCCTGGTTCTTTAGGAACAATGCCAAGATACTTTTAAACCATTTTTAGGGCACAAGCTAGCTCTTGGACATGAGGGGGCTCCCTCAAAGGCAAATAAAACTCACTGCCTACTATCACTAGGCAATATCTTACATCATTAAGCTCATGATGCCATATTTAAAAGTAAAGGATTGGGTAGACATGGTTAATAAAAGATTGGGAAGAAAACTAGATTTAGAATAGGTAATCTTCAAGATCAAAGACCTAATCCATTGGGCATGGAGTCTCATTGGCTTGAGCGAAAAATTTGAGTATGATAGGTGGAAGAAAATAAGAAGACACTTAAGTCTTAGACCTAATAGAGAGTAACACAAATTTATTAAATCTGAAACAAAGAAGATGAACATTTAAATCTAAATCTAGACAATTTTAAACATGAATCAAAAGAAAATCTGGGCATCTCTAAAAACGAATCCAGACAAATATTCAAGAATATAATCTATGAAAAAAAATTGAATCTATAACCCGATGTGAAAAAAGGTCGTTAATACTATTAAAATCCTTTTTCCATTATATAAACAAATTTGTCTGTTGTAAATCAAATTAAATTAGAAATAGAACAGGTTTGAAAATATACTAAATACAATACATGAAAAAGTAATAAGACATGGCTCAATAATGAAACAACAAGAATCCATGGGAGTTCTCTGATTCAGAAATCAAAACAAGAATCCATGAGAGTTCTATGATTTTGAAATCACAAAAATAATTTCCCACAAGGCTTACAATTGAAGAACATAGTCTTGTTGTCAGAATTCTGTTCTAACTCTCCTTTTCTTCCAAAAGGAAGATCCCATACCAACTCCTTTTGAAGTCTACAACAATTTTCTTCTATATGATCTTTGGATGATTCCCTGATCATTTCTTTTTGGAACTAATTTATTTAAAAATAGAAAAAAATCCCCTTGCTCGAGGCTACTTGATAGTTTCCAGGTCAATTGTTCTATTTTCCTACAAATGAGGGATTTTAATCTAATGCACTGAAACCTAAATGATTTCTTTAGTGTCTACCAGTTCTTATTAATACTTGTCCCTTTTCACCCTTTGAGAAAACTTTATTTCCAAATATTCTGCCACCTATTTGAGGTTGACTTGTCATTGCATTTTTGACACCAATGGATGATTAATGTATTGCCACTTATCTAAAGTCTTCTCATTCATGCCAATTGCTTTTGAAGCAATTCCACAACATGGTTATTGTCATGTAGTAGCTTTGCCACTATACAATGCATTCAAGAAGTTCAATGCTAAATAGCATCTGGAGAGTGCTTGAATGTTGTGTTGGGTTCCAAAATAAGAAAATGAGACCACCCCATATGTTTTATATCGCTTTTAGATCAAATACCCAACACTATTTGTTATGAACATAATATATATATAGAAATAGATATAATACATAATAATTAAACACATCATAAATGAAAAGTCATGTCTTATCTAAAAAGACATGTCTATTCATGAAAGGGAACCCCCTATGAGGATATATAAGAGGCCCTCATTCTCATTGTACTCATTTCATCTTGTCTATTCATATTTTATACATTTATACATTATTCCTACATGGATTATTGTGTTATATTCCAAGTAATTTGGATAATTCTTGTGTGAGTGAACTTTGTTCGTCACATTTGGTATCAGAGCAAATATGATCCTGGCCCTTTGGTCCATAGACTTTTGGTCAATTTTGTTTCCCTTGGCAACATCACCGCAAGCCTTTGGCTACTCAATTTTTTTGAGTTCTTGGAACTCTTATTTTTGACCGAAACTAAGCCTTTGGCCACTTTCAAAATTCCAGTGAAAACCAGATCATTCCGCTGCCAATATATTTATGAAACAAGATTAAAAGCATAAAAAAATATAAAAAAGAAGATAACTTGTCAAACGTCTCAAGGAATCAACAAAAAAATCAGTCCCACTAAAGAATTTCCCTACTACAAAATTAAAAAACATAATCGACAATCCAGAAAGCAAATTTCCCAGGCATTACAATGAATATTACAAATAATAGTGAAGTCCAAAAAATATTGGGGGGTCAACTACTAATCGATACCAAATCCATTCATGTTCGAGTTTTAAAGCAAATATATAAAATAACTTTTCCTCAAATCTAAAAGGTTAATCCTTCAAAATCCTTGGCAACCACGAAGTTATCTATTGAATTACATGGTACATTGCATCTTGTAGGAATTAATTTGTGGGATAACCGTGTGACACAATCTCTTCAAGACACCATAGCCGTTGAGCGTGATAGTGTATTATTAATGGGTGGATAGGACACACGAATTTCGAAATTCCAAGATGGAATGCTAACCTGTGGAAAATGATGAACATACTGCATTCACAGAATAACCAACCATGGAAATAACTCTCTTATATGTGCTTGCCAGCCACATTTTGGTATACCTCTGCTCGTGGTAAATCTATTTTGGAAGCGAAGGTATACAACCGGTTCTAAGAGTATTATTATTGACATTGGTTCAATAAATCACGACGATTGGTGGAAAAAATCGTGACGTTTGTGAAATAAAGTCGTGGAGGTAATATCCTATATTACAAGTCCCATTAAAAGAAATACAAAGAGTAAGTTTCATTTATTAATACTTTGGAGTTTAAACGGTATCCACGAAAAGACAAAGGACAAGGCTTATATTTAAAATAAAAACGAATTAGTGGGGCAATAAACAAGGTATTATATTATAAAAAAAGGTACTTTTGAAAAGGTTCAATTAAAGTAAGGTTCAATAAGACAAGTGAAGTGATATAAATAAAGGGTTATATATTATAAATGTTGACAAAGTGTCCTCATACACGTAATTTTAATGATAAGGAAAAAGTGATTACAAACTGAAGTGAGAACTCATAATCTTCTTGTTAACCTCACTTGAAGAAGGAGCTAGTTTATATAGCTCAACTCTAAATTAAAAACTAGGATAACAACCAATCACATAATCACATGAGTATGATAGGTGTACTTTACATAGAAGCTAGGTGTCCTTATCCTAACAAACTAGAATAAACTAATTTCTTAAAAACATTTAATCTAGAAAATATTTAGACTATAGAACTTTAGGATTATGAGGCTAACAATCCCTCCTTTAATCCGAAAGTTCATTTTTACAAATACCAAGTTCATCTCTGAACTTAGTGAACTTTATTCTACCAATAGGTTTGGTAAAAATATCTGAAGTTTAATCTTCTAACGGACACAACCGAGGTTTGATGACGTCTTTGATGATGAGCAATCTGATGAAGTGATACTTGGTGTCGACATGTTTAGTCTTTGAAGGAAATACTAGATTCTTGGCCATATTTATTGCTGAATGATTGTCGATCAATAAGGTAGTTGGTGATTTCTGAGTTTCACCAAGATCTTGTAAAATTCTGCATAGTCATATAATCTCACATGTTGCTTCCCAAGATGATATGTACTCTACCTCTGCCGAAGAATTGGCAATTGTTGTCTGCTTTTTACAATTCCAAGATACTGTTGTTGAACCCATATTCATTAAATAACCTAAAGTGGATGTTCTATCATCAATGTCACCCGCAAAATCAACATCTCAATATCCAACAAGTGTAAAAATTTTGTTCCTTTTGTAGAGAAGACCAAAATATTTTGTACCTTGAATGTATCTCAATACCCTTTTTGCTGAATTCCAGTGACTTTCCCTTGGTTCCTGCATAAACCCCTAAAGTATACTGACTAAATGTGACAAATCTGGTCGAGTATTTGTCAAATAAATGATACTTCCAACCAATTTCTTGTACTTTGTACTATTTACAAATTCCCCCCTTCAAATTCTGAAAGTTTCAATTTTTGCTCCATGGGGGTAAGAGAAGGTTTACAATATTCGATGTCAAATTTCTTTAACAATTCAGTGGCATACTTAGTTTGACTAAAGAATATTTGGTTAGGATTTTGAGATACTTCAACTCCAAGATAATAATGAAGTGTCCCTAAATCAGTCATTTTGAACCCTGCTTTAAGTTCTTCCTTAACCTGTTTGATGCAAGCTTCATTATTTCCTATTATGATTAAGTCATCAACATAGAGTACAAGTATCACCATGTGCTTATCTTGCATTCGAAAATATAATGTATCATCTGATTCACTTCGCTGAAAACCCACCTTTCATAGGTACTCATACATTTTTGCATACCAATCTCGAGGATATTGTTTCAAGCCATATAAAGCCTTCACAAGTTTACAAACTTTATGTTCTTGTCTTTTAGCTTCAAACCCTTGTGGTTGAGTCATGAAAATATCTTTCTTTAGATCACCATTCAGGAAGGCACTTTTGACATCCATTTGATGTAATTTTGAACCACTATGTGCAGCCAAATTTATAACCATTCTAATAGTATTCCATTTAGCTGTGGGTGCAAAAGTTTCGTCATAATCAATTCCTTCCTGTTGAGCAAAAACTTTGTCAACAAGTCTTGATTTATACTTGTCAATTTTACCATTGAGCTTGTACTTTACTTGTAAACCCATTTAGAATTGATGGGATTAACATCATGTGGACAATCAACTAAGTTCCAAGTCACATTTGCAAGTACTGAATCATATTCATTAATCATTGCTTCCTGCCATTCTTTATGTACAACTGCTTTAGCAAAAGAAGTAGGTTCAGTGGAAGCATGATAAAAACTTGCTTCTGCTCTTGAAGATCCCCTAGTTCCTATTTTTTTCATTTCATCTGAATGAACATCTTTGAGAAGTTGTTCGACCCACTTTGGCTTCTTATGTTGAGGGGTTTGAGGATCTGAATTACCATTATTATTGAAGAGAGGATTTTCAAAAAATGAGGTTCTTCTTTCATCTGAAATATCTGAGGTTGGAGAAGATTCTTTTGAAGATTCTGTATCAGAAGAGTCTTTTGTCGTTTCATTATCAGATGAATCAGAAGAACTTTTTGATAAAGTGATGTCTTCTGTAGAAACAAAATATTTTTCAAACCAAAATGTTTTCTTTGACTTGTTCAACTTACCTTTAACCTTAGTGTTTTTCTTCTGTAAACGACTAAGGAGATGATTAATCTCATACAAACTGTTACTTTCAGTTTCATAAAAAATTACATCTCTACTGACAATGAATTTTCCATCTGAAAGCAATCTATATCCTTTCTTTTCATCATAGTATCCAATGAAGGTACACTTCATACTTCAGTTTTCTAATTTAGTCCTCTTTTCCTTAGGAACTAAAGCATAACATGTTGAGCCAAAAAACCAAAGATGATTTACCTTGGGTTTAAAAACGTACCAAACTTCATAAGGATTTGGTCCATCTAACGTTGATGTAGGTGATCCATTTCTGAGATAAATTGCAGTATGGACTGCTTCAGCCCAATATTTTGTGCTCAACCCTTTAAATTTCATCATAGATCTTGCCATGCCCATGAGAGTTCTATTCATCCTTTCAGTAACTCCACTATGCTTTGGAGTATATGAATTTGTCATTTGCCTCTTAATTCCATTGTTTCGACAATAATCATTGAATTCAGTTGAAGTGAATTCACCTCCATTATCTGTTCTCAAAGATGTAACCTTTTCTCTTGTTGCATTTTCAACCATGTGTTGAAAATTTCTAAACTTTTCAAAAGCTTCAGACTTTGCCTTTAAAAAATATACCCATGTCATTCTAGTGTATTCATCAATGAATAATATAAAGTATCGACATCCACCGAAAGAAGATTCCATTGGACCACATATATCATTGTGAACCAACTCCAAATACTTTGTTGCTCGCAATGAGCTGGTTGGAAAAGCTTCTCGCTTTTGCTTGCTAAAAATACAAGCTTCACACTTGGAATTTTCTTTCTTGAAAGTTGGCAAACCTTTTACCAAATCTCAAGACTTAAGTTTCAAGAGACTATCAAAGTTTAAGTGACCAAATCGAAAATGCCATAATCTGAATGAAGACATTTCAGAATTCACTGTTGCTACAACCTCTTCCTTCATTTGGATGACTTTCCCATTCATTATTAGTAACTTCCCATCTTCATATCCAGTCATTATTGTTTTCAATTTATCCTTCTCTAACTTAATCTTCACCAAACCATCTTGCATGATGATTTGATGTCTAGCTTGTCTGATTGTGACTAAGGATAACAATTTTTTCCTAAAAGTTGGTACAAACCAAACATTTGAAATCCATTTTTCACCAATTCTAGGGAGAAAGACTTTCACTGAACCTTTTCCTTAAGGTATATGAGTTGTATCATCAGCTAAATAAATGAGATCTAGTTGAACACCTTGATAATTCCAAAAATAGTCTCTGCGATAAGTCATATGTTGAGTAGCCCGTGTGTTCAATATCCAATCATTTTCAAATGAATCTACATGATGAACCGTTGAAAAAAATATTCATATTGATCATCTTGATAATATTGATCCTCTACATATCGAGTTAATTGTTAAGAATTTGAATTTGATGTTTGCTTAAACTTTGGCAATTGATCATTGCTTGTAAGAAAATTTGATGCATAATGACCCATGTTTAAACATCTTTTACATCTTACTTGACTTAAATTTCTGCCTCTTCCTGGTTGTGCATTATTATTGTGAGGATTACTTTGAAAATTTTGTTGATGAAAATTGCTACGACCTCTACCTTAACCATGACCTCTGCCACAACCTCGATTAAAATAATGATTCTAAAAATTTCCAAAATTTGATTTTCCTCTTCCTTTAGAAATTTCAGCTTTAGTGAAAAGAATATCTTCTCCTGATTGTTTTTGTTTTCCAAAAGATTTACTACGTTGAGCTAGTAATTCACTAAGTGAGTCAAAACTCATAGTTGATAACTTATCATTTATTTGAAAAGTATCAAGAAAATGTTTATAAGATTGAGGCAAACCATTTATTACAATGGAGACAAGAAAACTATCTTCAAGTTTAGGAAAACCACCTTTGATGATTTCCTGATGGATGTTCTTAATCCTTGAAATGAATTCTAATACATCACCATTATCTGCTAATCTTTGTTTAAGCAATTTCATTTGTATATCAACTCTATGAGATGCAACATGAGTATCAAAAAGCTTCTTGAACAGATTCCAAGCAGACCATGCATCTTTGGAATTCTCAATATGTAAAAACATGTGTTCAGTTACAGAAGAACGTAACAAAGCAAGTGTTTTTTCATCTTTAAAATGCCATTTTTCTAAAGAAGTAGCATCGGTTGGCTTAGTTGGAGCAATATCACCATCACAAATATCATGCCATAATTCATTATAGATCAAAGTGTTCTGCATGTGACGACTCCAAGATTTGTAATTCTTGGGTCCATCTAACTTATCTAATTCTGTGAATAAATTGATTAATTTAGTCATGATGTTTTTTGTAAGATTGCAAGTGAATAATCCACAAAACTCCAAAAGAGAGGCGCAAGGCACCAAAAAGAAGTGTGCACAATCCACACAAAAAGAGCACTTTGAAGGGCTTGGTCTTGGCCCTTTAAAAGTCTCGTTGGAAAAGGAGTTTGAGAGAGTATTTCACTAGAATATTCTCAACTTCAAAGTTTTTCAAGACTACAGTCAAAATATATTTTATAGGATATATAACCTTTTACACCTTTTACAAATAGCACAATGTGCCCCCCCTTGAACTAAAGCCTTCAATATTTTAACAAAAAATAATGATTGTCCGGAAACAATGGATTCAAGTCTAAGTTCAAAAAATAGGCACAAATCTAACTTATAATAAACCTTTTATAAAATTTATGATGGTGGCTCATTGAATGTCAATGCAATAACCACAAACTATCTCTCATGATCACAAGTTATAGCTTACTTTTCAATCATTCATTAGACAACTCTGAATTAAAAAAAAAATGCTTTTATGTACTTGACGCATCCTTTTGCAAGATGGTTTGTGTGCTGACTTAGGTTTGCGTGCTAGATTAGGGTTGTAAATTGTGGGTAGGTCTGCAGAGGCTGAAGTCAAAATTGTAGAGGTCGAGTCCTAAGGAGATGATGCACATAAGGTAGTGGTCGATCTTCTTTTCGAGAAGATCGTTGTTGGAGAAGGTCTGCTCTTGGAGAAGATCTGCTGGGAGAAGATCGCTGTCAGAAATGGCCTCTACCAGGTATAGAGATCACACTTCTCTGTTTCGTGGCCTCTACCTACAAGGGAGATAGTGCTTCTCTATGTGCTCTCAACCCTCAGATTGCGCTTCTCTGTGTGCTCTCAACCCTCAAATCACGCTTCTCTATGTGCTCTCAACCCTCAAATTGCGCTTCTCTGTTTTGTGGCCTCTACCAACAAGGGAGATCACGCTTCTCTGTGTGCTCTCAACCCTCAGATCACAAAAAATTGCTTCAGATTTCGTGGGTGTTGCACTTAATTATGTTATAGGTGGTGAATATTTAAAAGATTATGCAGACACATCAACTTTCGATCAGTCTTTGTTTCTCACCAAATCTATTCCGGTTCCTTTTGTCATTGCTGGAACCTCCCTACTGGGGTTCCATCGCTATGGTATTTTTTTTGAACTTATGTGCATGGGTATTATATGTAAAATGGTTGCTCAGTAGCCCGTTTGGACCAAGTATTGCAATGGCCAAAATATGGGTTATTCCCTTAATAGAAACTGCATCGAGACGGATTCCCAGATTCTGGGCATGGTCCAGGCCATTTCCATGGGCGCTGGGGTGCTTCCGTTGGACGAGGGACCGAACGGGGAGCTCATGTACGTGAGAGCCAACTTCTAGAGAGTCGTGGGTTCCAGAGATTCCGAGGCCTTTTACATGATGAATCTTGATGGTACTGGAGGACCAGAGCTGAGCATTTTTCTTCTGAGGATTTAGATCGTTGGTTACTACAAGATCGTGATCTGGTTGCATTCACTGGTTGCATGCATAGCGAACTGGTTGCACTTCCTCAGCATAGAACTTGGGCAACACATCGCGGGAAACGAGCTCGATATCCCGTATCTTAATCCCAATGAAGGAAATAAAGATGAGAAGCTGAATTCACAGTATTGGTTGGTTGCACCAGACCATATCGATGACAAATAAATGAGACTTCAATGGTTTTGCACCAGACCAGATCGATTTTGTAGATTGCACCAATGAAAACAAGTAGATCTCAAACAAAAAAAATAGTTTGAGATAGATTTTAAGTAGATCTAAAACAATTACAACTCTTCACAAGAAATTGCCAAATTTAAAAGAAGATATGTGGCAATTGTTTACAAAAAAGAGCCATCTACTTGGATTGCAGTTGATCTATTTGATAAACAAAGTAGATTTGATCAGAAAAATAATCTCTAAAAAAAGAGAATAGATCTGATACAAAATTTTTTAATGGCAGAAAATAATGATTTATCTTATCAAAATTTTCAAAAACACAAATTGTTGTAATTAAAATAACTTTTTCCTTATTGAATTAACAACATAAAAATACCTCGGTATCGTTGTCCTTGAATTTGAAGAGATCTAGGATGATGTTGTGGAGAATTCCTTGCTTCCTCAATCCATCACCAATCCTTTCATCACCATTTCACCATGGCTCTGATACCATGCTGACAAAGTGTCCTCAGACACACAATTTTATTGATAAGGAAAAAGTAATTACAATCTGAAGTGAGAACTCATAATCTAGTTGTTAACCTCACTTGAAGAAGGAGCTAGTTATACAGCTCAACTCTAAAATAAAAACTAGGAGAACAACCAATCACATAAACACATGAGTATGACATGTGTCCTTTACATAGAAGCTAGGTGTCCTTATCCTAACAAACTAGAATAAACTAATTTCTTAAAAACATTTAGAAAATACTTAGACTATAGAACTTTAGAATTATGAGGCTA